>CM060608.1:14852967-14960467 GCA_030578255.1 Tiaroga cobitis
TGTGAGCTGAAAGCGCACCCTGTTTATTTTATTTATTTTACAAAAACACAAGGTTTTGATGTTAATAAGAGTGTACACAAAAAAAGAAGGCATTTAACAGTATTGAATGATGTGTAACACTTATATGTAAGATCAAAATCAACAAAGTATTTTGAGTTTGTTTTGCACTGATAAGAAAAAAAGTGAGCAGATCACGCCGGCGTGATTGCCGACCCCAGAGGGTTAAGCGGCACTCTTGAGATGGGCTGCTCAGAGATGGGACTCAGTTCTTTCCAGGAGCTGGTAGCAGGGCCACTCCTTTCCCTGGTGGAGGGCCGGGGGAGAATCCTTATTCTCCGAAAGAACTGACTCTCCCGTCTTTGAGCACACAGAGTTCTCGGACGACACGGTGTACCGCCCCCGAGCCGAGCACCCCTCGTCCTCCTCTGTCCCAGAGCCGGATGACAGTGCGCGCCGTCCCCGGACCGTGCCGCTCTCATCCTCCTCTGTCCCCAGCCTCCTGGCAGAGCAGACCCCCGTGGAACGTTCGTCCTTCCCTGGTCTCCTCTGTCAGGACGCGGTCTATGACTGTGCCCCCAAACCGGGCCGCTATGCCGTCCATAATCCGGGCCAGTCATACAGCCTCGCTGCCCCACCGACAGGAAGTCTGTGGTTCGCATGACCCCACTGGTACAGTTCTTGGGAGCCTGGCTAGAGCTTCCCAACCTGTCCCGCTGGGTCGCACGAACGATCAGGCTCGGCTACGCGATTCAGTTCGTGCGGTCTCCTCCCCGCTTCAGGGGAGTCCGCTCCACTATGGTCAGTGGCAATGCCCCTATCATGAGAGCGGAGGTTGCTACCCTGCTGGCAAAGGGTGCGATCGAGACTGTCCCTCCAACCGAAATGAGGTCCGGCTTCTACAGCCCGTACTTCATTGTCCCGAAGAAAACCGGTGGGTTACGGCCAATCCTGGACCTGCGTGTGCGCTCCCTTCACAGGATACCGTTCAAGATGCTCACCGCCAAACGCATTTTCGAATGTGTGCGGCCCCAGGATTGGTTTGCAGCGATCGACCTGAAGGACGCCTACTTCCATGTCTCCATTCTCCCTCGACAAAGACCGTTCCTTCGGTTTGCTTTCGAGGGGCAGCCATACCAGTACGCGGTTTTCCCTTTTGGGCTAGCCCTGTCTCCTCGCGTCTTCATGAAGGTCGTGAAAGCAGCCCTTGTTCCCCTCGGGGAACACGGGGTTCGCATCCTGAACTATCTCAACGACTGGCTGATCCTAGCTCACTCTCGAGACCAGGTTTGCGAACACAGGGACCTAGTGCTCCGGCACTTAGCCTGTCTGGGCCTTCGGTTCAACTGGGAGAAGAGCAAACTTTGCCCCGTGCAGAGGATCTCTTTTCTTGGTATCGACATTGACTCGGTCGCCATGTCCGCGCAGCTCACGAGCGAGCGCGCGCAGTCACTGCTGACTTGCCTGAGACAGTTCGAGGGCAAGAGTGCGGTTCCACTGAAACTTTTTCAGAGGCTCCTGGGACATATGGCATCTGCAGCCGCGGCAACGCCACTCGGATTGCTTCATATGAGACCGCTTCAGCTTTGGCTTCGCGACCGAGTCCCGAGGTGGGCATGGCAACACGGCACCCTCTGAGTACCAGTTACTCCGACCTGCCGTCAGACCTTCACCCCGTGGACGAACCTCAGTTTTCTACGGGCCGGAGTGCCCCTGGAACGAGCTTCCCGGCATGTTGTTGTAACGACAGATGCCTCTGCCACGGGCTGGGGCGCCATGTGCAATGGACATGCTGCCGCGGGCTCCTGGACAGGACCCCACCGCCTATGGCATGTCAGTTGCCTCGAGTTGCTGGCTATACGTCTTGCTCTGCGCCGCTCCCGGGCCGTGCTTAAGAATCAACACATACTAGTCCGATCAGACAATACCGCCACTGTAGCGTACATAAACCGTCAAGGTGGTCTACGCTCCCGCCGTATGTCGCAACTCGCCCGCCACCTCCTCATATGGACTCAGAAGCATCTGAGGTCGCTTCGTGCCACTTCTATTACCGGAGCCCTGAACTGTGCAGCCGACGAGCTCTCATCGCTTCAGCCCTTCCTGGGAGATTGGCCACTCCATCCCCAGTCGGTTCAGCTGATTTGGGACCAGTTCGGGGACGCACAGATAAATATGTTTGCCACTTACAACTCAACCCATTGCGCCCTGTATTATTCCCTGACCGAGGGCACGCTCGGCACGGATGCACTGGCGCACAGCTGGCCGCGGGGCCGCAAATATGCGTTTCCCCCAGTGAGCCTTCTTGCGCAGAACCTGTGCAAGGTCAGGGAGGACGAGGAGCAGGTCCTTCTGGTCGCGCCGTACTGGCCTACCCGGACCTTGTTCTCCGAACTTGTACTCCTCGCGACAGCACCTCCTTGGCCGATTCCCCTGAGGAAGGAACTCCTTTCTCAGGGACGGGGCACCCTATGGCACCCTTGTCCCGATCTTTGGAACCTCCACGTGTGGCTCCTGGACGGGACGAGGCAGGTTTGAGTACCCTACCACCAGCGGTGGTGGCTACCATCATTTCCGCTACAGCGTCGTCCACGAGACACGCCTATGCGTTGAAGTGGAACCTCTTCGTCAACTGGTGCTCTTCTCACGAGAAGACTCCCAGAGATGTTCGATCAGTGTTGTGCTTTCCTTCCTTCAAGAAGGGTTGGAGCGAAGGCTGTCTCCCTCCACCCTCAAAGTCTATGTTGCCGCTATCGCCGCACACCATGACCCAGTGGAAGGTAAGTCTGTGGGGGAGCACGACCTGATCGTCAGGTTCCTGAGAGGAGTGAGGAGTCTGAATCCTCCTCGCCCTCCTCTCGTTCCCTCTTGGGACCTCTCAGTGGTTAACTGCCCTGCAGGGTGCTCCCTTTGAGCCTTTCCAATCAGTGAAGCTTAACCCTCTGGGGACCAAGGGGTTTTTGGGGCCCTTGGGATGTTTTGACATGCACTGACATTTGTGCTTTTTTCAGTTATTTATAAACATGTTAATGGCAAAGGTGTAAATTCACTCAATATAGCACAAACTGGGCTACCGTAGTATCTTAGCAACAATTATGTACATGTTTGTATTTTTGAGAGAATATTGCTTATGCATGGTTATTGAAAAAACTAAAACTTAAAGTGTCTGAAATAAGGCCACAAAACACAAATTGATTATTTCTTCACAAGACTTTTGAAACTTGTATCACATAGTCTAGAATATTTGCTCCAAAACTATGTGAGAATCATCCTGACTACTCATTCAGATAAGTCAATAAAGTCTTTTAGAATGTGTATGACGTGTTTTGTTTGAGAAAGCTTTATGCGAGGAGGCTTGATCTCTCATTAATATGTATGGAATTTCACACCTGAGAAAGACAAAGACCCTCCCATAATGGCCCTATTAGGTGCTATCAGGCCCTATCATTATAAGGAGCCTTGCACAAAGAATGAGGAGATTTAAAAAAAAATGGCTTTTAGAATGTTTGGATTTATTTACAACACACACACACTGCCTAGAATAAGTAAACACACCCATGCTAAAGTTGACTAAAAAGAGGAATAAAAAATCGTAATGCCTTAATAAAAAAATGAGGAAAACTCCAACCTTTAGGGACACGAATAATGTCCTTGGATTCTTTGTGAATGAATAATGTATCGCAAATAATTAAATGTTCTTCTTTAAAATACAGGGTGCATACGTCTGGACACTTCTATCACACACCCTTCACCATATAGACATGGTTTTATTTCAGTTCAAAGTTAGAGTTGGAAACATCTTGAAAAGAAAATTGTCTTTTTCCATAAATGTCTTAGTTTGATCATACATATTTCAAAGTTGAGGATTCATTATTTTGATATAGCTTGCATTGGAACAAAAACTATAACATCCTAGTTGATTAGTTTATTGACAAAACATACTGTATATTTAACATATGAGCAGAAACTCCTAACAAAAGCTTATTTGATGTCTATTTTAGAGTAAAAACTTTATAATCTATCCAAAACTAGTCAACAAAATGTCTTTTATTTCGTCTATAACAGTGCGTATCTGTGCATTCATTCATTCACACACACACACACACACACACACACACGCACAGAAACATGATTCACATTTAAACAGTAGCCTATGCTATTTTTCCGTTTACAGACACTAACGTTATTCTATATCGCGACTAGAACAAAGCACAAGCATAAAACACTTACACACTTCTCAGCTGAATCTGTTGCTCCTCCTCGTGGTGAAAATAAACCAGCACTTGTTCTGAGGTAAGTAAATGTCCCAGGATTATTCCTCATAGCCGCTCAAGATGACAGTAGATTAATCTGACTAAAAAATATAGTGTGTTTTCAGAGTTTATGGGCGTTAACACGTCTCAATGTGGTGCTTCACATATTTGCGTTTGAATAGCGCGTGCTCTCCGTGGGCGTGTCACATTACCAGAGATAATGAGCTGAGAGAAAGATAATTAGAATGGCTGACAAGTCTCTCTTTTTATATAGATGACATAAACAGAGAATATTTATTTTAGTTTTGAATCGGATCATTTAAAAGTAAAAACTCAAATGATTTAAAAGATATATTGCTCATGTCTGGGTGAATAGTATTTGCTGAGTTTTGTTGAAGATTAGAGACGTGCTCCAGGAAAAAAGTTCACGGTGACTGAGAGGCAGAACGCACACCCTGTTTATATTCTTTATTTTACAAAAGCACAATATTTTATTTCGATTGTATGTGGGCACATAAAAAAGTAGACATTTAACAGATTATTTTCTCATATTTCTTAACTCTATATGAACAGAAATGATGGTAGTACTTTAAGCCTATTTTTCTGCTATGTGAAAAAAAACGAGCAAAACGCGCCGGCGCGTGTCTGGTCCCCAGAGGGTTAAGTTCCTGTCAATGAAGACAGTGCTCCTGGTTGCATTGGCCTCCATCCAGAGGGTAGGGGACCTGCACGCATTCTCCGTTGACGAAGCGTGCCTGGAATTCGGGCCGGCCTACTCTCGCGTGATTCTGAGACCCCGGCTTGGATATGTGCCCAAGGTTCCTACCACTCCCTTCCGGGACCAGGTGGTGAACCTGCAAGCGCTGCCCCTGGAGGTGGCAGACCCAGCCTTGGCACTGCTCTGTCCAGTACGTGCTCTCCGCACCTATGTAGACAGAACGCAGTGTTTCAGGACCTCAGACCAGCTCTTTGTCTGTTATGGTGGGAAGCTGAAGGGAAAGGCTCTCTCCAAGCAAAGGCTGTCTCACTGGATAGTGTACGCCATTGCTTTGGCATACCAGCAGCAAGGTCGACCGTGCCCCCTTGGTGTGACTGCCCACTCCACCCGGAGTGTGGCGTCCTCTTGGGCTCTTGCGCATGGCGCCTCGCTAACAGACATCTGCAGAGCTGCAGGCTGAGCAACACCCAACACATTCGCCAGATTCTACAATCTCTGAGTGGAGCCAGTGTCCTCTCGCGTACTCGCTTCAACCAGCTAGTACTGGACCCACTCAGGTGTCTTCGCTTGCTCGCCATTCCACTCCACGGACTGGATACGTGCGATATTCTCCTCAGATGAGCTTCCCCGAAAGCCCTGAGTTCCTCCAGCACTCCTGACGTCGGCGCCAGTGTCTATTGCCTGCGTGTCGGCTAGATGCCTCCCGTGTGCATGGTACCTACTCTGAGCTACCCCCACATGTGTATTTCCACTCTAAGCCTCTCTGAGCATGTCTTTCCCTTGGCAAGCCACCTTGCCACCCCTGGGGTTGAAATATTCCACCTGCGGCTGGACACCCCAGTGTTCTCCATATGTTCCCTCTGGGTCATATGTGTATTCTCTAAGTCCCCCCCTCTGGGTTGGCAGTAATTGCATATTTCCCTAAGCTATGGGATATGCTCCCAAGTGTACCTTGGTATTCCTGTGCTAAATAGGAGTCCTTCGTCCGTGCAGTCTCACGACAGGGATCTCAGATTTACGCAGGGCACTGGAAGACAGCTGAGAAGGTGGCGTGATTAGACTGGTATCCCCATTCGTCCGACGGAACTCGGAGTGACAACGAAAGGGATCGTCTCGGTTACGGATGTAACCCTCCTTCTTCCTGCCACTTTCCGCTGTACCGCGGGGATCGCCTGAGCTCAGTCTTTGGCTCCTCAGCGAAGAAACATATCTGCATATTGCGGCGTCCTCCTTTTATACCCACGAGGTAAGGCAGATCTTTTATACCCACGAGGTAAGGCGGATATACGCTATGCAAATTCCGCAGACCCATGGCATTTCTTTGCCATTGGCTCGTTTTTGTATACTCGAAGTCGATAGGCTTTCTAAGCGAAACCCCCATTCGTCGTCATCTGACGGAACGTCTCCGTTCCCTACTCAGGGAACGAGGGTTACATCCGTAACCGAGACGTTTTCCTGTCATGTTGAAAGTGTGACCGAGCTCTCAGGAGGTTAAAAAAAAATCTGCAATATATTTCTCATTGTAACGAACTGCTCCGAGACACAAAGGTTGACCATCCAAATGCAGTTTTTAATGGGAAAATCCAAGATCATAAACTGCATAACAGGCAGTGGTCAAAAGCACAGAGTAATCAGTCCAAACAATGACAAACAAATCCAGAGGGTGAGACAGGAACAGGAAAACCAGGACATAGGCCGCTAACAAAAACCAGGAACATGGAAAACAGTGGAAACGCTCAGAAATGAAGTGTTACATGTACAAAACTTCGCAGGGAATGAATGAGAAAACCAGGCTTATATGGGCTGAGCTAAACAAGATAATGAGACACAGGTGAATGTGATAATCGATGAAGAGACCGAGCAGTGAGTTATGGGAGATGTAGTTTGTGAGGGAATGACAATGTCTGATGTGGAGTGCCCGCTGGTGGCTCTCAAGGGCACTCCAGCTGGTGACCGTTACACTCATGCAGTTAATAATATGGAACAGAGCATTACATGATGGATTTTCACGTGACTGTAATTACAGTTGTCGCGGTCTCCAGGGGTAGAGCTTTTCGACAGCTAGAGCAAAAAAGCCTTTGTCTAAAACATTTGTAAAACTCAATAGCTGTGCAATCTTGAAATGTCAACCACCCCGCTGGTATAATCTCTCGCATAAAACAGCGTGTAGTAAAATCAAACTGCTTTCCATTAAGACTTTGCATGAGAACTCAAGCATACAATATTTATTTTATTTTTAACATTTAATATTGTTTGAATTGTTTTCTAACAATCATGTAAATTATTCATAATGTTATTTTATTTTATTTTTTTATAATTTTGTCATTGACATCTTGGCAATTTTACAGTATACAACAAAAAACATTTATTTGGGAAAGTTCTATGGTGGTTTCGGTTGGTTTATAGTGTTTTGGGAGATAATCGAAATAGTCTTTTACCCCAGGAGGCTTTTAGCCCATTTAAAAAAAAAAATACAAGCCATTTACTCAATTAATATGTGCTGCCTGTGTACTATTTTCCAGTATTGTAGGCCGAACAGTACTAACCTTCTTTAGGCATTGTGTGAATATTGTCAAAATATAACATCATAGATCATTGATCTTTCTGAACAAGTCAAGTCAAGTCAAGTCATCTTCATTTATATAGCGCTTTTAACAATGGATTGTTTCAAAGCAGCTTTACAGAGATAAACATATAATTTAAGGTAACAGATTGTTTTGGCATTATAGCGGCTCTTGAATAATGTTATTTCCAGCTAAAGCCAACTTTGATTGATTCACCTCCGTCGAAATGATCAGACCTCCAAACGCGAACCCGTGATTAACGCTGACGGCGTTCACATGCTCATTCAGAACCGATTCCACAGTTATGTGCCTTTTAAAATATGTGCGCAGGCTTATAATTCATACAACCCAGCCTAAACAAACTACTTTTCTTGCCTATAAATTTTGATACAGAATTTTGTTTTATTTTATCACTTCGGGGTACGCGAGCCGTAATTCACAACGATTTATCTGTAGAGTGGGAAAGGGATCCTCCATATGGAGAGGCTAGTGGATACTTCAGCACTGCATTGTCATCGGGTCCAGGCGGATCTCCTTCATCAGATCTGGACACGGCCTGGATCCGGCAGGCTGCGGGAAAACCTCGGGATAAACAAAGACACTAATATTAGCGTAGATGCCATTCTTCTTATGATGTAGCGAGTACATCAAGATTTAACGGAAGTGTTCCCAGTTCCGGCTGACCTAATCTATGCAGCCTAACATTGAATTTATAGAAGTCTATAGTGCGTTATGTGTATGCTAGGTCAAAGAGATGTGTTTTTAGTCTAGCTTTGAACTGACAGAGTGTGTCTGCTTCCCGGACAATGGTAGGAAGACTGTTCCAAAGTTTTGGTGCTAAATAGGAAAAGGATCTACCGCCTGCAGTCGATTTAGATATTCTAGGTATTATCAACTGACCGGAATTTTGAGATCGCAATGGACGTGAAGGACTATAATACGTTAAAAGCTCGCTCAAGTACTGCGGAGCTAAACCATTTAGTGCTTTGTAGGTAATCAACAATATTTTAAAATGTATACGATGTTTAATAGGGAGCCAATGCAGTGTTGACAGAACCGGGCTAATATGGTCATATTTCCTGGTTCTGGTAAGAACTCGAGCTGCGGCGTTTTGAACTAGCTGTAGTTTATTTATTAAGCGTGCAGGGCAACCACCCAGTAGAGCATTACAATAATCTAGCCTTGAGGTCATGAACGCATGGACTAATTGTTCCGCATTTCCCAATGAGAGCATATGGCGTATTTTAGATATATTTTTAAGATGGAAAAATGCAGTTTTACAGATACTAGACACGTGGCTTTCAAAAGAAAGGTTGGTATCAAAGAGCACACCCAGGTTCCTAACCGACGACGAAGACTTGACAGAGCAGCCATCAAGTGTTAGACAGTATTCTGGGTTATTACGTGTGGAAGTTTTTTGTCCAATAATTAGAATCTCTGTCTTTTCAGAATTTAGTAGTAGGAAATTACTAGTCATCCAATTTTTTATATCAGCTATGCATTCCGTTAATTTTGTGAATTGGTAAGTTTCGTTGGGTTTTGAAGAAATATACAGCTGAGTATCATCGGCATAACAGTGAAAGCTAACTCCATGTTTCCTAATGATATCTCCTAATGGTAGCATGTACAGAGTGAACAGCAGCGGTCCTAGTACTGAGCCTTGTGGTACGCCATACTGAACTTGTGATCGATAAGACATCTCTTCATTTACTGCTACAAACTGATAACGGTCAGATAAGTATGATTTAAACCATGCTAGTGCAATTCCACTAATGCCCACATAGTTTTCTAGTCTATTTAAAAGAATGTTGTGGTCAATTGTGTCAAATGCAGCACTAAGATCGAGTAACACTAATAGAGAGATACAACCACGATCGGATGATAAGAGCAAATCATTTGTGACTCTAATGAGAGCGGTCTCAGTGCTATGGTACGGTCTAAATCCGGACTGAAAATCCTCGCAGATATCATTTCTTTCTAGAAAGGAACACAGTTGTGAAGATACTGCTTTTTCTAATATCTTTGACAGAAAAGGCAGATTCGAGATCGGCCTGTAATTGACTAATTCTGTAGGATCAAGTTGTGTTTTTTTAACAAGCGGTTTTATCATAGCCAGTTTAAAGGTTTTTGGTACGTATCCTAGAGACAAAGATGAATTAATGATATTAAGAAGAGGATATATGACCTCTGGAAACATCTCTTTCAGTAGCTTAGTCGGTATAGGATCTAACATACAAGTTGTCGATTTAGATGAATTAACGAGTTTGCAGAATTCTTCCTCTCCTATAGCAACAAATGAATCAAATTTTTCCTCAGGGAGACTACAATGCACTTCCTGATGCGATACTGTGGTAGACGGTTGCATAGTTATAATTTTGTCCCTGATATTATCAATCTTATAAGTGAAGAAGTTCATAAAGTCATCACTGCTGTGTTGCTTGGACACTTCTGAGCTTGAAGCTTTCTTTTTCGTTAGTTTAGCCACTGTTTCAAATAAATACCTTGGATTATGTTTATTTTCTTCTAATAGGTTTGAAAAATAAGCAGATCTAGCAGCTTTTAAAGCCTCTCTGTAAGCAATCGAGCTCTCTTTCCATGAAATCCGAAATACCTCTAGTTTAGTTTTCTTCCAGTTGCGCTCCATTTTTCTGGCTGCTCTCTTAAGGGCCCGGGTGTGCTCGCTGTACCACGGCGTTGGGCTATTTTCTTTAATCTTCTTTAAGCGCAACGGAGCAACTGCGTCTAAAGTGCTGGAAAAGAGAGAGTTAAACGTTTCTGTTGCAATATCAAGTTCTTCTAAGCTATCCGGGATGCTGAGATGATGAAACTGAGTAGGAAGATTATTGATAAAGCAATCTTTAGTGGCAGAAGTTATAGGTCTAACGTATTTATAACACGGAGTCGGCTTTGCAGCCTTGGCTAAATGTAATTTACATGAGACTAGATAATGATCTGAGATGTCATCGCTCTGCTGCAGAATTTCAACGGTATCAACATCTATTCCATGTGATAATATTAGATCTAGAGTATGATTACGACGATGAGTAGGTCCTGACACGTGTTGTCTAACTCCAATTGAGTTTACAATGTCTTTAAATGCCAATCCAAATGCATCTTTTTCATTATCTACATGTATATTAAAATCACCAACAATTAGTACTTTATCTGCAGCCAATACTAATTCTGATAGGAAGTCCGCAAATTCTTTGATAAAATCTTTATGGTGCCCTGGTGGCCTGTATACAGTAGCCAGCATAATTCTCAAATGTGATTTATCGTTTACACTATATATTTTTACATTAAGCACCAATACTTCAAAAGAAGTATATTTAAAGCTAGATTTCTTAGTGGTTTTGAAAATATTACTATAAATTACAGCAACACCTCCCCCTTTGCCTTTCAGACGAGGTTCATGTTTATAACTGTAATCTTGTGGGGTTGACTCATTTAAAATAATGTAATCGTTTGGTTTTAGCCAGGTTTCTGTCAAACACAGCATATCAAGATTATAATCTGAAATCATATCATTAACTATGAGAGATTTTGAAGTAAGGGATCGAATATTCAGCAACCCAAGCTTTATCATTTGCTCATCTGTATTATATCTGTTTTTTATTTGTTGAACATCAATTAAATTTTTAACCTGACGTTTTTTGGAGTTCCAAATTCGGGGAACAGACACAGTCTCTATATGATGACATCTAGGTGAAAGAGACTCTATGTGATGGGATTTATCTGACCTTGGTGACGTGAGGCCGCTAGCAGACGGTCGGTTTAGCCAGTCTGTCTGCTTCCTGACCTGAGCCCCAGATTGTCATGTTTTATCTCTAAGACTATGAGCCAAATTACTAGAGAGAAGAGCAGCACCAGCCCAGGAGGGATGGATACCATCTCTTTTCAACAGATCAGGCTTGCCCCAAAAACTTTTCCAATTGTCTATGAATTTTATATTATTCTGCGGACACCACTTCGACAGCCAACCGTTCAGTGAGGCCAATCGGCTAACTATCTCATCACTCCTGCGTACAGGAAGGGGGCCAGAGTAAATTACAGTGCCTGACATCGTACTTGCGAGTTCACACACCTCTTTAATATTAATTTTGGTGATCTCCGACTGGCGGAGTCGAACATCATTAGTGCCGACATGAATAATGATCTTAGAGAATTTACGATTATCATTAGCCAGCACTTTTAAATTTGCTTTGATGTCAGGCGCTCTGGCTCCCGGCAAACATGTGACTATGGTGGCTGGTGTCTCTATTTTCACGTTCCGTGTGATCGAATCACCAATTACCAGGGCACAATCAACAGAATTCTCAGTGGGTGTTTCACTGAGTGGGGCAAATCGGTTTGTTATGGGAATCGGAACAGAAGAGTGGTTCTTTGATCCACGACTAGAACGATCTCTCACGGTCACCCATCTGCCCTGCTGCACGGGCTCTACTTCAGCCGGAACCGAATCATGTAAAGAGTTCACTATGCTAGGCGCATCCAAAACACTATCTAAAGATCTAGCATTCTTACCATCCTCAATTAAAGTTTGGATGCGTGTCTCTAGTTCTGAAATCTTCTCCGTCAGCCTGACTGTCTCCTTGCATTTATCACATATAAATCCTATATTGCCATCGGAGAAGGCTATACTAAACATATGACATGTGACACAGGTGACAATAACAGGACAAGAAGACATTACTCACCGTGTTTGTTGACTGATTTCTTACTTACCTGGACTTTATGAACTCAAAGGCGCGGGCGCGCGAGAGAAAATAAATAAATAAATGAGCGCACGGGTGGCGCGTTAGCAGGCTAACGTTAGCGAGTTACTAGCGTGCTGTGTTAAGAATAACGGAAGCTAGAGATGTAAGGTTAATCTGAGATGTTGGGTAAGCTGTATTTAGTAGTATAAACAACTAGATAGTAAATGATGGCTCAAAACATAAAGAAATACGAGGCTCAGGCGAAGCTTACAGCCTCGAAGCAAACAAACACACAGCAGGCAGCGAGGCAGACAGGAGCAATCGATCAGCGATCAGGCAGGAGCAATCGATCAGCCAGTAGGCGAATTGGGACGCAGCATAAGACAGACAGGTGCAGACGAAGACCTGAACCTATAGTGAACACTTTGTTTACTATAAATATACAGGCATGCACAGTTTGATAAAGTAGCTTGCTTGACTTTCTGTGTTCTGGCCCTTGTCTTTCTATCGGTTTCTCTATCGTTTCACCTTGACAAAGTCCAGATGGCATCACAGAACAAACAGCTGCTGTGCTGGCTGGGTAGAGAGAGAAAAGGAGAGAGTGGAGAGAGACATGGAAACATTTCACGCACACGATGAGCATTGATATGCAAACCCCATTGACCTTGTATGATATATGCAATGTGTGTAACTCAAAGCCAATGCTAATGCTTCCATTAATCCCATACTCTATCTATGTACCTAACTGCAACTCTCTCATTAAAAGTTATAAATTCACAGAGTTTGCTGTATTTTTCTTGTCAGCTTGTGGTTTGGGTCGAAATTGGAAATTGGTATTTTGTCCCTTTCTCCATAAGAAGCTATAATTTTCTGCCAACCCCCTCCATTCATTGCAAAATTAAATGTCTCCAGTGGGATGTTCGACTGCAACAGATGTTTGTCCCCCACCGCTGTATATGGTTTTCCATACCTCATAAACACTCGGAATCTTAAGAGAAAAATACATGCTGGGTCTTGGCAAGGCATTTATATAGACAGTAAATCTACAATTGTAGTGCCATAATAGGAATATATAACGTGAAACATGCAAAAGACAAAATGTGGGAAGCGTTAGCTTGATTACTTAACACTCACTCTCAGTTTTATGCCCATTGGGCTACTTTTGATCACATGGGAAAACATTTGTGTTGCTAATGTCAAATAGCTTTTCCCACCAATAATACAAAACATGTTAGCATGGCAAGTGCAAAAGAGATTTGAAAATTACAGCTAAGAAGATGATTTTAATCAAATGAATAACTACTTAATTTTTTTTTTCACACACGAAGGTGGCCTATCATATGGCTACAGAATATTTGGAATATTGCACACACCTCTTATGGACCACTTTCATACTTTTATTGTGCTATTTTGTCCATTTTAGAGCTGTTTGGAATGACACAAGGGTGAGTTTATGATGACAGAAATATTTTGCAATTGTTCAATTGTGCAATTGTTAATTGTTCAAAGTACAAAGTTGCACTTGTGTTGAATAGTATTGACCCTATTTGCAGTTTTTTTAAGGAAAAGATGCATTTTAAATGCAGTTATTTCTGTTGACACTTTATTCTTTGCAGTAAACTAAATTTTAGATTGTAATGAAAGCTGTCATAGTTTCTGAAACTGTTTTTACATTTCTTGAATCTGGCAACCCTGCTCACTCTTTTCATTGGCCAGTGGACGAGCAAAATCAGATTCACCTGGATCCCCTGCATGAAGCAGTGCACTTTCTATGGATTTTCTCCTGTAGGATTAAACTAGTCAGATTCACTAAACCTCAGTAAAACACATGAGGTGATACATTCCAGTGAGATGAGTTCTGTTTGCGCGTATGAAATCAAACTGTCCAGTGCAGTGACACTGTAATCAAACACCTTCTGAAAAAGTCTGGGAAAAATCTGAATCTGAGCAACTTTAACAAGTGTTCAACATAAACCAGAAACCATTGTAGTCTTCCAGCCAAAAATAGAGGTATTCCCAGATTCTGAAATATCGTGTAGCCATGACTCCCAGTAAGTCACTGGAATGTGTGTGTAATGTGTGAGAATGTGTGAGGGGGTGACATATGTGTTACACAGACTTATGTTGCAAATAAAACATAGAAAAATCCGTAAAACTTTACAACTAAGATATTGAGTTCTGAAATACAGCACTCAGAAAATGGGTCTGAATTATTAGGAATATATATATATATATATCAAAATAGAAAAACAGTCTTCAGTGTCACATGATCCTTCAGAAATCTTTCTAACATGATGGTATTTCTAATATTTCTAATATTCTGCCCACGAAACATTTATTACTATTATTAATGTTGAAAACAGGATTCTTTGATTAATACAAAAGTTCAAAAGAACCGCATTTTATCTGAAATAGAAATCTTTTGTCTTTATTGTCACTTTTGATTAATTGAATGGATCCCTGCTGAATAAAATAATTAATTTCTTTAAAAAAAGACCCCAAACTTTTGAACGGGGACGTATAAAGTTACAAAAGCTTTCTATTTCAGATAAATGTGTATAATATATGAGATGTATAAGATATTTATTTATTCATTCATAACATTTTTGAATTGTAGTGTTTCGTGGTTTTCACAAAAAGTATCAAAACTGTTTTCAACATTATTATTAATAATAATAAATATTTATTGAGCACTTAATCAGCACATTAGAATGATTTCTGAAGCATCATGTGGCACTGAAGACTGAAAATTTAGCTTTGCCATCACAGGAATAAATTACATTTTAAAATATATTAAAATAGAAAACAGTTGTTTTAAAATAACTTTTCCACAATATTACTGTTTTTCTGTATTTTTCCTCATATAAATTGAATTCAAATGAATAGAGAGAGATTTCCTCTTCTCTGTTTAACTCTGATGGGCTCTCTGATGGTCCTAAACGGTACAGATCTTTGTTGGGAAATGGAATAGTTAATGAAGATAAATGTGCTGCTATCAGGAGCCCGCTGAGTCTGGGGAGTGTAAGCAGGCTGGTGGGACAGAGGTTTTTCAAGTTCAACCCCAGGATACAAGAAATGCAGTGAGGTGTGGAGAAAAAGAGGGAGTTTTCTGTTAACTCATGTTTCACCCGCTGCAATTCATTTGATGCAAATTTGATTTAGATTGGCGTCCTGCTGTAAATATCAAATAAAGATGGATTTCACTTAAAGTCAGTCTTGGTGTATTTCTAATTTGCTAGAAATACGCACTCTCATTGTGCCACTGATGAGTGTAAAATGGATGATGCTATACTAAGTGGATGGAAGTTCCGCCAGATTATTAAATTAAAGAAAGAAGAATCACTACTCACAATTCTGTGGTGCAAAACATGTTCTGCATGTTCTGTATCACTTGCCTGACAGGTATGTCAAACAAGATTCAAACACATTTCTGTTTTGCTCAAATATCTTAATATGAAGAGAGAAACAACCTTTCAATGCTATTAAACATACTGAATTGGTGGTTTTTCTAAAAAATAATAACTGTGTGCAGAATTTAAAAAGAATAACTGCAGCTTTTTTAACCACTAGTAATCAAGTTTAACCATGTGCTATGTACTAAAATAACACAAAATAAGCTTTCCTAAGTATAAATTAGGCTTTTTTAATTTTATTTTTTTAATTAAATTAATTAATTTACTTATTTATTTATTTTAGATCTCCACAATTCAAATCAATAAACATTTAAGCTTCTCCAAAGTGGGCCCAAAGCCTTATGGTGTCCTCTCTTGCACCATGGAATTAGGCTTATTATTATATAGATTGTGTCTTATTACCAAAACAGGCCAAGTGCAATTAATGTTGCTCTAAACTTTTTTGGTAAATTTTCTGTTGATCCTGGCAGTATTAGATGTGAAGATTATTTATAAAACCTTTGATTCAAAGATATACAACATATCATCTATCTATATTCTTTAAGTGTTTGACCTTCATCAGAACTTGCAAATGTTCAAATTAAAGTATTTCGTTTCATGAATACATTCATGCCTCCTGCTAGTATGTTTAAATTTATTTCCAGTGTGTTTTATTCAAATGTATTTAAGGCATGTATTAATTATGAAAGCCAAGGATAAAGTGATTAATACACACTCAGTTTATTTTAGCTAAGAAAGAATAACAACCTTTGGTCTCTGAAGAACTTGGAAAGTTCAACCTTCATCATTTTCCCCTCAGAGGCATTTAGCCCAAAAACATTCAGAATTGGGATCCAATTATTTACATCGCCTAACTAACATAGACCTTTGAAGAGCTTTCAAGAAGCACTTAAGAGTTATTTTCTTCAAATTGAAGGAAATCTTGTTAGCGTTTGCCAGTTTGTCCAGGACACGAATGGTCTTTTTCAGGGTAACTGCAGACATTATAGTTTCTCTTACGAAGTGTTGTTAAGCGCACATTCATTTCCTTTAAACTGCACACTAATTATAATGGTTTATATACTTTTTAGGCCTACAGAGTCTGAAAGCTTAGTGAAAAATTCATGCATCTGGAGGAACTGTTCTGTCTCAGAGGTTTTATTAAAACTAAAGACCATCCTTTCATAAACTTATATTCATGGGTGTTTATTTCTTTAAAAACCCTACATCTCTATGCAGAACCAGAGAGTTTCGGTGCCTGGGGTGTTTTCACCCTTCATGGAAGGCTTCCATTATGTCATCCCATTATATCAACTCCAGACATCACTGATCTGTGCTGACAATGGAAAAGTCTTTGTCAGGTTTGCGAATGTGTAAATTTTGATGTCAGCCTCATAAAGCTTGGGTACGGTCTGAGTTTAATAAAGTAGTACCCATAATAGTTCTGAGTTACATTTCATCTGATCTCAATTTTAGATGTGTCAAAACTCACGAGCACCAGAACATACAGCACAGACATATAAAATAAGTATGGACAGATACCCTTCTATTAATAACAAACATTTCCATATTCATTTTGCTAATAAAATGCTCCTCACTTAGTCTTTCTGGAAGAAAAAACAATAGCTGTAGTGGAAAGAAAACAGACTTTCTGTCCTGTTTACAGAACAATGATCTCAACCAACCGAATTGCAACAACATAAGAAAACATTTTGTGAAATCCTTTAATCATTTAATGAAACGAAGATGGTAAAACCCAGCTATGTTATCAAAACAGTAGCACCAAAATGTTTTTTTTTATATCATTCATAGAATATTTTTTGAAACATTTTAGTTGCACTTGTTTTTTTAAACATTACTTATTTTTTCAGATGGTTCAGAGAAAATTTAAAAGTAATGTTCTTATTTTATGCACTATAAAAAAAAGTTGCTGCCTTATATTTTTAAGTACAATCCATTTGGATGTTTAAGTCATTTCAATTTAAATGGCATTAAACTGACTTGAAACTAAAAAAATTAGTTGAAACTTGTATAACTTTTAAGAAAATTGAAATAAGAAAATTGCTTAACTTATTTTGATGAGTTAAAGCAATCTAAAAACATTTGTTGGTATAACTTATTGGTCATATCATTTTTACAGTGTGCAAAGTGATACAATTGAGAAAACATTCCCTTAATGTTTTCTCTAACATTCACATAACTAATAATTAATAATAATTCAAATTAATAATAATAATAATAATAATAATGCTTTGAACGTTCTGAGAACATTCAGAAATAGTTTTCGTATCTTAATGGGAACGTTAGGAAAACGTTCATAGAACATATTTTTGTTAGCTGAAGTTACATATTTATAGCTGTATATAGTTCTATGCACATTTTGATAAAGTGTTCTGTTGAATATAGTCACATTTTAAGTCCATGTATTTATTTATTTGCTAAGTATCCAGCTATTTAATTAGAAGGACACTGTAAGATATTTTCACAAAATAAACCCTGTCGAGATGTATTTTGTGATAATGACTGGCTGACTGTACTGTTTAACGCCTAGCCTAGTTTAAATAAACAATTTTCTCATTTATCATATTTTGTGTGTGGCACGGAAAAACAAACCACATGTAAAATATAAACATTTCCTCCACTTTACAGCATTTCTGAATATAATAAACACAGAAACAGTTCAACTTACAGACCAAAGGAAAGATCTTTGACTAACCAACCAATTATTCCTTCCAAACATTGGTTTTGCCCAGCCCAACTCACTGAGACTCATGGGAGAGGAGAGCTGTTGCAGAATGTATTTCTGAGATCTGAACTCCTCTGCCTACTGGGTGGGCAACACTGTAAGATGTGGCTTTCATGATTTATTTCCCTTTGTCCCTCTGAATCAGCATGGGCAGACCACAATGTGACTTAAATCACAACCTGGACATCACTGACAAGCAGACAGAGTGAATGAAAAAGTGAATCAGTCCCCTCATCTTGACTGGCATAGTAAGTTTTTATTTTGAAAGAGTCAGTGTGCAATTGAGTATTACAAAAAGCATTACCTGAAATGGACTGATACTGAATATGGAACCATATTCATGGTAACATGTTGCCTTTTGCGCACATGGATCACACTATAAATAAAATGAATAAATATCTTCTGAATGATAAACAGTTGTCAAGAGGTAGGCGTTTGCAAATAAAGATTTTTTTTTTAAATATGTAATGAAAATATTAATTTACAGTTCCTATAGCTTGACTGGTAGAAAGAAACCAGCTGGAGTGCCCTGGTTGTCCACCAGAGGACACTCCCCTCTTGTTCATTGCCATTCCATCAAGGACTACGTTCCCCATAATCCATTGGTCAAACTCATCTTCCATGATTGGTTTCACCTGTATCTCATTTGCCGCATTTATTAGCTCACCCTATAAGCCTGGCCATTCAGTCGCTCATTGTTTAGACTTGTATGTGTCAAACTGCAATTCTGAGCCATTGTATCCCGTGTCTCGCATGTCCTGCATGGTTCTTTTGATTCTCTGTCTGTACTGATGGATTTCTCAGTTACAGTGTGTGTGTGTGTGTGTGTGTGTGTGTGTGTGTGTGTGTTTGGATTGTTTGTTTGTTTGTGTATGACCTTTGCCTGGATTTGGATTACGATTGTGGATTACCCTTTAATTTTGCATTTGGATCCTCAACCTTCGTGTCTCTGAGAAGTTCATGACAGCAGCATTTTTAAAATGCTATGTGAAGCTGGAAGTTTAACTTCTAAAACATGTTCTTGTATGTGAACGTCACTTTCACAGCTTAACATTCATCGTTCCTCGTCAAAAAGGTGCTATACGTTCCTGTCTCTCGTGTCACACCACAAACTAATTCATTGGTAGATTGTTGTGCAAATTACCTGGCACCGCAACATCTGTTTTAATATTATTGTAATATTGTTGCAATGTTCGTCTTGCTGAGATTGTTAAAGGGATAGTTCACCCATAAAAGAAAATTCTGTCATTCTCTCACCCTCAAGTTGTTCCATACCTGTAGGCTACGAATTTCTTTCTGAACACTAAAGATATTTTATAGAATATGGGTAACCAAACAGTTGATGGGCCTCATCACTAGTATGGAAAAAAAATACTACTAAGTCAATCAACTGTTTGGTTACTGATATTCTTCAAAATATCATCTTTTGTGTTCAGCAGAAGAAAGAAATTTATTCGGGTTCACTGCTGCATCCACGCCATGTTGTAGGCATAATTATCGTAATTTCGAGACTATAACACGTGATGTTCTATTCGGAGCCTCGGACTGAGAATGATGCGTTTCTAGGCCAAAGCCACTTGAAGACAAGCCTGCAACTTAGCCGAAAAAAGTGTAGCGCCTGCTAACGCTGCGATACGTAGGGAAGGAGACGAGCACTTTATGGACAATTGCGCGACATGGCGCAATGTTCTTGCATCCTTGTCCGAACTTGGAGGTGCACAAGGTGTAACACTTCTCCGTAAGGTTGTCATGAATTTAACACTTGTAGAAGACTCATCTTCTGTCTCACACACCTTATATTCTTCAATTAATTTCTTGTCGATAGGTGTCAATTTACGAGAATGAATGTATGACTTGTAGCATTTGTTGGTATCATGGTAAACAAACATGCTATTATCATTATTCTCATCATCATCCCCCATCAAAGTTTTGATACGATTTGTCTTTTCACTTGTTACAGGCAATATGATTAAGATTGTTCTGGTCTGCCATTGAAGCAACCAAATTCAAGCTTTTGGGGCCAGGTATTTTAGAATGCTCCATGTTGATCAATATGTGTGATGCTCAATAGTGAGATGAAAACTTTAGAAACCTTGGATATCTTTTAAATTTGACTACTTCTGGTAAAATACAAGAAAAGTCAAACCTTGTCTTTTTTTCTGTGAACTCTGTCCAGTTCTGTACAAATACACAGTATAAGGGCAGACTGTAAATTTGAATTAGTTCTCTTGTACATGTGTAATGCTCACTGTTGATGAATTGATGCAATGTTCAATAGTGAGATGAACACTTTAGAAACCTTGGAAATCTTTTGATACTCCTGGTAAAATACACGAAAAGTTAAACCTTGTCCTCTTATTTTCTGTGAACTCCATCTAGAGGTGTAAAAATACACAGTATAAGGGCATACTGTTAATTTGAGTTAGTTTGCATGTACATGTCTTTGAGATTCTTCAGAATAGGAAAACGACCTTGACCATGCCCTTTCAAGGTCAAAAGCACGCAATATGGTCATATCAATGACCGAAATGAATTCCACAATTAGTCAAAATAGAGGTGTAACGTGTATAAACAATCAGAAACAAAGGAATTGGATTTTCATCATAATCCGATGGCGGACATATTTGATTTGACCATTGCGTAATTCGTGGCACTATGGCGGACGAGCGCCTCTGTGATTTTTCATGTCTAGGGACCCACTAACTCAGTTCAAGTGAGAAATTCCCCCATCACCAAATTGTGAACGGGTCTACAGGCCAGGTCCAGGATTAACAGGTATGATTCAGTTTACCTCACTGAGGAATTATTTCACATTGCAACGGTCATAATATGACGTCACACTCTGCGTGTATAACTCTTTTTTTTTTTAATAGCCCACTTAAAGTGTGTATTACAAATAAATGATAAAATCCTAAAAAGGAATAAATGTAAATGAACAAAAATTTGTGTTGCATTTAAAATCCTGTGAAAAAAAAAGCATCCCTAGTTCCCGCGCCCCTACACAGTATCATCAGTCACAAATATTGTCTAGTCTGTACCCGGCATAAGCTTATTTACATGATTAGTCGCTTCCATATTAAGTATACAAGAACTATGTGTAGCCTACTTTATGGAAAACTAGTGCTGTGGAAAAATGCACCACAAAACATGCCACTTCCTCACTGGTCACTGTCTCAACCACCATAATGAAGCATTGCAATATAAAACATTCTTCAAGAGTGTATCTTTCCCTAAGGCTTGATTTTTTTTTTTTAATGCGCTGCTCCGTCTGGCCCTATACTGGCGCCTATCACACAGCTGTGAAAACAGTCTAAGTGGATTTCACAATTTGCAGCAGAAAATCATTTCATATTTCTCACACCTGCTTGTGTATGTTCATCTGTGAGTGCATGTGAAATTGTGTGTATGTTTGTGCCAGCATTTCCCTGGAAGCGAACCAGATGAAAATACAGATGAAAGGTCTGTTCTAGTAGAGCTAAGAGGTGAAAGAGCGAACCCTTGAGATGCTCTTCTGGTGTTGTGAAAGACCTTGCAAGTGTGCACAGGACAGAAGGAGTCATTTGGCTTGTAGAGTGCAGTAAGCATATTTTCTTGTCTAAAGAAAGATTAATATAGGTCCGCTGTGAAAATTACTTTTCTTCCAGTAAAGATAGAAGTGTGATAAACCTTAGCCAGTTGGGTGAAGCTCAGAGCATATACAGTCAAGATATGTTTGTTTTTTTACCCAGCAAACAGTTTCACATCATAATACAACTCAAAATAGATTACCAGAAACAAAAAGCTTGTTTTATGGTAAGTGCTTTATTAAAACACTGCGAATATAATATCTTAAAATTCCTGAAACAAGACCTATTTGTTTATACTTAAATATAAATGTATAAATTTGTTAATACTTAAAATTAGGGAGAAAAAAATCTGCCAGTGCAGTAAAACAAAATAATTTATATTCAAGATAAAATCTATGAAAACAAGTATTAATGTCTTATACAGGTTTTTCTTTAAAACAATCTTTTTGTTAGGATATTTAGATGTTTTTACTGGACATTTTTACTGCTGCGTTGTTTGGCTTCAACAAACAGCCTAATTAACTATATTAGTTGCCATTAGAATTATTCTGATTATTATCATCACTATGACATTTGGTCTTTTATTGTATTGCTGTTGCCAACCTTTTATGCAGCCCTGGTAAAATCACTAGCCTCAAGTTGCTTATTGCTTTATTTGGTAACACTAGAATACTGTTCAGTCATTAATGAATGACTAGTAACTACAAATGAGTAACACGATATTCAAAAGTGTTACCCTTTATTCTAATATATGGCAGTATAATCCTAATCTGCTCTGAAATGAATGGCCCAGTTTGGGACTTCTTTAAGATTGAATCTTCTAAATCACTCTGCTTTAGGCAGCAGTTGCTTGACCTTAATTTGAATCCCATTTAGAAATTAGATCAAGCTATTTGCTAGGTAAAGCCAGCTAAAACTTGGATTCAGTAACATAAATTATACTAATTCTAGTTTAATTCTACTGTATATATTCACCTTAAATACACTGAGCCCCTTCTAAGACTGATGGCTTTATTTATTTTAACATGCACTGTCTGCTTGTTTCAGCATCAGAATTATTATTAGAAATTATGCAAATCAGGTAACGACACAATCATGCATAACACCTCTCTACCTTCATTTAGACTTGATGTGTTTCATGCAGTCAAGCGTGTCTGAAAATCTGTTCACCCAATACTAATTACAGTTTTTAGACAATGATGTCACCGCAACAGCATGATGTACGCCAATGTTCATGTAGCAAAACACATAGAGATTCGAAATAATCAGTGCATGAAACTTGTCTGATTAACCTGAAAGGAAAATTATGAGCAGAGGTTTTGCAAAACCAACTCCCCTTGGGAGAAGATTTTGCTAATAAATGCAAAGCTCTGTGGGACAGATGACCTTTGGTTAGGTGTGACTGTTCTGTGGCTGAATGTATTGGCCCCGGTGTTATGTGATAGTTCTCCCGGCGACTGTTAAATGAGGGATTTCCTTTCAGGTCAGTGTGCCTGATGGGCCTGTGGCCAGGAACACAGCAGGAGATAAAATCAGAACAAGAGCTGTATCCTTACAGCCAAGAACTGAGTGGTCAATCTCAGCACCTTTCTATAATGGCAAATAAAGATATTGAAGCTGGGCATTAGATCAGCTGCCTCTCTTTGGTGGAAAGTGTAGCAAGCGGGTATTTGGCGTTGGCATCATTATCTATTTACCACTTTGAATATTCAGGTATGTTATGTATAAAATCCTGTTATGTATATAAGTCAACATAAGGGCTTTTTAACCCATTTTACTGACATTTACTGTTTAAAAGTTTGGAGTCAGTGATTCTTTTTTTGTTAAAGAAATTAATACTTTTATTCAGGAAGGATGCATTAAACTGATCAAAAGTGACATTAAAGACATTTAGATAATGTTACAGAAGATTTCTATTTCAAATAAATCCTGTTCTATTGAACTTTCTATTCATCAAAAAAAAAAAAAAGTATCACGTTTTCCACAAAAATGTTTAGCAGCACAACCGTTTTCAACATTGATAGTAAGAAATATTTCTTGAGCAAATCAAATTCAGAATTATTTCTGGAGGATCATGTGACACTGAGGACCGGAATAATTTCTGCTGAAAATTCAGCTTTCTCATCATATGAATACATACATTACATTTTAAAATATATTAAAATAAAAAAATAGTAATTTTAAATTAATATTTTGCAATATTACTGTACTGTATATTTGACCAAATAAATACCTTGATGAGCAAGACTTCTTACTAAAACATTATAAAACAAATGTACTGAACCCATATGTATAAGTCAATAAGGCCCAAAATAAAGCTGGATATTCAACAAGAAAACAAATGTTGGATGGAATTCAATGTTATTCATCAGAATTGACTGAGAACAATGCACTATGTATGACAGGTGCTCATAAATGAACAGTTTCCATTTATAATGCCATATTGGTGAAATCCTTGGTGATGTCATGTCCTTTCTGGTCAGTTTTGTGAAAAAAAATATATATTGCAGAAAGCTCTTGGATTTCATCAAAAAAAAATCTTAATTTGTGTTCCGAAGATGAACCTGAGAGTGAGTAATTAATTGCAGAATTTTTATTTTTGGGTGAACTTCCCCTTTAAAACAATGGAAGAGTGGAAAAAAACGCTTTCTGTGTGAACAGCCCCTAGATCATTTTCAGTGAGATAAGGGGGCATTTATTTCATGACTTCAATATAACTATTTTACCTGACCATGCACACATTGATATGAGCGACATTCATAGCCACTAAAACCAGCAAAGAACACTTTCCTAATGGTTTGAGTTTCAACTTACTATAACCTCAGACTGCACTTTAACGGATATGTTCACAATGTGTTCACTGTCAGTTTGTGACAGCTGCTTATCACCACAAGCCTTGCCTTCTCATTCCTGACACTTTTTAAAGGATGAACTATTGACAACTCTGAAATACATATGTTTTTGGTCTTTCTACACCCTGACCTCTTCCTTTCCATTCATCAATAGTTTTCTATCCACGCAATGGACAGAAGCGGTGAAGCGGTGAAGAATGCTTTTTTGGCCTGAGATGATAAGCAGGATTATAAGCCCACATTGAGTGCTTGTGTCTCGGGTCTGCTTTCGAGAGATTCGGGCTGGGTCGACTCGTCTGGCCTCATCAAACACTCCAGGGACACAGCCTTGAGGCCAGAGCGAGGAGACCAGGATGTCCAGCAGACTTTACTAGAATCATCTTCTCCACAGAGATCACACCATCACAAGCCCCAGATGCCTCTGAATATCAGAAGTGAGGAAACAATATGCTGCAGTTCTCAGGCATCATCTGCTAATCAAAGGTTTCATTCCCACGAAGGTTAGTGGAGAGGAAACCTTGACTTGAGCTGACTGATTAGACTGATAATGTATGGAAGCCAATTCTTCCACTAAATCATGCTTTTGTAAAAATTATGACATAAAAAGTCGACATAAAAATCCTAATTAAGTCATTTATGAGATGGAAATTTAAAGTTGAGTAGTTAAAATAACATAGGTGACCAGTGGTGTAGTCTAGTTTTTTGTAGTGAGTGATACTGTGAGCCGTGTTTTCGGTAATTTGATGAAGATTTCGTTTACGAGATACGTCTGTCTATGGCCTTTCTCACCGAATACGAGAAAGTTGGGCTTCAAGTCTTCTCCGTTGAAATCAATGGGGTCGCTGTGTCCATTTCTTTTACTGTCTATGGTGCTTACCCATGCAAAATTCACAGCTAAAATGCTGATAGTTCTGATTGGTTGCTAGGCTGCTGCTGGGTGGTAACTGTTTAATAAGGTGTTCTGATTGGTTGAAGATGGTTGCTGACTGGTCCATGGCAGAGCCATGGATAGACTTTCTAATAGATATTATATTTTAATTGTGGGTCCTTTCACTCTAGTATTTTAATTATTAGGCCTATTAAAGCCCAGATATTCCCTCCGTTTCCTCCTCAGTAATAACAAGATGCTTCTACTGTGGAAAAATTGCGTGCTCTTGAAAGTGCTTTAGTCTCTCTTGGAATATATATTTCTCCCTTTGATGATGGTGATTGATCAGCATGCTGATTATGAGGAGCAGATTTGTAATAGTTTGATGGTCACGCCTGAGTAAGTTAGCTCTGTTGTGGTTAGGATGATCAGCTTCACCATCCCTAATCAAAGTCTCATTTATTAGGGATTTAGGGAAAGGGAGGAACATCGGACCAGAAGCCTGAGGATGGAGAGATCACAACAGATGGCTTCCACAGGATTCTGTCCTCAATGGAAACTGATATACAGGTGCCAAGAATCATGCACTCAGCAGGATGGAAGATGAACAAAAAAATGTGGTTTTCATTCTTTTTCCCTTTCAGCAAGACTGTGAAGTGATAGACGTCATTGTGAAAAAAACAGTTTAAAAATAAACTTATTGGCCAATGCATAAAAGATATGCATTCATATTTGAAATAAACAACAGATGCATAAAAAAACAATAATTGAGAGAAATAACTTTCCATTGTTTAACTGGTCAAAAACTGTATGCACATATAAAATTAAAACAATTTTGAAAATTTGAGGAAGAGTTCGAGCTGATATTGTGATAGGTGAGGGCCAAAAAAAAAATAATAATACTGTGGAACATTTTCAGGCCCAAAAAATATTCACTGAATGTTGACCTTTACATAATGTCAAGTTTTTACACATTTGTAGAAAAATTCCTTGATTTATGTGAGGGCATATGCACGTTCAGCACAGTATTTCAGAGATTATTCTACAGAACAGACCAGGACTTTCAAATGCAATATATAATAAGGCACTTAGTAGACCTACCACAGTTTTCCACCAACCATGCTTTCCACTCCAAGCTCCATAACACTAAATCAACTTAAATGCACCTTGGGTGTGTTTCCCACTGTTTTACTTATGTGAGCATTTGTAACAGCAACACCTTCAATTGGAACGCAGAGGAACATCTGCTGCTGATTCACTTAGGCTTGATTTTGACAATTAGACAAGTAGCTGTCCCTCTTTAGCAAATGCCTACAGCATGCATCTGTGTTAGAGTTCAATAGTTTGATTTTAATGGGAACAAAAGGGTCTCAAAAGTGCTGAAAGTAGTGCAAAAAGGTTTAGGATTAACCAGAGAGCATCCATGATGGTTCTTCGTCTATTTGCAAAGGTATGAATTTAGCAGATCATTGACAATGGATTGTAGTAGGCTAGAGAAAATTGGAGCTCTGTCCAAAATGGATTGAAATGGATGGAAGAGTGTGTCAACTGTTGTTATTTAGCGCCATCTTGTGGATTACAAAACACGAATGCCAAATGAGGAAAGGCGGAATAATGGTATTAAAAACATTTACCGGTAGTTTTTTCTCATTCATAAAATATAAGCTGCAAAATTATTTCTGAATTACAGTGTTTTGAATTGATCTCACTATAGTGTTCGTTGGGCATGAAAGTACAGTAGTAGGCCTATGTGCAGGCTATTTGTTAGGTGTTGTGTCATCTGAGGCCAGTTTGATTCTGATAAAAGAGACTGTTTTTGACAGAACTGTTTGTGTAGTTGTGAGATTACGTTTAGCCTATATGTGAGAAAATAGCAAAAAGTTTCATGAAATGTGTTAGAAAATGAGAAAACCAGTACTAATAGACCTAATTATAATCTTGTCTCAGCAAAGCTTCCTGTAAATCCTTTAATCCTGTTAACTACCACGCTACAGTTTCATTTTGTATTGTGGTCTTTTTAGGAACTTTTACTGAACTCTCACGTCCACCTCAACACTGTCAATCAACACTACAACGGCCAGATATTTTATATGGCCTCATTATCTGGGGTTTAGAGTCTCTGAGGACCATTTAAATACAGACAATATATCAGCATGTGTCCATCAGGTGTGTTTTAAGCATCTCCACAGAGCAGTTAACAGATTTATTATCCATAAATTGTGTGTTCCTTTAAGCTTAATAAAAAGCTTCAATAACATCGTGTGAATTCCAAAACTGAGTTTATTTAATTTGTAAAATGTATATTTATACCTTATCAAATATGTTTGTATAACTCTACAAGAGTAAAATGTCACGCATGCGTTTGGGGGGTCAAATGAATGAATCAAACACTCGTTATTTTGTTCGGGTGTTGTGCCGATTTCTGTGACCCACCGAATTATGTCACAGACAGTAGGCGTTGTATTGAGGTAATCAGAATCCCACTTCTAGCCCTAGAAACAAAGCTATAAAACTAATGACAAATAGCCTAGAGTTGCCTACTTGGAAATGAATTTGGCTAAAGACTATGACCTAAACTTTAAGCAAGCAAACTTAATTAAATATGCAGAATCTTTTTTTTATAGTGATTATTTAGATGATGTTACAGATAGTAATATTTGCATGTTTTAAAAATCGATAAACTTTTTTGTTTCTTCTTAAAACAATATGAAAAAAAATACAGATTTAAAACAAAATATGTGTAAGAAATACAATACAATTCATAATTATTCCATTTAAAATTAGCATTTTAAAAATGTGTTTGCTGTTATCATCTTTATTAAAAATCACCCAGCACCATTAAGAGAATAAAAAAAAAACATTAATCGGTAACACTTTAAGTAGGCTTTGTTAACATTAGTTCAATCATTAGTTAACATGAACTAACAATAAAAAAAAAGGTAAAGCATTTATTAATCTTAGTAAATGTTAATTTCAACATTTACTAATAAATTATAAAAATCAAAAGCTTTATCTGTTGATTTATTTAATGGACCTGAGCTAACACGAACTAACAATGAGTTGTATATTTATAAACTAACATTAACAAAGATTAATAC
Organism: Tiaroga cobitis; assembly: GCA_030578255.1. Lineage (NCBI taxonomy): Eukaryota > Metazoa > Chordata > Actinopteri > Cypriniformes > Leuciscidae > Tiaroga > Tiaroga cobitis. The sequence goes on from CM060608.1 coordinate 14,881,716, forward strand.
ATTTTAACAAATGTATTGCTCATTTTAATGCATTAGTCATTAACTAATGTGACCTGATTGTGAAGTGTTACCCATTATTGATTAACATTATGTTTACAGAGCATAAAGATGAAAATAGTGAGAGAGAGAGAGAGAGAGAGAGAGAGAGAGAGCGAGAGAGAGAGAGAGAGAGAGAGAGAGAGAGAGAGAGAGAGATTTGAACAGTACTGCTTCAGATTAGATATTAAACTATGAATATGGGGGGTAGCTGCCTTCTCAGTTCAGTCCATACCCCTGAATGTGACTTAAGAGTCACACAATTAGGAGCTTTTTCTACTTTAGACTAAATTGTCTCTGATTTTCAGATGGAAGTCCCCACAGACTATAACGCCACCCCCACTATGATGTGTGCATCATCCTTGTTAGGCTCTGTTTTGGTGTCCAAAGAATCCAAACTGGATGGTGTGTCATCCTGTGTGCTGACTTTGTGTGTAGGGCAGAAGGGCACATATTTGGTCCATGTGAAGGAAGAGAGGCAGGTTTTAATTCCAAAGGGCAGCCCATACACGTCATCACTTTCTAAGGTGTTGTCTGACTCATTTTGGTGGGCCCTGTTCCATGCAATAATGCCCCGTTCGCGTTTTGTTCCTGCAGGAATATTAAACAGAAAGGTATCGCAAAGGCGCGAAGTTACTTGATGAATCAGATATTGGAATTGGTACAGTTACTGAAGCAGATTATTAGCAGAACTCAACTCACCAGGTATTGTGTTATCAAGGAGAAATCCAAACAATCCTCCGACAAACATACTGGTTGTCAGAAGCACTAGAAGCACATGGTCCAGTTCAACAACTCCTAATACAAAAAGTATAGCACAAGAGATTTAATAGGAAAACAAACAGGATGTTGAGAGCAGATGTGTCTGTAAGAGTCTGTAGGATGTGCTTTTCCAGTACTGATCATAGCTTATATGGCTACCTGTCGCTATAGATGTGGGGTTTTTCATTATCCAGTTAGGAATGGTAAGCCCAGTGAACATGGAGAATCCAAAGATGAAGATGTTGCGTGAAGAATTCATGTCTGTATACTATTAATAATGGAAATCATTCATGTTAACAATATATCATATTAATCATAAGAAAATTAAGAAATTACTACTTTTATTCAGCAAGCATTGATAAAATATATCAGAAGTGACATTTATAATTTTTTATACATTTTTTTACTTCAAATAAATTCTGTTCTTTTGAACTTTCCAGACAGCAACACGTGGATTCCACACGTCCCGACACAGTGTTGCTGTCTGGGTTTATATTCATCAAAGTACCTTGAAAAAAAAATTATCATGGTTTCCACAGAAAAATTAGCACAGCACAGCTGTTTTTAACATTGATAATAACTAGTGCAATGCCTGTGCAACATCATTTTTTGTGTGTTTTTAGTAATTGTTGATTTGGTATGTTTGAGTTGCTGAATAGCCTAGACTACTATTACACAGGAGCCTAAACTCTGAGAAAACGATAAAGTTAAGCGCACCAGAATAAAATATAATATTCAGAATTAAACAGTGTAGCTGACTTACAGATTCAGTTAAATCGCTACTTTTTCAAAAATGATTCGATACTTTTTTGAAAGTGAATTGATACTTTTTCGAAAGTGAATCGATACTTTTTCAAAAATGAATCGCTAATTTTTCAAAAATGAATCGCTACTTTTTCAAAAAAGAATCGATACTTTTTTCAATAGTGAACCGATACTTTATCAAAAATGAATCTCTACTTTTTCAAAAATGAATCGCTACTTTTTCGAAAGTGAATCGATACTTTTTCGAAAGTGAATCGCTACTTTTTCAAAAATGAATCACTACTTTTTCAAGGGAACCGATATTTTTTTTAAAAATTAATTGCTACTTTTTCGAAAAGAATCGATATTTTTTCAAAAGTGAATCAATACTTTTTCAAAAATGAATGGATACTTTTTCAAGTGAATCGATACTTTTTCAAAAAAGAATCGATACTTTTTCAAAAAAGAATTGATACTTTTTCAAAAAGAATCGATACTTTTCAAAAATGAATCGCTACTTTTTCAAAAAGAATCGCTTTTTTTATTTTCAAAAAGAATCGCTACTTTTCGAAAGGAATCGCTACTTTTTCAAAAAGAATCGCTACTTTTTTCAAAAAGAATAATGTAACAATATAATAATGTAACAAATGTATAATAATCATAATGTAACAAATGTATGATAACACTGTAATAAATATATAATTACATTGTAATAAATGTATAATAACACTGTAATGTATAATTACATTGTAATAAATGTATAATAACACTGTAATAAATGTATAAGTACATTGTAATAAACTTATAATTACATTGTAATAAATGTATAATAACACTGTAATAAATGTATAAGTACATTGTAATAAACGTATAAGAACACTAATGTATAATTACATTGTAATAAATGCATAATTACATTGTAATAAATGCATAATAACACTGTAATAAATGTATAATTACATTGTAATAAACGTATAATTACATTGTTTTAAATGTATAATTACATTGTAATAAATGTATAATAAGACTGTAACAAATGTATAATTACATTATTTTACACTGCCTTTTTCAAAAAGAATCGCTACTTTTTCAAAAAGAATAATGTAACAAAATAATAATGTAACAAATGTATAAAAATGATAATGCTACAAATGTATAATAAAACTGTAATAAATTTATAATTACATTGTAATAAATGTATAATTAAATTGTAATAAATGTATAATAACCTTCGCCATATTTCTTGAAAAGAATCGCTACTTTTTTACTTCAGAAGTAAACAGTGTAGCTGACAGAATGTTTATTTTTAAACCATTTTAAACCACAATTTTTAAACCACAATCCTCTCTAATGTCAGAATGTTTATTTTTAAAATCATTTTAAACCAGAATTTTTAAACCACAACCCTCTCTAATGTCAGAATGTTTATTTTTAAACCACAACTTCAATGTGTGCTTCTTTTACAGATATATTTAACAATATATTTTGTATTTCTAATCCAAACAACGTCAAACTCGGCACTGCACTTACTCGTGCCCGTAGCAAAACACCTGTCAAGTTTGAAATCCATCGGACTAACGGTTCGAGAGATATTCGAATAACAGACAGACAGACACACAGACAGACAGACGTTCCTGTAATTTATAGATATAGAAGATCATGTTTCTTGAGCACCAAAATCAGCATATTAGAATGATTTCTGAAGACTGGTGTAATGATGCTGAAAATTCAGCTTTGAACAATAAATTACATTTTAAAATAGAAAACAGTTCTTTTAAATTGTAAAAATATTCTATAATATTACCGGTTTTACTGTATATTTATCAAATAAATAAAGATTTGATGAGAATTATTTTTTCAAAAACAATCTTACCTACCCCAAACTTTTGACCAGTAGTACAATATGAGCACCTAATGTGAAGCTTTTTGCATGAACAATTTTACCTGTAGGTTTGAAACACCAGCAGCCATAATGACCCCGAACATGACCAGAAACATTCCTCCAATGACAGGCGTTGGTATTGTAGTAAATATGGCTCCAATTTTCCCAAACATTCCCATTATAATCATTATAAAGCCACTGGCCACAATCACCATGCGACTACCAACCTGTAAAGACAAAAGGTTCCTCTCGGTAACTTCAATAAAAAATTCCAAACAATCTCTCACAATCTTTTTTTTTTTTTTAGATAGTGGATAGTAGTTGTAATGATCAGACCACTGAAGGCAAGTTTGAAGAGAACCCAAGTGCAGTTTTATTTACAAATCAAAACGTGATCAAACATTAAACAAAAGCATGGCATGAAACTCAAAACTTAACCGTGTACATAAACATGGACTAGAACCTTGACATGGACTTACTAATAAACAATACTTGACAAAGACACATGGAAAATATGAGGGCTTAAATACACAAGAATAATAACTAGACAAGGGACACCGAACAATCAAGACAATTAACCAATGACAACATGACATATTCACATGGGAAACATTTGGCAGGATCACATGACAAGAACAGGGAATCACATGACAACAGGAAACATGACAAAGACATGAGACATGACCAAAACAAGACGTGACAGTAGTGTTGTAAGTCTATGCAATCATTATGAAATTGAATTCAACATAAAACATTTAGGCTATCATTGTAATAAATCTTATCATAATAAAACGTTGTACCTTGGTGATCCCCAAGGCTCCTACGTTCTCACTGTAGGATGTGGTTCCATTGCCTGTGCCCCAGGCACCTGCCAGCAGACATCCAATGCCTTCAATGCCAATGCCCCTGTTAATGGCATGTCTTGGTGGTGGTGGAGCACCAGATAACCTGGCACAGGCATGATAATCACCCACTGATTCAATCATTGAGGATATAACTCCTGCCAGGATTCCAAAAACTCCTGCCAGACTAACAGTTGGCACTCCCCATTGACCTGGGAAAAGGTAATAAATATGTATATTGATGATTTCAATACCCCATCTGATAATACAACAGCAATAACGAGTCCTGAAAAGATACAGCAATGGTCATATAAAATACTTTATGTGTTTTAATTGTGCTTGTTGGAATACCTGGATAAGGAAATCTGAACCAAGGCGCCCTCCCCGTAACGTCTCCTTTAATGTCAGTCCGAGCTAGATAGCCATATTTATCAGGGTCTGAGGGCAGGACATCGTAGATCGTCAGCAGGTAGCAAATCAACCAAGAAAGAGTGATTCCTAGCAGGACCTGAGGAAACAGCCCTTGCTTATAAAGGTATTTTTATGAAGCATTTATACTTAGAAAACTGATATAAAACTTACAGGCATAATCTGAAATATGTAAATCCTGGTGGTGTGAAATTTCTTGGCTTTGCTGTATTTGGGGAAAGGGATGGCAATATGACGGAGGTACTGTGAGAATATCACAATCAAACACGTCGTCCTGTGGAGGACAATAAGACTGTGTTATGGCTCCGTGTCAGTATATAAGCATAAAAGGTGCTTTTAAGTTAAAGCATTAAAAGTCGTCGCTGGACAGTCTCATTCGTTCTAGTGAATGTGTTCTGTAAATTCAAGTAAATCAACTCATACATAAATTATTCACAAATTGGAGTCACTTTACTATGTAATGTGTTTTCGACTAAGTTATGTTATTTGGGGTATTTTGTTATGTTTATTATAAGTTTACCTGTTCAAGTTTGATATTGTCACCTAAATGAGGGTTTCTTTCAAAATATATCACTGTTTTGTGCTTGCTAAATATATCTCTGATTAATATATATAATAGTATTGTATATAACTATACAAATATATTTTTCATTCATTAAAACAGTTACAGTATGCCATTATGATGATTAATTCTGAGAAATTACAAACATGGAAGAGATGCCCCAATGGTTTCCTGCGTTCATGCCAGCGGAGTCAAACAGCGATAGGCCGATTAGTGAAATAGTTGGTGCGATGGTCAAAGGGCCAATGAAACGCATGAAGAGGCCAATGAGACCGGAGAATCCCACTACCACTTGGAATAGGGAGCCCACCATGATTGAGCCTTGGAGCTGTGCAAGAGAAGACAACAGAGACTGAATTTTAGCCTTATTCTATAAAGATATTCTTTTTGATGTTGTGTTGCTCTAACAAGATAATCTTGTATAGCTATCTTCTTTTAAATAACATCTTTACCTCTGCCTTTTCATCTAAATATGCAGTGGCCCCAAAAGTATGAATTTCATTGGGTTAAAATATAAAATACTAAGCCACTGGTTATCAATCAACTTGCAAACAAGTCATGCATTTAGTTTCCCCCCAAGTTCACACGGGTGACCCTCAAGGAACCACAGGTGTAGTTCATCATTTTAATAATAAATATGTTGCATGTTTGATATCCAGAAAGTATACATTTTTACTAGCCATTTTATTTCACATTTTTTGCTTAAGTTTTATCTAATACAATGACTTCCATCTCTGATGACATGTTTACTGGCACAAGGGAGGGACAACCTGTCACTCACATGAGATCACAGCAATAGCAAACCAGAACAATAGAACAAATCAATCAATTCCCAATGGACAAAAAAAAATGTGAAGCCGTTTGTGAAGCCGTTTCACTCAGATATACGTCAAAATAGGGAAGACAAGATGATCACAAATTCCGTTTCATTGCGACTTTGACTATGCAGATAAATTTGGGATTACTGTATCCTTACATGCAGGGTCTACCAGTCACAGAGATACTCACCACTTGCATTCGACTTTGCCAAACATCTATGAACTCGGGTGAAGAGGTGTTGACCAGGCTGGAGTTTTGTGTCCAGGCTGGACAGGTCCATTCAGGCATTGAAAGCAAAGCCATGGTGGGCGAAAGGAACGTAAAAGTTCCACCCTGGATAATGGGTAACCTTGCATTAGGAAAGAGAAGAACCTTGTCACCAAAAATCTAGATCTTTTTATTTAGTTTTTTTCAAAGTGCAGGTCTAACTTTTCACATAATTGACATGTGTCTCAGCCCCTTTTGTCAACTTGGAAATTGTTTCAGTGTCTTAAAGGTTACAAAAGGTAATTTAGGTAGTTTTAGGGGTGCTAAGACACATTTTCCTGAACTAATTATACAAAAATCCTACTGCCTCACAAAAAAGGGAGCTCCTCAGATGAGAGACCTGAGGAATGTGGATTTAAAATGGGCTGGACTTCATGCTAATAGGATGGAAAATTCCTAATCCGATTACGGTTTTCAGCTACTGCAGGAATCAGTCTGACCAATGGCCCACATATTTCTGCTGTCCATCAGTAATGGATTGTTTCAAATTCATCACGTTTGATTGGCATAAAAGTGAATGCTCTTGAATATCTTAGGGTCCGTAGAGTTAACATAGCAGGATTTCTTTGGCCTGTTATTTAGACCAAGCAGCCCTAGGAGAACACAATAGGATTTCAAATCAGAGGCTTATCAGACGGTGAAAACATTGCTAAGCCATTATTCACACTTTCATAGGTCAATGAACCCTTGGACTGAATATTTGGATTGTTCATAAACATGCCTCACAAAGGTGAAGGTCATCTTATTATTAAACAAGGAACACATTCACTCAAAGTGTATATGAAGTAATCTGCAGTCATTTGCTATGAGAAATAGCTTTTCATAATTAAGCACCCATAGTTAAATAATTGACAAAGAAAGTCCATTGTATCTCTGTAACCACAACACAACACTGATTCATGACAATGATCAAAACACTCACAGTGTTTCGTTGTTCAAACAACACCTCATCCTTAAAATCTTTACACATCATTACCTTGGTCGCCTTGGTTTTGTCAGTATTTCTGAATTATGCTGTGCAGTTTTTCATCAGGCTTCCCATGTGAAACATTGCCATAAGTGATAAGGAACCATACCTCACTCCAAAAGTGACCTGCAGTAAGGTGCACACCCCAGACACGAAGAAAATGGTGCAGATTAGGTGACTTTGTGTGAGGCCGTCATGCTGTAGACAAAGGCCCTGAGACAATATCAGAGGAATGGCTATGATGCCACCAAAAGCTGTAAGATAGTGCTGTTGGAGAGAAATAGTCATATGCGTATTTCAGTAACCTACTAAACACATTCTATGTACAGTGAAGTCTGAAAGTCTGAGATCACTCATGAAAATGCCTTTATTTTGCAAAACGTATTACTTTAAAGGGTTAGTTCACCCAAAATTTGAAAAATATTGTCATCAATACTAACCCTTGTGTTGTTCTAAACCCATAAGACTTTCGTTCATCTTTGAAACACGATCGTAAAGCGAATCCATATAAAGCGGTTTAGTCCAAATTTTCTGTCAAGAGACCAGATTGCTTTATATGATGAACAGATTGAATTTAGGCTTTTATTCACATATATAAACATTGATTGGTGAACATAAACAGAAGCTCAACTGTACTTGCTTGATGCTCGAGAACAAACCTCATTAGTTCTTGCGGAAGCTCAAACGTGCTGCGTAACACGAGAATGAACCTCACTGGTTCTCGCACATCAAGCGTAAATGCTTGAACTTCCGTTTCCCACAACTGATGTGTGCATTGATGAATATTTATATGTGAATAAAAGCCTAAATTAAATCTCTTCATATAAAGCGATCGTGTCCCTTCATAAAATGTTTTCTAAACCGCTCAATTAATATAGATTCGTTTTACGATCTCTTTATGAACTTTTTGAAGCCTCAAAGTGGTAGTTGCATAAACTTCCAATGGAGTAACAGAAATCTCGAAGATTTCATTACAACATTCATTTGTGTTTCAAAGATGAACGAAAGCATGAACGAAACAACATTAGGGTGTGTAAATGATGACAGAATTTTCCTTTTTGGGTGAACTAACCCTAATGCAACATGTTTATATAATCATCATAGCAATATGTATTTAAAAAAATGTAATTTGTTTTGCTCCCCTTGTCCTTTAATGTCAGCAGCACAACTCTACAAGTTCGTGTAAAACATGATAGTGTTGTCCTGCATGATTTGAGAATGACTTCTCATGATTAATGTCACAAATTGGCTTATTTAATAAAAAATTAGTGTAGAATCTTAACCCTGTAAAGCCAACTGTATCTTATTTAATACATGAATCAGAATTTCAACTTAGATTTTGGCCTTATAAATAAGTTTTGGGCCTCTGAATAGTATTTTTTTACATTCTCACTAGGCCATACAAGCTCGATGTACCAAATATGATATCAAATTTTTCATAGATTTTCAATTTATATTTTGTCTCACTAAACTGTTCTTTAAGAATTTTTCTGATTATTATTTCATTTGTCAGACTTTACAGGGTTAATGATGTCTTATTCATTTTGTGTCATACATTTTGGGTAAAAAAAAAATCTCAAAAAACAAAATCTTTCTCTGTAACACTTTAAATTAAGGTTTCATTAGTTAACTACTTTAGAGAACATGAACTAAGAATGACCAATACTTCTACAGTATTTATTAATCTGGTTAATTTCAACATTTAAAGGCATATATTGGCATAATCTATTGGCATAGATTGCCATGGCATTAAAAAAAAAAAGTTTGGTTCCGGTTGTTTGGTTTTCGATTTTTGGACCAAACTGTAAATTGGAACTGTACATATTTACTGACAAATACTGTGCTGTTCATAGTGCATATAATCCAATTGAGATTGATCAATTTGGATTAATTAAAATGAGTCCATTGATGTAAGCTAAATCAATGTTCAGAGGAAGATGTGTGCTTACCTGAATCCCCAAAAAGATGCAAAGATACCATGGTGGAACATCTGTGACACAATATGCTAGCTTGTTACTGTCTCCCTCCTCTGAAAAACTACCTCTTCCGTTCTTATTTCCAGGTAACTCACAAAAACGGTCTACACCATCAACCTAAAGTCAAGAGAGATTAAACAGTTTCTGTCCCAGCAGATTTCAATCAACAACCTTTCCAAATTCAGTCAATTTCACATGGCATGCCGCATGTGTAAATATTTTTTCACTTCCACTCATTTGGATTTGTGAGTAAAAACCAATGCACCTCGCTCCAGAGAGACTGGTCTCTTACTTTTGTATTGTTTTTTTTTTATAATGAAAATGGCTGCAATGTCAAAGAAATTGGTGTTTTATGCTAAATAATAACTTTATATATCAAAAGAGATATGGGCACTGAATGATACACGCACATTGCTTCAGTTACACAATAACAAACACATGAGTAATGTTTGAATCATCTCGAGTGATTAGAATCTTCGCTCATAAAAAGAAATGATCACACACCATAGCTTTTTACAACTGTGTTTGTACATCTGCACAACTTATACAACTGATTATAACCTGACTGCAGTCTGTCGCAACTTTTAGAATTACGCAATGAAAACAAGACCTTGTTTGATCAAATAGTACATTCAAACTTCAATGTTCCTGGATTCAATCTGTCCATTTCTAGGAGCTCTAAGACTAATTTAAGAAATAATCAAGTAATTCTACATCAAATTTCTGTCTATTAATGGAGGTTACTTACAGTAAATGCATAGTTGTCCAGCCCATCTCTGGTCTTCTCTGGAGCCATGAGTGTGGAGACAGGAGGCAGTGTAGAATTCTCAATGGAAATTCTAATAAGAGAAAGGGCAAGAGCTAGTTAAGGGCAGCATAATAAAGAAGAGACGAGATATGAGAAAGGAGGGAGGGGAGGGAGGGGAGGGAGGGAAGGGAGGGAGGGGGGGGGGGGGGGGGCAGAGACACGGGACTGGATATGGGATGCTGTAGTTGATTGTAAATGCTATGGGACCCATCAGCTGCTCATGTGAACTCAATTACACCACAACTTGCAGGCAGCTGACCAGAGCCACGTGTTGCTGGAGCAGAGCTATTTCTGGCTTAAGAATACACACTTACACACTAACACACACAAACAAATGCATGGGCCAATGCACCAATGCATTTGGATGCATGTTAATCGCCATGCAATGCATCCTGGAAGTCTTTCTTTTAATCAAAAGCAAAAGAGAATAATGCATTACTTCTCTCAGGGCAAGGGTCTTTTTATGTTGCTGAATGATTGATAGGTTTATATTGTAACTTGGTGTGGGGTGATTATAGTTAACTAAAACTAAAACCATTACATTTTTGTTACTTGAAGTAAAATAAACGTTGACTGAAAAAAAAAATATATATATATAAAAAAAACTAGTTGCCAGAGCAACATTTCACAATTTCATTTAGTTTAACCGAGTATTAAAATAAACTAAATCTGAAGACAATTATTAAAAATTAGAAACTATATATATATATATTGTAAAAATATTATACATTTTACTTGATGCAGTATAATGGGAAAATCAAGACTAAAATGCACAACAGTATTTCTAGATAATATAGTACTTTAGCACATGAACAAAAAACATCCAAAGTATATAATATTTAAAAATTCAACATTGTTCAACATTATTTGCTGAAAATGTTTCCCTGCAAGATTTGTCTACACTGTCTCTGCCAGATTATTTTACCCTTCTTATTATAGCAATTATGTGATCATTTTACTAATTTTATTTTAAAACCTGTGATACTATACTGGCAGTATTCCTCCAATGGCAGGTTCCCAATTTACCCCAGATGGCATGACAACAAGTCTTTAATTTATGTGCCTATAAAAACCTGACTTTCAAAAATAAACCTAGCACGAGAAACATTTTTTAAGTAAACCATGAATAATATCCCTTTTCTTTCTTATATAATTTATTGGATGTACTGCAGAGAATAAGGGTTTTACATTCCTGTAAAGCCCTCAAAACCAGACCAATGCAAGACGTCCCAAATACTACATATCACATGTCTCTCATTTTGCAGATTTATCTTAGACAGTGACAGGACAAACCTAATCATCCAATCATTCTCTCATCAGACCAACCTATTGAATGCCCAGTGGGCTCTTGTGAACATAACATTTCTTTCATTAGACCATTAGATAATGTTAAGACATGCCGTCTACTTACCTTAACGGACATTCCTCAGATGAAACGAACCTCACTGTTTTGATAGGGCCATCCTGTAGTTAATGATTATGAAAGTCAAGGAAGTCAAGAAAGCCAATCAAATTAACGTCTTTGAATCCCAGTAGGTGTGCCACATAGTCTGAGAAAATAAAATCACATGCAGTCTGGTGCAGAACGGACACATGGAACAATCAATACTCGACAAGGACACACGGCAAACAAGAGGGCTTAAATACACACAAGACTAATGACAAGAGACACCTGTGAACAATTAAAAATGAACCAGTTACAACATGACACAACAGACAAGGGAACACGTGGCAGGATCACATGACTAAAACAGGGGATCACATGACAGACAAAAACCAGGAACAAGAAACAAAAACCCCAAACGTAACAGAGTCGGCCATCTGGTCCGAATACACAGGCGTGGAGATGGCCATTTTGTCCGAAGACACAGGCGTGGACACAGCCATCTTGTCTGAAGACACAGGCGTGGAGCCGGCACTCTTGTTCGAAGACACAGGCGTGGAGTTGGCAATCTTGTCCGAAGACACCGATGTAGACACAGGTGTTGAGGCGGCCATCTTGTCTGATGACACAGGCGTAGAGGCGGCCATCTTGTCTGAAGACACAGGCATGGTGGCAGCCATAGCGGGACGAGACTCTGGAAGGGTGGTCTCGGCGGGACGAGACTCTGGAAGGGTGGCCATGATGGGACGAGACTCTGGAAGGGCGGCCATGACGGGACGAGACGAGACTCTGGAAGGGTGGTCTCAGCGGGACGAGACTCTGGAAGGGTGGCCATGATGGGACGAGACTCTGGAAGGGCGTCCATGACGGGACGAGACGAGACTCTAGAAGGGCGGCCATGACGGGACGAGACAAGACTCTGAAAGGGCGGCCATGACAGGATGAGACGAGACTCTGGAAGGGCGGCCATGACGGGACGAGACTCTGGAAGGGCGGCCATGAAAGGCGGAGACAAACTCTCAGGCGTGGCAGCCAACTTGGTCGAGACCTCGTGGGCTGGAGCCGATGTGTGTGCTGCCCACACACACAAAATAGCTGTGGCGGCTATCATGAGCGCTGTATTACCCGGAACTGTCTTAGGTGCAGCGACCATCTTGTCCAAAGACACAGGCACGACGTGAACAGCCTCTGGCTGGGCAGGCATGACGTGAAGAAACTCAGGCTCGGCATGACTGACATGAAGAAACTCAGGCTCGGCACGACTGAAGCGAAGAAAGCGTTTTTTCTTCGCAGAACTTCTTTTTATTGCTGCTGGCAGCAACCTAGAATATTGAAAAGATGAGGAATTTTACTAACACCTCTCTCTCTCGCAAGGCATGAGTGTCAGACTATGCTGCAACAGCATAACACGCTTACTTCAGGCTCTGCAGATGGTGGTTCTGTAGGTCGGGTAGAAGGGGAACCGACATTCCCTTTCGTCCTGGGAACTCCGACGTGTTGTCGGGGAGTTCCCTGACGAATCAGGTCTCTCTGGAAGAAGAGATAGCAATATCTCAATGTGATTCTCCTGGTTAAAATAAAGGTAATAATAATTGGGATCACGCTAGGGAGCCTATTGCCTTCGAGAGAATTAAAAACGAGCCAATGGAATTGGCATGCAAGATTTGCATTCCACGACCCGCCTACCAGTGCGGGTATAAAAGGCCCAATGCTTTTTTCTTCGGAGCCTCTCAGTTGTATACTGCTGTTCCTTACCTTTGGAGAGAGAGACGAGCTGAGTGGAAGAAGATTCTCTGGTGGCTGCTGGTGTGACGGTGCTTGTGTGATCGACGCGACTGAGTGCAGCACGAGGGCTTGTAGTTTTCCCCAGAGGTGTCTGCCGCGCTGATCCCTCAGTGCTTCGGCGCTTCAGAGTGCTTCTTCTTCTCTTTTATTTATTTTTTTTTCTTTCCAATAAAACTAAAAGAGCATCACGGTGTGTTCGCGTCCTTTTCAGGATGTCGTCTCACCCGTGCATTCCTGGATGCGGTCGACTTCTCCCTCAGCCTGATGGCCACATACCTGATGGCCATGGCCTGATGGCCTGATGGCCTCTTCCCAGTCTGCGGATAGCAGCGACGCTACCCCGGTTGCGTCGCTCCGGTCGGCGGCTGGGCCCAGAGGGGCAGAGACCAGCTCACAAGGATGCAGGGCCTCGTGCCTCGTCTCTTCCCCTCCCCTCGCCACGGGGCAGCCCGCAACAGAAAGCCTACAAGCTCTCTCTGCCGTCTGCCCCACGGTGGAAGCAGGTCTCTGACGAGCTCGCCCAGACCCCGCTTCCAGTGGCCACATTGCCACTGGAGCCGGGTACCTGCCTTCCACCTCGCTGCCCCTCCGCGGGTACGCTGGTGGTTCGGGTGGGCCTTTTGGGACGGTACCTGCAAGCCTGGCTAGCGCTTCCGGATCCGTCCCGATGGCTCATCCGCACCATTCGGTTCGGCTATGCATTTCACTTTGCACGGCGGCCTCCCAGGTTCAGGGGTGTCCACTTCACCCGTGTGCAGTCAATGGATGCCCCTGTCCTGCGGAAAGAGATCGATGTCCTGCTGGCGAAGGACGCGATCGAGCCGGTCCCTCCTGCCGAGATGAGGTCCGCGTTTTACAGCCCCTACTTCATTGTACCCAAGACAGGCGGAGGGGACCCTCGGCACGGACGCCCTGGCTCACAGCTGGCCCCGGGACCTGCACAAGTATGCGTTTCCCCCAGTGAGACTTCTTGCACAGACTCTGTGCAAGGTCAGGGAGGACGAGGAGCAGGTCCTTCTAGTGGCGCCGTACTGGCCCACCAGGACTTGGTTCACAGAACTCATGCTCCTCACGACAGCCCCTCCTTGGCCGATTCCACTGAGGAAGGACCTCCTTTCTCAGAGACGGGGCACTCTATGGCACCCGCGTCCAGACCTCTGAAATCTCCATGTCTGGTCCCTGGATGGGACGCGGAGGTTCTAGGTGATCTACCACAGGCAGTGGTAAACACCATCACTTCTGCTAGAGCCCCCTCTACGAGGCGCCTCTATGCCTTGAAGTGGAACCTATTCGTCGAGTGGTGTTCCTCCCGTCAGGAGGACCCCCGAACTTGCCCGATCAGAGTCGTGCTTTCCTTCCTACAAGACGGGTTTGAGCGAAGGCTGTCTCCCTCCACCCTCAAAGTGTATGTTGCCTCAATAGCTGCACATCACGATGTAGTTGAAGGTAAGTCCGTAGGGAAGCACGACCTGATCATCAGATTCCTTAAAGGTGCTAGGAGGTTAAATCCACCTCGTGTTTTGCACTCTGTACCCTCTTGGGACCTAGCTCTGGTACTGAGAGCTCTTCAAAGTCCTGCCTTTGAGCCTTTGCTGAAAGTGGAGCTGAATATCCTGTCCATTAAGACAGCGCTCCTCTTGGCATTGGCCTCTTTTAAGAGGGTCGGGGATCTGCAGGCTTTTTCGGTCGACGAATCGTGCCTAGAGTTCGGGCCGGGTTTTTCTCACGTGATATTGAGACCCCGGCTCGGATATGTGCCCAAGATTCCTACCACTCCCTTCGTGGATCAGGTAGTGAACCTGCAAGCGCTGCCCCAGGAGGAGGCAGACCCAGCCCTAGCTTTTCCCTGTCCAGTCTGCGCCCTGCGGGTTTACATTGACAGAACGCAAAGCTTCAGGACCTCAGATCAGCTCTTTGTCTGTTACGGAGGCCAGCAGAAGGGGAAGGCCGTCTCCAAGCAGAGGTTAGCTCACTGGTTAGATATATATGGATGCTATAACCAGTGCTTTAAGTGGGCCGGTACGCGCCGGTACTCAGTACCGCCACTTCCAAATATAGCTCTTGAGCGTACCGCCACCTCTCCGTGCGCCCAGAACGTGCTTTTAGCGTACTGGTACGCTCATTTGCACATCT
The DNA here is from genome assembly GCA_030578255.1 of Tiaroga cobitis. Lineage (NCBI taxonomy): Eukaryota > Metazoa > Chordata > Actinopteri > Cypriniformes > Leuciscidae > Tiaroga > Tiaroga cobitis. The sequence goes on from CM060608.1 coordinate 14,897,112, forward strand.
GTTTTAATCCTTTGGCTGCGCTGCCGCTTTTCAGAGCGCCCTTCACAATGCACGCTAACTAATTCGTCCCACCGAGAGCAGAGACTACATTACCCATACACCCTTGAGTTTTACAAGTGAAAAGCGCATGCGTCGCTTTTGCCGCGGCGCTGTCAGTGTCAACACAACGGTGGGTGTGTGAAACGCGCAACCATAAATGCAAATAAAATACAAATACATTGAACATTTAATATGCTCTCCTGGCTTCAGACTCTGAGTAATAAAAGAACTAGGTCAGAATCAGAGGACTCGCTGGCTGACACCCCACCAAGCCAGAATGATATCGCTGCAGGTCAGACGCAAGTTACTGAAAGCAGCTCTTGTGCCGCTGTCGATGAGGTTCTCACATGTGGCAACGAGGACGAGAGTGACACCACTTTTTTTTTTTTTTCACATTTTATTTATGTTCAGTAGCTCTTTCTAGCTCAAGCACATCCACAAACTAATAAAAGGATTTATTATTTTTTATAAGGTCGTCTGTTGACTGCTGTATGTAAAACCCGTATGTAAAACCCCAGAGTCAGAACCCCCCCAAAAAAAACATAATAATAGAGTACCGGCACCTCTTTTGGGCCACTTAAAGGACTGGCTATAACCCAAGCGTATGAAGCTTCGGGTGAGCCTTGTCCTCCCAGGTTGCGTGCTCACTCTACGAGAGGTGTTGCCGCCTCCTGGGCGTTGGCTCAAGGCGCCTCGCTGACAGACATTTGTAGAGCTGCGGGCTGGGCGACACAGAACACGTTCGCTAGATTCTATAGCCTACGTGTGGAACCTGTTTCCTCCCGAGTACTCGCTACGGCCAGTGGTGCGAGGGAATAGGATGTTTCGGCTTGCTGCGCCACTCCGTGCCTCAGCCGGATACGTGCGTCTTTCACTCCGTTGGCGGCCTACGTTGGTTAGCCTTGTGAGTTCCTCCATCACCCCTCCGGTGCCAGGCGTGGCGGACCGCCGGCGCCAGGTCTACTACCTCTAAGGGAGTTGTTGTGTAGACTGGTTGTTATGTCCAGTGGTCTCTTCGGTGACCCATTATGCCACGTGCAGTCCAGCCGTGTCTTCCCCTTGACAGACTCGTTCTGTCATCCCTGTTGAGTACGCTCCCACTTCCCTTAGAGGGGACTACCTCAGGGACTGCCATATGTTTCACTATTCCCCTGGGCTAGTACATATGTGTATTCCAGGCCTTCATCAGGTACCTGGCTTCCGCAGCGTTCCCTTCCCCTTTTTTTACGGGTTGGGCACGCTTTCCCAGTGTTATCCAATGTCCACTGTGTGGGTCTTGCGGAACAGCAGTGTGACTCCCTAGCTAGCTCCCGCGTTTTGTGAAACTGCTTTTGGGTAGCTTAGCTGGGCGCTGGAAGGGGCCAGCACCATGACGTTTTGTTTGGGATCCCTATTCGTCAGGGAACTCCCCGACGACACGTCGGAGTTCCCAGGGCGAAAGGGAACGTCTCGGTTACGTATGTACAGGGAACGGAGACGTGTCGTCCCCTCGCCATGTTGTTGTACCTTCGCGGAGGTCTGAACACTGTTCGGCTCCTCAGCGAAAAGCATTGCGCAATGTTTACTTCCGCCTTTTATACCCACACTGGTAGGCGGGTCGCGGAATGCAAATCTTGCATGCCAATTCCATTGGCTCGTTTTTAATTCTCTCGAAGGCAATAGGCTCCCTAGCGTGATCCCAATTCGCCAGCGAACTACCCGACGACACATCTCCGTTCCCTGTACTCAGGGAATGAGGGTTACATACGTAACCGAGACGTTCTCCTCCTGAATCCTCCTCATGATGAATGCATCATCTTTCCTCTACACATCATCAAAATATTCTCTCTCTTCCTAAATCAATTGCAATGCCCTAAGCAGCAAATCTTTTGGGCATCTTGATCAGTTGTGATAATAAATCACACTGGCAAAGCTAAATTTATTGTGTCCTGCTCCCAATTTAGAGAAAATAAATATTGGTTCCTACAAGATAGAGGGTAAAATGTGCTTGAATGTGAGAGCAGACGGTGTTGGTGCTTAAATTTTGCAACAATGCACGGGCAGAAACACAAAACTCACACTTACACTCACTCTCTCACACTTACAAACACACTTACACACACACACTCAATATGTGGTTTACGGGGTCTCTCCATAGGCGTAATGGTTTTTCTACTGTACAAACTGTATAATCTATCCCCCTACACGAACCCAACCCCTAAACCTTCCAATCACAGAAAACGTAGGCTTTTTTTTTTTTAAACATAATTTAGTATGGGTTTTTTCAGCCGTTTGGTTAATGTGGACACAGGAGATGTCCACATTTCCACATAAACCATGTTTATGTTGTAATACCTATGTCATTATACACATTTGTGTCCTTATAAACCATATACCACAACACACACACACACACACACTAACAGCAGGCCCATACAGGAGGAGGACAGAGTGATGGTACACAGGACCAACAATTTCCACACTTCTATTAGCCTATGGGTCCAGTGGACCCGAACATCCTGTGTGTACTACCTATGTGTGTGTGGGGGGGGGGGGGGGGTATGGTCATTGAAAATGTGTTCTGTTCTTCACAGAAAATGAGCCAAGGCCAATGAGTCTGAGTTTGAAAAAATAATTAATCGTATCATTTTTAGTTTGATAAAAATTGAAAATGGGTCCTACAGACCCGAACACAATACAAGGGTTAAGCATGTAACGTACGTTCTTTTCCAGCAGGTGGCTGAATAGCATTTAATTATAAGATTCTTGTTTTCAACCACAATGGCATTCTATTAAGGTTAGCCCCAAACATGGGAATTTACGGATTTAAGTTGCTGAAAATCTCTTAAATTTTCACATTTATTTTGAGGATAATAGGCTAAATGTATGTGTTGAATATAATTTACAGATGATTTAAATCATTATATTTTCATTGCACTCTCTTCAACTGAACGATGTATACATATAGGCCTACCACTAACAATATCTACTAATGATTCTAAATAAATACCGGTAGCCTAATATAAAAGAGGAGGGGGGGGGGGGGGGGGGGGGGGGGGGTGACGACGTCACGGGTTAAGAGACAACTTCTGCCCACTTTGCATTCCGTGATGATGGCGCCGGGTTTCCTCGTGATATTTTAAGTTAAAACCGGGACAAAAATGTGTTTTTGATGGATGGAACTGTAGAGCAATGTTTACAATGAAGCAATCGAGTCCAGCCCATGACACTCGTTTAAACATCATTTAATCATCAGCAAACAGGAGGCGCATCGGAACGGACAGACTGCAGCATTCACCTGAATCTCCTCATCAGCCTCCGAGAGCGCGTGAGGGACTCAGAGATCACACCCGTCCGGAGGCGATGGCAGCCGGGGGAGGATGCGGGGAATCAGTGGATCAGTACCGGGCCGAGGTGGAAAGGCTGACCCGTGAGCTCGCTGAAGCAAACCGGGAGAAGATCCGGGCTGCGGAATGCGGTCTGGTGGTGTTGGAGGAGAACCAGACGCTCAAGCATCAGTACGGGGAGCTCGAGACCGAGCAGGAGGCTCTCAAACAGGAGTTGGAGCAGCTACAGGAGGTAAACATAGCTTCGATGGGCTGATATAAATGTATATGTGTGACTGTGGATATGTCTGGAAAAAATGTCTGTAAATGCACACACACACACACACACACACACACACACACACACACATAAAATGCTATAAGTATATATTTTTTTCTATTATCTCTGATCATATTTGACATTTAGGCTATTTTAACCACTCTTTCACTAACCATACCATATAATGTTCATGGTACTGTTTTGTAAGTATATTTTGAAATATTGTTGAAAGAAATTGAGTTTTTATTTATTTCTCAAAAAAAAAAAAAATCAGTGCTGTATAGGTAAATTTAGACTTGCTCAAGCAATGATTGATTCTGGTGTCACAGGTTTATGAAGAATTGTTGGTGTGTCAGGAAGGTTTGCTGTGGGTTGTCCCATATCTCTCTGATGTTTACTCCATTTGGTCTATAGTATAAGTGAAATTTTATCATCTGTATATTTGTATGTATAAATCTCAGAACTAAGCATGTTGTTGGCTTGTTTAGTGTGATGCCATGTGTGAAGCTTTTATGAATCGTTTGTATGCACTTTTATTGTTATAATACTCTTAAAACTATTTTTGAAACATCATATTCGCTCTCAGTCCATGCTTTACTTAATTTTTGGGTTTTCTTACATCCTTAATGATAAGAAAAATTAGGCAAATGGAGTAAACAGTAACCATCTAGTGGACCCATCAACTGAACTGGCCACACTGTAATGTATCTGGGACAAATGGGCTCTTTTAGAGAGGTGAAATGATGAAAAAATAGAAATGAAAGGAGAGAGACAGAGGAAAACTGAGACAAAAAAAGATGGAACAAGATACTTTCTGACTGCTGCACCAGCTGCAGTGATCCAGGGACAGTGTGACTAACCATTACAGGTGATTGTCAGTGTGACTGATGTCAAAGAGGGGTAGGGATACAACATGTTCAATTGTTAAATCTGAAAGTTGCTCATAATATGTCATATTGATACTAGGTGATTTGTTGTATTAACTACACTACCGTTCAAAAGTTTGGGGTCAGGAAGATTGTTTAATGTTTTTGAAAGAAGTGTATTTTACTAACCAAGGCTGTATTTATTTGATCAAAAAAACAGTAATAACAATACTATTTTTAAATATTGTTACAATTATTGCATAAACATTATTGAATATATTTTAAAATGTAATTTATCCTTGTGGTGGCAAAGCTGATTTGGTGCTCAAGAAACATTTTTCATTAATGTCAATGTTGGAAACGGTTGTGATGCTTAATATTTTCAATTTAATGCATTCTTGCAGAATAAAAGTATTCATCTCTTTTAAAAAAAAATCTTATTGACCTCAAACTTTTAAATAATAGTATGTTTTTTGTGGGAACTTGTACAGCAATCATGACCGCCATTGAAGCAGTTAAGCCTGACCTTTTGACCTTTGTTTAGGTTGTCTTCATTAGTGTTTTCAGTGCTGTATAAAAAAAACTAGCTCAAATACAAATTCATCTTCTGAAACAGAAATAGAATTCACATAGAAATATTAGTTGGTGTTATTTGGAGCCGTCTAGGGATGTACGATATTTATCGGCACATCATCGGAATTAGCCGATAAAGGCTTAAAATGTAGAACATCGGCCCGAAATGAAAAATTATGCCGATATGCTTTGGCGATAATATGACATGTAGTAACAAAAAAATATTGATTTTATTATTGTTAGTTTCAAAGCTTTCAATGTAGCCTACTCTCATTATAAAAATAACTTTAATAATGTTTTAGTCCTAACAAGTACGTTTTTGCTCAAAACTAACCGAAATTAATAATTATTTGTTTATGAACTCTGCACAGGAGAGACTTGGTGATGTTTCCAAACAAAAGGAAAATATATCGGCATTGGCTATTTGCCAAAATGAGTTGGAAAAAATCGGATATCGGCAATCTAATGCACCTGATGCATTCCCATGTTATTTTGTTACCCTAATGACCCCTAAATTCCCCTAAAGTAAAGCAATGACTATGACTAATGGGTCTTTGTTAAGCTTGACAATATGAATGCTTATCTCAGACATGTATGGTTATTTACTGACAGCAGTGAGTCATTTGCAGTTAATAACTGTCATGAAATTATGTCAGTAATTGCATTTTTTCATGGCAGCTCCCCCTAGATCTGGCCACTGTAGTCTGCCCCGTGGGCTTGTCTTTAATTAATTCTATCATGATAATGAAAGATAATTAAAAGATAATGCTTGTCTTTCCAAGCCAGACAAAAATTGGGGTCAGACTGTAAAAAATGTCCAGTTTGAAAAAAATCACCTTCATTGTATCAATTCAATTGCTAGAACTTTGCAGCATCTGTTAGTTTTTTGCAATGTGGTAAATGTATTTGATCTATTCAGATTTAATTTCAGAAAAATTAAAAATGCATTTTCTGGTTTATTTAGGAAAGCTTTGAGTACAGAACATGCAGACAGTTTAAATTCAAATTTATCTTTTAGGGTTCATGATACAATCAATAAAGCACATCTGTTTGGGTTCTTGCCTTTCAAATAGTATCTTTATCGCTCTTTATCTCTCTATATCTCTCTGTTCAAAGCATCTGTGCTGTTTATAATAGAGACTGTCTGCGGCTGATAGTCTTGTGAAGGGCATGAGTGCTGGAGGTGATATTTTATCTTGAGGATTGACTTGCTGTATTTGGTCTTTTTTTCTCTTTATCTGTCTCGGTCCCTCCTTTATTTTGATGAATATTAAACAGAATATAAAAGACCACACTGCACCATTTGCCTTTGGGCTCCCAGCTCAAATCCTTTGAGAGTTTTCCTCCTAGAATTTACTTGAAAACCAGATTTTCTAAATGTGCGAGAGAAAGGAAATACCATATGAAATCTTTCTGAGGACAGTTGACGCCTCCACCATTTACTGTACACACCTTTTTTTAAAGAATTTGTTTGAATTTGTTATTATTGCTGTAATTTTCCACTTTTGTGTGTTAAAGGTGCTCAAAGCGATGCTGGGTGACGTCACTTCTTGTTGACGTTCAAAGTATTGTCAAACAAAACGGAGGCTAGCTAGACCTTCCCTCCTCCTCATCCCGTCCCCTCCCTCTGTAGTTTTACTGATACTTCTTTCAAGGATGGTGTAATGTCGCCAAGTGAGATAAATGCTTTCATATTATGAAAAAAAAAAAATAATGGAAACATTACCAGAAAAACACGATAAAACGTTTCGCCACCTGAGGTTATAACTTTAGCTCCCATACCAGGACGCAATAATAGCAAGATAACGTTAGCTTCAAATTTAGTCAAAGTTGTCAATAGGCTATGAATGAACATTCAATTTCATAATAAATAGTTGGTGAAAACAATCATTCACACAAACTGTCGCCCTACTGTGAGTTTGCTTGATTATTTACAATAGAGATCGATAGCTAGCTGCTAGAAACCTATATGTTGTATTCACCAAAGTTAGCGCTGACTGCATTGTTCTAGCTAATTATATCCTTGTGTTTGTTAGGCGAACATGAAAGTCCATTTAGAAAAACCAAACTGGATTGACCCACCTCTCCAGCAAAAACAGAGCTAACGTTACCTGAATGTCGGATTGGAAGCCCTTCTGCCGGCGGAGCTCTCACCACCTTTCAAAGGCTTTTCCAGTGTAAATTCGGGCATGCGTTCCTTCTCCTTTTCCCTCTTCTTTGTATTTTTGCAATCTGTTCATCAGAACGTCGTCTCTTTGGTCGTGTGTCGGCCATATCAAACTTAAAGAGTTAAAATTATGACTTTCCTCTTCATGCTTCTCTCCTCCACACCCCCCCATGTACGCTCACTAACCCCACCCCCAGGCTGGAACACTGTTTGTTTTGTTTCGTGGAGCGGGTCGCCGCAGTTTGTTTTTGTTGCTGTTTGTGGAGCCTGCGCTGTCTACAGAAACCGCATTCTTTTACAGTGTGTTCAGGGGACAGGCAGCTAGCGGATAGTGAGGAGATGTTTGCTGTATGTGACAAAAAATGTTTTGGCCTAAAAAACGCGTGACATCACTTAGAGCACCTTTAAGCATAGCTGTGGTGGGGGTTTTTTTCTACAGTAACGGAAGTGCACATAGTTAGCACACAGTTGGTGTGTAATTTTTCCTAGTCATAAAGTCAGAATTGATTTTAGGACTCATCAATTTATTGATTATCTTGTTAAATGCAGCGTAAAGATCAAGATAATTAGAATTTGGGCATTTGAAAACAGGCCAATGCCATTAGTTTATTAAATGTCGGTAAATAGGAAATACTACACCTGTATAAACCCCAAAGCCTGCTTAAAGGGATAGTTAACCCACAATTGAAAATCACTTACTTACCATCATGTCGTTCCAAACCATTTCGTTTTTTTGCGGAACAGAGAAGATATTTTCAAGAATGTTTTAAACTCTTTTTGTCTATACAGTGAAAGTCAATAGTCTATAAGTCTAATAGTCTAAAACAAGACACCACTGACTTTTCATTGTGTGGACCAAAAAAACATGGAGAAAAACATTTTTCACAATTTATTCTTTTGTGTTCAGTAATCTTCAATTATTCAGACGTACAATAAGTAAAGGAGTAAAATGATTAATTGTTATGCATTTGTTTTTCAATCTAGGCTACTTGTGGTGAACAGCAAATAGAGCTCAAAAGGTTTTTCGGTCCCTCAGGACACAGAGGAAACAGACTGTTGAGTGTTTTATGGTTACAAATGGAGGGTTTGTGTGTATTAACAGTCCAGTGCCCTACTGTTCTGTTTCCACTGAAATGCTCTTGATGTGACTTGATCTACATTGATAAGACAGGAGAAAATAGATTTCCAATAAGTTTATATTCTAGGCTATAATTGTGCATTTATACTTTTATTCAGAGCAATTTATATAATTCAGTCTAAACATTTGATTAGTTAATGCATTGGAAATCAAACCCATGACCTTGGCATACAATGCCATACTTTTTAAACTAGCCTATGTACTTTTAAACTATATCATGTACTTTTAGACTATAAATGATCCTGAAGGGATTCAGTATGCCGCGAAGGCTGTGGTTCTTTTCTCACAGATGTTTAATGCACTCATCGACATAAACACCAACACTGTACACCAACACCGTGGTTAATAAAAAGGACAAGTATAAAACAAACATCAGTCACACATTCAGTTACATGGAAAGCACATACCTTTAAACTCACAAATAAACGGAAAATACTACCACATTCCACTTTTGCCTGCTTGTGAGCTAACAGGGGGGTTGATTTCTTGGGATTTCTTGATCGGATGACTTAAACCTAAAACCTATTAAAACTAAAATACTATAACATTGTTCTATCTCTTCATGTGGATGATAAACCAGGAAGACATACAGAAAGAATAAGATAAAATATAACCTTTGAAAGAATACATCTTGTTCAAATAAACAACAGTTGAGTGTAGAAATCACAATAAGCGTTATGAAACAATACAAATATAAAAATAAACAAATTAGACTAATTAGAAGTTACTGAAAAAAAATAGTTTAAGTACACAAGCACCATCTAGTGAAAATAAACATCATAGATGCAGGCTGGTTTGTGACACTTACAATATGTCAAACCCAGCTTTCACAACACAACTAGTTAACATTGAGTCATAGATTTCTAGGTCATCCATATGGAGTCATAAACCTGCCTGTCCTAGACAGAAGAATAAAAATAAAAGAGAAGTAGTAAGAGACAGACAGAAGGATGCGGTAAAAAAAAGCCTCACCACCCCCTCACAAAAACAGCAGAGGTTCAAGGAGCTAAACGATAAAGACTGGTGGACAGGACAGGCCCTAGTTTTTCTGCCCAGCCCCCATAGCCTAACCTCTTGGCACAAAGGAACTCATCTCTCAAGAACCCCCTAGAGGTGAGAGATATTGATTTGAGCCTCTGATGCAAATGATTGTTGCATTGTGAGCCAGCACCATTCTCCAAATTAATACCAATAAACAGCATTTTCAGTGCTACTACAGTGCAGTGCTACTACTAAACTTAATTAATTATACATCATTGCTGCTTGCTACGGGAAGCATCTCTTTTTTTGGTCATCCTGAAGGTTAGGTATAGATAAAAGCATCTGCCAAGTGCGTAAATGGAAACTTTGGTGGTGCATTACTCAGAGATGGATGATACCTCAAATTATGCATCTGGTTGAGTGGGTTTTTTACCCTCATTTTTCATAATTTACCATAATTTTCACATGATGAACGATAAAATAGGGATAGCGTCTTTTGACTTGGGCAAGTAATAAACCCACTTTGCAACCATCCAGAAAGCCCTATAATGACCTATCAATGTCATAAGTCCCTGCTTGAGTACACGGCACGCTAATTGATGCAACCACTTAGTGAAGTAGCCAAAGAATAATTTGAAACCTGCCAATAAAAACACCAGAAAGGCTGTATCTGAATATGCCAATCTAGTAGTTGTCTCTTATGATTTTCTGAGATGAGTGTTCTAGTGGATTTGTAAATATCTAACTTGAATTGGTGTGGCTTTGGGTCTGTACCTTCTAATGAAGCAATGAGCAATCTGTGCCTCTCTTCATCTCTCAGTGAAGACACTGCCTAGGCTAGAACCCTGCACAGTTTTTCGCTGTGTTTATTTCTGCTGCAACGAGACTTCGGGAAAGAGCCGGCCTACTTTACCCAGGGGTGTGTGTATTGATTGTTGCCTTCTAGACTGCAACTTCAGTGCCTGCAGTAAAATAAACTGTTGGCTTTGACATTTAAATGAATAAAGTCTCTGTTATGACTGTTTCAGGCAGTTGTAGACTATAGACTATATATCCCTCATTTGTTTCCTCACTAAGTGTGATAAATCCATTTGCTGTCTCATAAAGTGCATCACGGTCAACACACTTCCTATACTCCTTTTACTTTGTAGAGTTTTTTTCTCTCATTATTACTTCATCATTGAGAGAAACCCAAATACATCTATATCTGTCTATCTACTGTATCTTATATGAATTTGCTTTTCTAAAATGCCCAAATTTTAACCCATCCATTTTTATATACGTTTATTTCTGTAAAAAAACTAAATGGGATTGTTCAGCAGTCTATATTGAACATTTTATTTTCATATTAAAAACGTGATTTTTCATTTTGATGTCTTGATTCACAGCTGATCTGTGGTAGATAAACATTCTACGGCAACACCTTAGACTCTTCCAGTGTAGACACAGTGTTAGACATCAGACATGTATGATTATATCAATATAATCCTCCACTAAATCTCATTTCCCCACCACCAATTTTATTTTCATGTCAGCAGCATGTTAAAAGCAGACTCGGCCATCCATTACACCCTGTTTGGATGATACCCAGTTGCACATTTTCCTGTCCTTCAGTGTTTGTATGTTCAGGTGGTTGTGGCCCATGGCTCCTGACCTGTGTGCTAATTAAATGGGACCCTGCCCTGTCTCAGTTCACTTCCCAACATGTATATAGGACGCTTGCTCTCTAAGGATGGCTACTAAGTGATGATGTTATAAGATGCTTGAGGCAGAGGACTGGAATACAACCTCTCTATACAGGGCAATTTACTGCCCTAAAAGACTCCAGACCTGGACTAGTCTGTGCACTCCGAAAAAGAGACAAGAAAGGGAGAGACAGAAAGAGAGATACTATATCATACTGGCTCATACTGTTTTAAATGTGATGAATGGGCTTGTTTTCATTACCTTGGGAGGTGCAGCAGATTTATTGTTCGTTATTTAATGCTGTATTAGACAGTATGATGAGCTATGCATTTACAGTTTCATTGAAGTGAACTGCCATAGAAGTTGCAGATAATTTAAACATTAACTGACAACCCTATTGGCTGATTTGCATTCATGCTGCTTACCCAAAATAAGAGATTTAAGAGGCTCTGTTTAGCTAAAGATGAGGCTGTTTTCATAGTCTGTTTTGTTACTTTGCATGCTGCGAATTTCAATCCCGAACATAATCAAATTCTGCCTATCTCTTTCAACAAGGTATAATAAAGAAGAAAAGCCTCTTTCCTGCTCTGGGCTCCTAAATCCCAGGCGACTTCTAGCCCAAAGGGTGATTTGGAGTAATACAGTCTTCTATTATTCTCGCCCTGCATTCCATTGTCAGCTGAACATGTGTTGCAGTGAATAAGAAGTGCTGCATTGCTGCAGAGATGTTTAGCTGAAGAACTGTTCAGTGTTTCCTCCTCCCCATCTTTTTTTTTTAATGAACACTTACTGGGAAGGTCTGGTTTAGTCTGTAATTCAATTCACATTTATTTGTATAGCGCTTTTCACAATACATAATGTTTCAAAGCAGCTTTAAAGAAAATCCAGGTTTATACATTACAATTTAGAGTAATATGTTATCAGAGGTGACTGTGTCGAATAATGTCCATATGTCCAGAATATACAGCTCTAAGATAATACAAATCATGCAGTTAGCTAATATCATGAATTCATTTAGGCAAAAACAATGAGCTCATTAAAGCTAATCATTTCAAGTTGTGATTGTAATGATTACAATATATAGAAAATTTGGCAGTGGTATTTGTTTATTCAGCGTTGGCGTCCTCTGAAGTTCTGGCAGGGGTTGGCGTCATCTCTTCACAGGTTTTGAGTCATCTGAAATCTTCATAAGTGGCTGGATTCAAACTGGAGCTGGCTTAGTCTACATACCTCTGGATGGGCATCCCAAGGTAGAAACAGATAAGCAAATGGAAAATAATTAGCGTATAGCTGCTGTTCATAATGTTTCAAGTAATACATAGTCATATGCTTTTGATCTGATATAACTGAGGAGTGCAAGGTTATGAGATGCATTATGTGAATGCTTAGCTAAAGAGATGTTTGTTTATCTAGATTTGGCAGAGTGCGTCTTAGTCCCAAACACTATCAGGAAGACTATTCCAGAGTTTAGGACCCAAATATGAAAATGCTTTCCCTCTTTTAGTGGACTTAGATATCCTAGGTACTATCAAAAGTACAGAGTTTAAGACCTTAAAGAGCGTGATGGATTGTAGAGTGATTGAAGTTTGGTTAAATACACAGGAGCTGAACCATAAAGGGCCTTATGTTCAGTAGCAATACTTTGTAATTGATATGGAACTTAATAGATAACTATTGCAGAGATGATAGAATTGGGCTTATATGGTCATATTTTCTCGACCTGGTAAGAACTCTAGCTGTTGCACTAACTGGACTAATTGTTGCTTGTTTATTGAGGATTCAGAACAACCACATTGTAGTGCATTACAGTAATCCAGTCTAGAGGTCATGAATGCATTAACATTTGATGCTTTTCTGCATCAAAAACGGATAACATGTTCCGTAGCTTAGCGATGTTTCTGAGGTGGAAGAACGCTGTTTTTGTAACATGAAATATGATTTTCAAAAGACAAGGTGCTGTCTAATTTAACACCCATGTCTTTAATTGTAGAGGATGTAACAGTAAAATGTATTTTGAGAGATTATGTGTACATGTGATTTTGGTCCAATAAATAATACATCAGTCTTATCCAAATTTAATAGATAAAAAATGATTGCTCATCTAATATTTATATCTTTAACACACTCTGTCAACTTGGATTGTTTAGAGATTTCATCTGGTCATAATGAAATATATTTTAATGAATAAAATATAACTGAGTAACATCAGCTGTCACAGTCTTCGTCTGCACCTGTCTGTCTTAGTCTGCACTACACTACCCAGAATCCTTTTTGTCTCCACACCTGAACTCACTCCCTCATTATCCACCTGTCCCTCGTCATCATCATTTGTGTCACCTGTCTTCACCTCGTTAGTGTTCATTTGGACTTGTATTTAGTTTGCTTGTGTTCAGTCTGTCTTTGTCGGTTCTTGTAAATGTTACCTGGTGTTTGTGTTCTCTGACCGCCTGTGCCAGTTTGATTTTGGAGTTAATTAGTAAATGTTGGAATTGGATCTTTTTGACTCAGCCTCCTTCTTCCTCTGCATACACCAACCGTGACAGAAGAACCGACCAAAGGATGGACTTGGCTGGCCATGACCTGACTGACTACCTCATCAGGATCCTGATTGAGAGAGGTCTCCGCATCACTATCACCCCAGTGATGGCTCCAGCCAAGTCTTCGCCACTGGTCCCATCCAGCCCTGAGCTTCCCTCGCCGCTGGTCCCATCCAGCCCTGAGCTTCCTTCGCCGCTGGTCCCGTCCGGCCCTGAGCTTCCTTCGCCGCTGGTCCCGTCCGGCCCTGAGCTTCCTTCGCCGCTGGACCCGTCCAGCCCTGAGCTTCCTTCGCCGCTGGTCCCGTCCAGCCCTGGGCTTCCTTCGCCGCGGGTCCCGTCCGGCCCTGAGCTTCCTTCGCCGCTGGTCCCGTCCAGCCCTGAGCTTCCTTCGCCGCTGGTCCCGTCCGGCCCTGGGCTTCCTTCGCCGCTGGTCCCGTCCAGCCCTGGGCTTCCTTCGCCGCTGGTCCCGTCCAGCCCTGGGCTTCCTTCGCCGCTGGTCCCGTCCAGCCCTGGGCTTCCTTCGCCGCGGGTCCCGTCCAGCCTTGAGCTTCCTTCGCCGCTGGTCCCGCCTGGCTCGGAGCCCTCTTCGCCGCTGGTCCCGCCTGGCTCGGAGCCCTCTTCGCCGCTGGTCCCGCCCGGCTCAGGGCCCTCTTCGCCGCTGGTTCCGCCCAGCTCAAAGCCCATAGGCCACCTGAAGGGTCTTCAACGCCGTGGCCGCCCGAGGGGGTCTCTCCACCATGGCCACCCAAGGGGGTCTCTCCGCCATGGCCACCCGAGGGGTCTCTCTGCCATGGCCACCCGAGGGGGTCTCTCTGCCATGGCCACCCGAAGGGGTCTCTCCGCCATGGCCACCCGAAGGGTCCTCCACCACCATGGCCACCCGAAGGGTCCTCCACCACCATGGCCACCCGAAGGGTCCTCACCACCATGGCCACGCCCAAGTCCTGCTCCGCCCTGGCCGCCTGCACGTCCTGCTCCGCCCTGGCCGCCTGCACGTCCTGCTCCGCCCTGGCCGCCTGCACGTCCTGCTCGGCCCTGGAGGCTTTCCGTCCCAGTTTGGTCACGCCCTGGCCAGCCTTCAGGGCGCCCGCCCCCCCACCCCTTTGTTCTACGGCGTGAGGTAGCGCCTTGTTGAAGGGGGGCGTTCTGTCACAGTCTGCGTCTGCACCTGTCTGTCTTAGTCTGCACTACACTACCCAGAATCCTTTTTGTCTCCACACCTGAACTCACTCCCTCATTATCCACCTGTCCCTCGTCATCATCATCTGTGTCACCTGTCTTCACCTCGTTAGTGTTCATTTGGACGTGTATTTAGTTTGCTTGTGTTCAGTCTGTCTTTGTCGGTTCTTGTAAATGTTACCTGGTGTTTGTGTTCTCTGCCTGCCTGTGCCAGTTTGATTTTGGAGTTAATTAGTAAATGTTGGAATTGGATCTTTTTGACTCAGCCTCCTTCTTCCTCTGCATACACCAACCGTGACATCAGCATAACAGTGGAAACTAATTCCATGTTTTCTAAAAAATATTTCCAAAGGGCAGCATGTATATTGAAAATAGCAGAGGGCCCAAAACAAACCCTTGTGGCACACCATTATGTTAACTTGGAAAATTCCTGTTTAAACAAAAAAAAAATGGTAACGGTCAGATAGGTACTATTTAAATCATATTAATGTCTGTTCCTGAATACAAGTGTAATTTTGTAATCTATCTTAAGAGTATGTCATGATAGTGTTGAATGCAGCACTGAGATCAAGTAAAACTAGAATTGAAATGCAACCTTGGTCAGAAGCTAGAAGTAAGTGATTTGTAATTTTAAAAGACTTAAATTTTTCATATATTTGTTATAATAATATTTCAAAATATTACTGTTTTACTGTATTTTTAATCAAATAAATGCAGCCTTGGTCTTTCAAAATCTTCCAACCACAAACATTTTAACAGTAGTGTATATATTATGTTTCAACTGAGAATTTTCCATTAATAATTGATCATGCTAATGCTGGAAAGACCAAAAATATGTTTTGAATGCTGGTCTCCATCATAGGATGCTGGTGTTTTGTGTGTCCGATTTAGACTTAACTAGCTTAGTCTTTAGAAAGTCCTAACTGGTCAACCAGCCTCAATTCTGCTGTTGGCTATGCTGGTCCACCTGCTAGACCAGCAACAAACCAGAACTTACCGGCATGGACGTTTGCAGGTGCAAGCTTTTCAGCAAGGTTTAGTTCTAGAAAGAAGATAGTATTATTCGCTTTCTCTCACTGCTGAGAGATTCATAAGCCTCCTGAGACTGTGAAAACAGCCCTGGTTCCCAGAAACCTGAAAACATACCCTGGTGGTACCTGCTAAAAAATACAACAACAGGAAATGACCTTGCGTATAGGATTAGAACCCCACCAAAACTCAACAAGCTCCAGGTGTAGCCATCACATTGGTTGTTGACTGTAGCTACTGTTAGTTCTCATCAGTACTTTTGCCCAGTACTGAAGCCAGTTAAAGTATTTATTCTTTTTTACATAGTAATGTTGGATTTGTCAAGCAGTAGGCTACATATCAGTGCAGTAGGTATGGCAGTTATTTTGCTTTATTTTTTACTGCAAAGCTTTTACTATTTGAGAATCCTGTTTTCTATGTGACTCCATTGTAAATATATTGTGCTGTAAGACTCCATAGTGCTGGCTTGCTAATGTATCTGCTTCTATCTATATTCCTTCACACTGACAGGAAGCCTGTGAAACATCTACTCTCTCTGTCTGAGTCATGATGATGAATCTCTGAACCGACAGCATGACCAGTCTAGCCCTCTTGTGTGTTTTCCTCTGAGGACTTTGCCTTGAGGTAATTCAGACAAATATGTTTGTCTTAAAAGATACAGATGAGGGTAAGACTATTTGCTACAGTAGATCATTTGTTTTCTCTATACCTCTGGCTATGATTGAGGTTATGTTTAGGTTTTGAAAAATGTATAAGCTCTCCGAGAATAATCTGATTTAAGAGCAGTTACACATGATGAAAATGTAGGAAGTGTATGTGTGTGTATGAATATATGTATGTATTAGTGTTGTCACAAAACTGGAATTTCGATAAGATACCTTGACAATTATCGATATTCGATACCATTTTCGATACCATAGGGAAAACTCCCATACTACTCATATTGTCAAGACTAGCTATGTTTAGTTCTATGGACTCGTATTTTAATATGCTGTTCTGTTTCCCTTAATTCCTGTTTCCTTGCTCTGTTCACTTTCAGTTTTCTCGGTTTATGATTATGCCCCTATTAGCTCCTCCCTAATCCCTGCATATAGGCCTAATACTCCCTGTTTTGTCCTCTGTTTTGTCCTCTGTTGGTTATTATCGTTATGAAATGTGTCGTTTACTTCCTAATGTGTTTATCATTAAAGTCCCTGTAAAGTCAAAATTAAGTATGTGTTCTGAGGTTGTCACACCACAGAAAAATGTGTTATTAGCGACCCAGCCAAATTTGAATGATAAAAAAAAGCCGGCAAGTACATAAAATAAGCAATCAAAATCTTGTAAAAATGAGCATTATTCTCTGCTCTCAAACGCTGGGGGCGTGTCCACTGGCTGCGCTGAAACCACACCCACTCGCGGGAAAGCTGCCGACAGTGATATTAGCTTTCGGGACGGGGAGATGAAGGCTGAGGCGGGAGATAGTCGGTTCGGCCCCATTCACCAGTAACAGCGGATTATCAGTGAATTCCAGTTGTCTCCGACGACAGTTTATAAAACTATCCTGTGTAAAATGATTACTACAGAGACGGGTGTTGGCGGTGATCCTCGGCTCTCCATTAAGGTTGGCTCTTCACAAAATTAATCCACCTCTTCTTGATGTGATCGTTTTTAGGAAATTTAAATAAAGACACCGATCTGTTTTGTACATGATCGCATCCAGGTAGTAGCCTACGCATTTCCGTGTCGAAGGCATAGCTAGCTAGCAAACTGTAGGCTGTAGTAACTAATAGTACTGACAGTAACTCGCGATTGAGCGGCGAACTGATGCGAATGTGCTCTATTGTTAGGGGAAGGGCCAGCCTCAGTGCGTCATCAAGTAGGGGCGTGTCCACGAGCTCGGGGGCTTCAGTGCGTCATCAATCCCCGTTTTAGCCCCGCCCAAAAAATCCGGAAAATAGCAATGGTGAAAAACTGTTTAACGGTCTAACTCCACAATTCAGTACTTCACAGTTCACAGTCTTTGTAATATGTTTTAGCAATACATTTCTAACATCTATAATGGGTTTAGAATTTTTTTTTAGAATTGCCTTTACATGGACTTTAAAGACTGGATTCCTTGTTCGTGCGTGTCACTTAACCTCACCAGCATGTGACACATATAGATATGTAGATGTAACGAGGTTCAGTTGTTATGGGAAGAAGGAGGTGGGAACCGGCGAACATTCAACAAGTTTAATAAATAAATAAACAAATACAAAAATGAAAGTATAAGCCAGCAGCCCCTCACGGACGACTGCTGGGCAGTGGCCACACAAAACACAACATAAAATTCAGGCCTGGCCTCTCTCAATCTCCACTGTCGTCGCTCCTCCTTATGCCTCCGCCACTTCGTGAGACTGAGAGATACGAGACCGGTGCGTCTCACTGGTGTCGCTCATCAGGCCACCGGCCTCGCGCCGCTCTCTCACGGCCCTCGGCCGCGTCCTGCTCGCCACAGTAGACATATAGACACATATAGATATTTTTAATATCTCTTTTTTTTTGTCCATCCATTGAAATTCTTGTCAATCAATATTTTTAAACTTCAAAAAGTACATGATACATCGTAACAGTAATCCATATGAATCAAGCGGTTTAATCCAAGTCTTCTGAAGATACACAATCACTTTATATGAAAAACAGATTTGAATTCATTCAGGCTTTTATTCAATATAAACATTGACAGCAATTACTATTAAAATTATCTCACCTAAATGTTTGCTCATTCAATGTATTTGTGTATTTGCAATGGGGAAATTTTGTTGCAATAGCTCACATTGCGCAAACTTGATTTCAAACTTTGGAATGAATTCTCAAAAAAAATATAAGTGAACAGAACAAAAATTAGTCAGGTAAGTTTGTCAGGTAGGTCTAACAGTAGTATTTTGGTAAGAAATACTATATTAGGTAAGAAATTGAATAAAGTAATCAAATATAAAATATTCTTACAATTAAAGTTACAAAAGTTATTTATTACTTATTTATTATATTACAAAAGTTATCTAAGTCAAGAGCAGTGAGTGATTTCCTCTTTTTCTTTTGTTCTTTGATGAACAGACAGCTCCAGGTTTATTAGGCCAACCCTCTAGGCACACCTTGGCAATAGAATCACAATAGAATTTTTTTGGTTACTCTGCAGGCTGATATACTACGATATATACTGTATATCGTATCGATACAGGAATATCCAAAACGGCCGGTTCAAATATATATTTGTTGCAGTATCTGGAAAATAATGCTATTCTTTACAATATTTTTTGCTATTTTTTTGTATATACTGTATACATGCAGTAGACACTGTATACACTCTTAAGAATAGCATTACAATTATAGATCCCAGATCCCCAAGAATAAAGTGCTTGGGGAAAATGCACTTATACAGACAGAAAACTGAACCTTTTGTGAGGAGCAAAAGTCAGACGCCCACGTATTGTACAACTCACCCACATTGTACAATATAGGGCTACTATATATGGAGCAACAAAAATAAATGTGATGAGCTTGCTTTTGCTTAAACTTTGCTTAAGACATTGTTTTGGCCATATTAATGCTGATGTCAGACTTGAAATCAGTTTGTGATTTATGTTTAGATGAATTTTTGCTTACACATAATACTTGGTGTATTTTTGAGAGGAGTCATGAGCTTAGATTGGAGGGTGCAAAAATTTGGTTTGCCGATTACTCTCTCTCTTTCTTTTTTGAAAGGTTTTTTGTCGCACGCAGTTAAATACTGTTGCCATACTTGGATTAATAAATTTTACTTTCCATTACAGATCAAATAATCTTTCAAGGTCTTGCAAATTCAACTGATACCATATAGCATATTTTATTTACACTCAGGCACACAAGATGCATACCAATTGCCAATACCTTTGAATGAATGAGACATGATGCAAGGTTGGACCGCGGCCCTGTAATGGAAATAGAAATAACAAGGATTTTCTGGATTGTGCTGGCAGCGTTACAGAACAGACTCCTGCCCTGCCGTCACTGACATGCAGATGCTGCAACCATGACTGTCTGGAAAAAATCACTGACAGCATTGACTGATGACTGCTCTGAGCTCTCTCTTTCTCCCACTCTTTTGTCTTTTCTTTCTATTTCCCATGCATACGTACATTCACGTGAAAGTGGTGAATGAATTCACGTTAATTTACCCAGCATGGTGTTTAATGTTATCACGGCTGTTGCTTTTGACACTTGCGCTTTCAGATGCTTCCTGTTGTTGTAACCAATGTAAAGCATACTGTTCCCTGGCACAGTTACAGTAAAGCTTGCATGTAAATGAAAAATTAAATACATATTTAGACGGTAACAGGCCATCTGATTGATATATCAAGTGATCATTTACTTTTTTTAATGGGATGTTTGGTGGCAGCTAAATCAAAAATAAAACAACAACAATAAAAAATGGATGATTGAAATTATCGAAAAATCATATCGTGATATGCAAATCGCAATAGCTTGGGATAACTGAATGATTTTATTACTTCAAAAGATTAGGAAAAGTCAAAGGCTTGGGTCGACACAGACAGAAGAGAATAGCCTGGACACGTGACTTACATACGTGGGACATGCTTAATGTTATTAGGCGCAATAAGTACTAATGTGTACAAGTTGCTTTTTTTCCTAAAATATACACTGGGGCGGCAGTGGCTCAGTGGTTCATGTAGGTGGTCTACAAACCAGAAGTTTAGTGGTTCAATCCCCCGTTCCACCTGACCAAGTGTCGAGGTGTCCATGAGCAAGACACCTAACCCCAGCTGCTCCCGACGAGCTGGATGGCGCCTTGCATGGCTGACACCGCCGTCGGTGTATGAATGAATGAGTGAGTGAATGGGTGAATGTGAGGCAAAATGTAAAGTGCTTTGGTGGCCATTGGGTCTGTGAAAGTGCTATATAAATGCAGTCCATTTACCATTTATAATGTGAAACATGAATGATGGTTATATAATTAATTTTTTTTAATATAATTTACATTTATTTTACACTCTTAAAGCAGTACCGTGTCACATATAGAATATATCGCATTATTTAACGAGTTTTTTTCTTCAAAATCGTGCAGCCCTAATGCTCAGACTGATAAACTCCAGACTCAAGATCATCTATCTTTGTGACGTTAATTACGTTAATGACCCAATTTTGCGTGCTTTGGTAATTTATTTGTGTTATTTGCATAAACTTTCAATTCAGAGACTAGTTTAGAGACTAGTTTTTGAGTGGGCATCATATTTTGACCACCCCGCTCTAAATAAAAGAAACCAGATGGAGAAAGTCGGCTTTGCGGACACACTTCTCCACAAACCATCTGCCTCCTACATTATACAGCAAAGGACCAGTCTCTGTGGTCATAGCAACGTCCTATACGCAAGTTCGATACATCTCTCTCTCTCTCTTGTTCTCTCTCAGAGCGCAGCTGGGAGGCAGAGGGCCTTCAGCAGGGATTCTGGGACATTGACAGGCCCTCATTTTAAATCACAATGAGAGCTTATTCACACTTCTGTCACTGAATTAATGAAAGTGGTGTATCCATTTGCTGTTGTGCCTTAATTCTCTCCAGAGTTCAGCAATCAAAAGGAAAGAAAAAATGAAAAAGAAAAGCAATAGCTGTGAGTATTAAAGGGGATAGTACACCCAAAAATGATTCATAGAATTTGAAATAAATTCTGAAGCCATACAGTAAGAAATAGACCAAAATGTAATTCATTTTTTACTGATAATCTTGTGGCAGTGAGTTGTTATCAACTGAAGCCATAGTATTGAATAGAACTTGTGGAAAGTGCAAATTGCATCATAAATCAAATTCCTGACAATAATAAAATAATAATGTAGTAGGAATGTCTTCATTATTCATGTTCATGAAATGGGCGAGTATGATAAATAGTCTGTGGTCACAACAGACAATATACTCTGATTCACTATTAAGGCACTAAAAAAGAATCCTAAAAAATATGCAGATAATATTTGCTCATAAGGCTAAACTGTTTATGTGATAAATATTGACTGATTGTGCATTTATTTATTTATTAATTGTTAGAACCATTATGATTACTTTTTTTTTATTACATTTTCATGACAACTAAAAATATTTTTATAAAACAATTTGTTTTATTTATAAATATATGTGTATATATATATATATATATATATATATATATATATATATATATATATATATATATATATAATTCCATTTTTTGGATTTACCCAAACAACTTTTTGAAATATTGTATTTCTTAAGCTTTTTTTTTATATATTTGTACCTTTGTACTTCGGTACAATTCGGAAAAAAATTGTGCCGAATTGCACAAATGATTCTGAACTGCCTGAAACGAGTCGTCTGTTATTTCAGCCTTATAAACCTGCGTAGATTCAAGCAGGAAGTAACAAATATGCTATGGTCTTTATTTTCTGCCTACGAACATCTACTTTGACCAGCCCTCAAACACTGTAGTTGTAGCTGAGGTCTGGAAGACTTTGCTTCATGTTGTCAACAGTTGAAGACGCTGTTTTCTGCACTGCGAAAGCAAGGATCAGGACTCAGGCTCAAATTGGTACAGTAAAACCAACATGTCATTGTGCTGTAAGCGGTAGACCAATCAAAACAGGGCAACAGGTCTGACCAATCAGAGCAGAGTAGGCTCTCAGAAAGGTGGAGTTTAGAGAGACTGAATCCCTTAATAATCCCTTAACCGTTTCAGACACTTTTTTTGACCTTGGATGCATGTAAACCTATTGTTGTAAGTTAGTAATGACTGGAATTGATTCAGTGCTTTAATTCTTTGAATATTTCTAAATCCACGTCAGCAACTTTTTAACTACCTCCACTCTTCAGTCAGATTTGTTGCAAGGTGCCATCTAGGACTCCAATTGATTTTTAGTGCATCTTCAATTGATTTTCTCTTTTGAAGGTCTCTGCTGGTCTCATCCCAGTCATGCTTTGCTCATAAAATGGTCCTGGTATATTGGGAACATCACAGAGTTTATTACCTGCACCAGCAGATTTTGACATGTGATGTGCTTTACAGATGTATTGCTTAAAATGCACCATAATGTACTGCACATGTGCTAATGTCCATGTAATGTAATGAAATCGTAAAATGAGGATTTAATTATTTAATAACCCTTATTATTTTTATTAACCCTCATATACTGATTGAGGTGTGAGAGCCTTGTGATAACTCTTCAAAACAGACTTTTATACCTGGCTCATTCCTCCTTCCTGTTTACCGTCTACTGTCATCTTCCAATCAAGACAGGATGCGTCATGAAACGCCGGATCTGCATGGGGTGAAAACCTGTGTCAGGGGAATCGGAACACTGTTTCTATTGATCAGAGCGAGCAGCTGAAATATTATCTCAGTTACCTTGAAGTGCAGCACTTTGCCTGGGCAGGTGATATGAGCGAAGAGGTGATGTTGAAATGTGGGCTCTCTTCACCAGAAGCCAATTTTTTATTTAATTGGCATTAAACTTACATTAATAAACACATCATATATTGTACTATCTAACCATAACGGTGATTCATACTTGCTGTTGTTGTTTTTTGAGTGCTGACATCTCAGTCAAATCTGAGCAAGATCTAGTCTGTCATATTGTAATTACACATTATTGTGTTATTTGGTTCATTTACTCAAGAGAGTCACTTAATTGTTCTTGACAATTGCTAATGGCACATATCCATCAATGTGATAATTGATTGCTCATTTGTTATAAATCGGTATGTTCTTATGCAATGCAAAGACTCAATATGCCTAAACTTCTAGTTGAGAGTTCTCAAATATGTTTTTCTGAAACAGATTCAGAATAGAATAATAGTATAAAGCTAACTGCATACCGTGTACTATTTTAAAAATATGTGCAGCATACACAAATATGTTTTAAAAAATAATTTGCTACAATGTTTACACAAATTCATTATGTGAGTCTATAACTTCGAAAATGAACCTGAATAATTTAGTGACACTTTTTCAGGGACTTTTAGAATAATGATATTGAATGGTTAAGTTGGGGGTTGAGTTGAGAACATTGCATGTGGCTCTGATTGTATTGTACACTTTCTGGCAAATATAGTAGACTTTTTTTGTATTGTGAAATATTATTACAATTTAAAATAACTTTTCTATTTTAGAATATTTTAAAATGTAATTTTATTCCTGTGACGGTAAAGCTGAATCTTCAGCATCATTACTCTAGTCTTCAGTGTCACATGGTCCTTCAGAAATCATTTTAACATCATTTATCAATGTTGAAAACAGTTGCTGCCTAATATTTTTTTTTTGGATATGTTTTTTCAGGATTCTTTAATGAATAGAAATTTCAAAAGAACAGCATTTACATTATATAAAAATCTTTTGTAGCATTGATTTTAGATGTCTTTACTGTTACTTTTGATCAATTTAATGCATCCTTTCCTGGTAGTATGCTGTTGTGAACATACCCATAATTTCTGTAGTTATTTCTTTAAATTGAACACTGATGTGCCATTTTTTTCCTCTCTATTCCTGTCTCTGTCGTTGATTTTCCTCTAGGCGTTCGGTCAGGCATACACCACCCAGCGTAAAGTAGCAGAGGATGGTGAGACAAACGAAGAGACGTTGCTGCAGGAGTCTGCCTCTAAAGAGGCCTATTACATGGGACGTCTGGTGGACCTTCAAACCCAGCTCAAACTGAGCAGCTCCGTGGCCTCCAACGCCGAAGCGGAGACCGAACGTCTCAACGCTCTGGTGCAAGACCTCAGAGAGGTGAGTTGTGTATTTTCTTGTACTGGTGAAACTGCCATCAGCACACATTACACATGTTACGAACCCCTGTTGTTAAAAATGCTCGTTTCGTAAGGGTTCAGCAACACAAAAGGAGACGCAAGGCAAAGAGCAGTTTAAAGCATTTATTTTTAGACTAATAAATGACTGCACAGACTCGCGTCTCTCAAGTTCTCTCTCTCCACAGGTAACACACATTTTCTCTACACTAACGTCAACATAGACATACCAAACACTAACAAATAGAACAAAATAGTGGCACAATACAAAGAACACAGCTTGAGTTGATCAGCCGGCTGGACATCATGACGCGCACGAAGTCCACCGCTGCGTGTCTCACCCTCCTGCACACTCCACTTATATACTCAGCACGAGCCATCAGAGCAACGAACCACAGGTGCGCAGGGGAGGAGCCTACACTCAGAAAGAAACACCAATTAAAAGACGAGACAAACATACACACAAAAATACACAGGCAACACCCATAAGGCTGAGGCCGTAACACACAGTACATAAGTTAGTACACCCTTTCTGAAAGTAATTCATTTTATGAAGTTTATCTTGGACCAAAGGGTTATTTTGAGGGCAGTGAGTCTGTGTGCGTGTAGTGTGTCAGCAGTCATTGGTGTCAGGGTCAGAGACTGTCGCCATAGTGCATTGTAGGGGGCAAATCCATGGCTAAGCTGGGGCATAAGAGAAATACCCTGAGGTCGGCACAAAGACACACTGTACACACACACGCCACTGCTGTCCTATGAGACAGGGAATTTCATGAAGTTTTTCACCCTGCGGTCACATACCTTAAATTTAGAATAGCTAAATTGTCACAGTACAAACAGGTACTCTGACAGCCTAGATTACATCAAAATTAGCATTTTTATTCATTTATAGCTCAAATAATCAATAGCATTTCATAGCTCTAATAATCAATAGCTCAAATAGCATTTTTATTCATTTATAGCTCAAATAATCAATGGAACGACATCTCTTCTCTGAATGATGACGTTCTCTAGTGTGAGGGCGGGACATCCTGTCACTCACATGACATCACAGCATTAGGAAACCACAACCATCCAATCAAGTCCCTACCTACAATTTTTCTTGTTCGAGAAGCCATTTCACTTTGTATATGCACGTCAAAATAGGGCATAACAGACTATCGGGACTTCCATTTCATGCAGACTTTAAATTTTAAATCATTAGATAGACATTACAAAAGCTGCTCTTTAATGTCTTTTAGCAAAGCAGTTGAACATATTTCATCTGTAGAAAAAAAAAATACATTACCTGCAAAAGTTTCCCTGCATTGTTTTTTCATTTCAGTGTTAAGAGACAAATCTTTTTTTTATTATTGATATCAATGTATGTCGATGTAATGTTAATAGAGACGTATGGTGTGTGCCATACATTTTAGACCAGCACAATATGTTCATAACTGCTATTTCACTAGTTGTTTGAGAGTTGCTCATCATTCCTTGAAGTCTTCTAACATTTTTTCAATGTTAAAATACTTTTTCATATTCTAGTTTACTGTACAGGAACAATATAAGAAAGCAATTCGTAGACTGACTTCCCAAAAATCTGTGCGGGTTTGGGACGGGTTTTTCTATTTGTTGACCAATGGAAGACAGGGTAGGGCGGAAGGGATTTTTTAGGAAGTCATTATCTTTGCAATAACATTTGGTGCCACTAGGTTAATTTTAGCCTTTGTGTACCTCATAATGTGTGTGGAGTATTTCAGCCTTAAAACCAGCATTACTGTAGCAGTTTCTGGCATGGCACATACTAGGTTTGCTGTTTAAGTACTGCACTGCTCCTGACCCCTGAGTGTGTGAAGCCCATGATTACCACTGCTACAATAGAGCTATAGTGGGAGATAATTGGTCAGTAATCCCCTGGAGTTCATGCCCAGCTCATTTGAACTGGTCTGGCATTGCTTAAAATATGCAATGAGACATCACATCCTCTGGGTGAGCTGTGATATTGTGTGCAGTAATCAATATACCAGCTCATGGGAAGGTCATTGTCCAGGGTGTGCAAAAGATCTTACACTATAACCAGGGCTCGACATAAGCAATGGCCCGATGGCCCGGGGCCAGTAAAAGAGTATGTCGGGCTAGTTGATTGGCCAGTCACTTGCCCGCGCGGGCCAGTAACTGGCCATCAGCAAAACAAACAGCAAACGTCATACACAGTGTGGCGCGAAGAGTGTCAATGTTACTTCAGGTTATTTATAACGTGTTAAAATGTCAAAGAACTACGAGGCTAATACGAGAAAGAGGACATTCCTAGTGTCATGGAAAACACAGTACACCTGGTAGGGATGGATGGGTACCGAAACCCGGTATTAAACGGGACTGAATTTTGAAAGACCGCTGTATCGAGCTCGGACGTTATCGCTGTCGGTACTGGAGAAATACATGTAGGCTATCATTTATTATTGCTATAAAGACGTTATCTTTTTTTTTTTTTTTTTACCATCTCGCTGAGTCGCCAGCCATTTCTATAAATAATAAAATTAAACCATTTGTCTGTGATGCATTTTGCTGCATTTTGAGAGAGAGAGAGAGAGAGAGCTCACGCGGTGCCACAGCGCGCACAACACCTGACGGAGGACAGAACTAAACATTCAAGTTATGGTTACACTTTAGATCTGTGATATTAGTATGATTTTATTTTAGATTTCGGCTTCCAAAGATTATAGAATATATTTGAGGTAAAACCATTAAAAACTGCATTCTGTCCTTCCCATCACAGCAGTACAGTAGCACGCTGTCATTCCTCCTTAACTCTAACTTTAAGACAGAATCAGCACGATCGGTGATTGTTGTAAAATGCAGTCTCTTCTGTTGCTAAATTGCGGGGCGCGTTTAATAATAAAAAGAGCTATTAAAAGCACAAAAATCGGCGCAAGAGATGCAGTTCTCAATGCGGCGCGTGCTACGAAACAGACCACAACGAGACAAGTAAAAAACGATCTAAACGTCGCGTCTAAACGATCAAATGTACACAAAAATATGTCAAAATGACTGGCTTGGAGATTCACTTAAACAGTTTATGTCTAAAATGGACGCAGTTATGGAAATAGTTGGGAGAAAATATGGTGCATCTGTAGACTATTAGATCTGCACTCGTTCTTAATGAGGACAGGACAGTTTGGACATTCAGTAGCAGCTGATTACTGGAACAATAGAGAATTCAGAAGAGGAATCTTTAGAAAATGAACTTAACTGTCACTGTCCCACAGGTGGGTAAAACGAATCGGTTACCTAACGTAACCTCGGTTCTCTCTAGAAGAGGGAACGAGTATTGCGTAAGCTAGCTTACGCTACGGGAAAGATTCATCTTTGCTGAGATATTGAAGCCAAAAATTATTTCATAATTTGTATCCATACACAACGCAGTTCCTCTGCGGCAGACCTAGAGCGGGCTAGCTAGCAGCTCATTGGTTCGCTCAGAGAGAACTGCTTAAGCCTATGGGAGAGCGGGGCTGAACCCGCTTCCAATGAGAGGCGCCCGCGCGCTCATTGCGTCATGGCCCGCCAGAATGGGCGTGGCCATGGTGTATATAACAGTCTCTCCCAGGCTTATATGTTGATTTATTTCAGCGTGAAGCGAAACGCTAGTAGCGCAAGCACGGCCGGGAACGCAATACTCGTTCCCTCTTCTAGAGAGAACCGAGGTTACGTTAGGTAACCGATTCGTTCTCTTACGAGAGGTTCTCTCGTATTGCGTAAGCTAGCTTACGCTACGGGAACACCTGGTCAACGCCGTGCGCGCTATGAATCCACACACGAATCCCAGGGATATACCGGGGGATTTTTAACGTGGAGTGAATGTATTATGAGGCCGGCAGAGCGGGCACTTGAAATGTACACATAAGCATGTATGGGGCCAGCAGAGCGGGCACATGAAGTGTATAAGCATTTAAGGAGAGCACAAGGGGCGAACCGGTTGTGAGGGACTCCCAGTAATGCAGCTTCTTAGAGAGCTGGTCGTTAGACAGCTAGTAATTTTGCCTGCAAGGCGGGGACTTCCAAGTTGTAAAATCTGACAAAAGTGGACGGGGAGGCCCATCCCGCGGCCACACAAATGTCATGAATGGAAATTCCACAGGACCATGCCCACGATGAGGCCATGCCTCTAGTGGAGTGCGCCCTGATGCCCAGAGGGCAGGGCAGGCATTTAGATGTGTAAGCAGAGGCAATAGCGTCCACTATCCATCTCGACAGTGTCTGTTTAGAGGCGGCCAGACCTTTGGTGCGCCCCCCAAACGACACGAAAAGCTGCTCAGCGCGTCTGAACGCGGCAGCGCGCGTAGTGTACAATCTCAGAGCCCGCACCGGGCAGAGGAGATTGGCGTCGCGCTCACTATCGGATGCAGGCAGAGCCGATAGGGAAATAATCTGAGCCCTGAACGGGGTACCAATCGCTTTCGGGACATAGCCATGCCTAGGTTTGAGAATGACAACAGAATCATTCGGCCCAAACTCAAGACACGCGGCGCTGGATGAGAGCGCGTGAAGATCCCCTACGCGTTTTACTGAGGACAGAGCCGTCAGGAAAACGGTTTTGAGCGAGAGGTATTTTAGGTCCACAGACTCGAGCGGTTCGAACGGGGGTGCTTTCATAGCTTCGAGGACTATAGAAAGATCCCAAATAGGAACCGACGGGGGCCGCGGAGGGTTCATCCTCTTAGCTCCCCTGAGGAAGCGGATGACTAACTCGTCTTTGCCCAGGGACTGAGCGCGTCGGGGTTCAGCGAACGCTGCGACGGCTGCCACGTAAACCTTGAGAGTGGAGGGGGACCTGCCCTTGTCCAGCATCTCTTGAAGGAACATTAGCAAAGACGGCACCTCGCATGACCGTGGGTCCAGCTGTTTGTCGGTGCACCATTTTGAGAACACAGACCATTTAGACGCATAGAGCCTTCTCGTGGAAGGTGCTCTAGCCTGTATGATAGTGTTTCTTACTCCCTCTGGCAAATCGACGAATAGTCGTTGATCACCCATGCATGTAGCGCCCAGCGCCGTGGATGGGGGTGCCAGATCGTGCCGCGAGCTTGAGAGAGGAGATCTGCTCTGACTGGGATGGGCCACGGGGCTGTCTGTGACAGCTGCGTGAGCTCCGGAACCCAATTCTGACTCTCCCAACGCGGGGCTATGAGGAGCACCGAGTGGCGTGCGTCCCTGATCCTCTGAATTACCTGTGGTAACAGAGCGATCGGAGGGAATGCATAGAGCGGGCGGCGAGGCCATTCCTGGGCTAGCGCATCCTCGCTCCTCGAAAAATATATTGGGCAGTGAGCGTTCTCTTCTGACGCGAAGAGGTCTACTTCCGCCACAGTAATTGGACCGTTTGTGCGTTCAGGGACCATTCTCCTGTGGAGATGAGGTTCCTGGACAGCATGTCTGGACCGTCGTTCAGATGGCCCGGCACATGCGTCGCTCTGAGCGAGAGCAGGCGGCTCTGAGACCAAACTAGAATGCGGTGTGTCAGCAGACAGAGATTTCTGGATCTGACACCGCCCTGACGGTTGAGATAGGAGACCACCGCCCTGTTGTCCGAACGGATCAGGACGTGGTGTCCCCGAATGAGCGAGAGAAAGCGCGAGAGCGCGTTCTCGACCGCAAGCATTTCCAGACAGTTTATGTGTAAGGGGCTCTCTTGAGTCGACCAATGGCCGAAGGCCGGTGAGCCCTCGCAGACTGCACCCCAACCCGTGTTGGATGCATCTGTCGAGATGACTTTTCGGCAGGAAAAGGTCCCCATCGTGACGCCCTGGCGAAACCATTCTGCTACTGTCCATAGCTGTAGCGCCGTGAGACATGTCTGCGTAACCTTGATCAGCTGGCGGCCCGTGTTCCACGCGCGGTGGGGTACACGGCTGTTTAACCAGAGCTGAAGCGGGCGTATGTGCAGAAGGCCCAGCTGAAGTACAGCGGAGGCTGAGGCCATGTAACCCAGCATCCTCTGAAAAGTTTTCAGAGGTGTGCGGGCGTCCATCTGAAACGAGGCGGCTAGACGCTGAACACTGCGCGCGCTGTGTAGACAGGCGAGCCGTCATCGTGACCGAGTTCAAATCTATTCCTAGGAAGGAAATCGATTGACTGGGAAGAAGGGAGCTCTTTGACCAGTTGACAGAGAGACCCAGCGCTTCCAGATGGTCGAGGAGAACTGCGCGGTGCGACAGAAGCTCCGTCTGTGATTGGGCCAAAATCAGCCAGTCGTCCAGATAATTCAGAATGCGCAGCCCCTGGCTTCGCAGGGGGGCGAGCGCCGCATCCATGCACTTCGTGAATGTACGGGGCGCCAGAGATAAGCCGAACGGGAGAACGGCGTATTGATAAACAAGACCCTCGAAGGCGAAACGTAAGAATGGCCTGTGACGGGGATTTATCTGGATCTGAAAATAGGCGTCTTTCAGGTCTAGAGAGATGAACCAGTCCCCCTGGCGCACCTGCGCGAGGAGTTTCCTGGTAGTGAGCATCTTGAACGGTCTCTTCATGAGCACTTTGTTCAAAGACCTGAGATCTAAAATCGGTCTGAGGCCGCCGTCTTTCTTGGGAACCAGAAAATAACGGCCGTAAAACCCCGACTCGGTCATAGATGGCGGGACTCTCTCTATAGCGCCCTTTTGCAACAGCGTCGCAATTTCTGAGCGGAGCGTGCCGGCGGCCAGCGGGCTGACAGTAGATTCGAGCTGCGCGCGCGCACGAGGCGGGCGGCGGCGAAACTGCAGCAGATAGCCGTTCTTTATAATGCTTAACACCCACGGGGAAATGCCCGGAATGGCTTCCCACGCTTTGGAGCATGCGGCTAGTGGCCGAATGGCTATATTGCCCTGATTGCTGCACATAGCGGGCTGGACACAGTGTGTGGGCGCGCTTTGAATGTGTGTGGCAACGGGATTTGCACTCAGAGAGGAGTCTATGGGCCGTGCAACAGAGCGAGCAGAGAGGGGACACGCGCATGAGCTCGTGGGCGTGTTTATGTTCTCTGAATTTAGAGCGGGCTCTGCCCGTTTCATGTGATGGGGCTCTGATAGAGACACGGGATATGTTATGCTTGTGTGTATAGGTGAGCACATGATTGTGGGCACTTTTTGTACACAACTGGCAAATTTTCTCTTTTTGAGATTTCTCTGGGTAGCCATAAAAACGGCTTTTTGACGCTCGCAAGCGGGCTGGGACACCGGCTTGTTTGTGGCGGTCAACACTACAGCAGTCGGCGAAATAACGGGGACTGGCAGAGGGCGAAGCTTTGACGGCGGTCCAGCCGCAGCGGGAGAGCACCGTCGTTTTCTTGACTTTGCTAGGCAGACTTCTGATGATCAGGCTTCAGCGTGATCTTAGTTCGCGGGCCTCGTGGGGGCGGCGGTCTGCGGCGGCTGTCAGAGCGAGAGCGAGGGCGGCCGCCCTGTCTGCGCTGGGCTGTTTGAGTCTGCGGAGGGGGACGCTGTGGCGGAGCTCTGGCGGGAGGCTCGCGAGAGCGGCCCGCGGAAGAGCTAGCGCGGCGTGGCAGAAACAAATTCATCGCCTGAGTAGCTTTCTGTACCTCAGAGAAGCGATCGACGATTCCCGTGACAGCAGATCCAAACAGGCCCGTCGGGGAGAGGGGCGCGTTGAGAAACGCGGCGCGCTCAGAGTCTCCCATGTCGGCGAGCGTGAGCCATAAGTGTCTCTCTGCAACACACAGGCTGGCCATGCATCTCCCCAGAGCTTGTGCGGCGGCTTTAGTGGCGCGAAGGGCGAGGTCCGTAGCACTTCTCAGATCCGTGACAGCGGGGGCGGGGTTCCTACCGCCTTCGGCACATTCACGGAGAATATCGCTCTGCAGTACTTGGAGGACAGACATAGAATGAAGCGCAGCGGCGGCCTGACCGGCGGCGGCGTAGGCGCGAGCATGAAAGCTCGAGGTCGCTCTGCAAGCTTTCGAAGGAAGCGTGGGTGAAGAACGCCATCTAGCAGAGGGCGGGCAGAGGTGCGCGGCGACCAAGTCCTCGACGGGCGGCATGGCTGAGTAACCTTTTTCGGCGGCTCCGTCCACCGAGCGCAGCGAGGCGGATATATCGGAGCGGTTTCTGGCCGAGAGCGGGGCATTCCAGGACTTCGTCAGCTCTGCGTGAAGCTCAGGCAGGAATGGAGCGGCCCGGTTGCACGCGGGGGTCGAGCGCCGATGAAAAAAGCTGCCGTCCATCCGGTTCGGGGCCTGCTCGGGTGGAGGAGACCACTCGAGACCGAGGCGTTCGACGGCCTGTGAGAGGAGGCGCATTAGCTCTTCCTCTATCCCGGCGCGGGTCCCCGTCGACTCTCTCGTGGAACCGAGAGATGACCAGTCTTCACTGTCTGAAACGAGCAGTGAGCAGGAGTCCTTCTCCTCCGCGGCGTCATCGGAAGCAACAGAGCGGCCACTCGGCGGCAACTGTATGTCCGGCAGGGGCGGGGAGGGAGAGCGGGAGGCGGCGGCGGCCCGCATGTTTCCGCTGGTGGCTCCGGCGGCCTTTGTAAGCGGCGTTTCTTCTTCCGCGGCAAAGAGACAGGCGGCGCGGGAGCGGATTTCACTGCCAGAAGTCGTGCCCGCAGGGACGATAACGGCAGGCTTTCACAGAAGTCGCAACCTCCATCCGCGAGGGCGAGTTCTGCATGCTCGAGTCCCAGGCAGAGAGCGCAGATGACATGGCGGTCTCCGTCCTCGAGACGAGCGCGGCAGGAGCCGCAGGAAAAACGAGGCATCTTTAGAAAGACGCTCGGCTCTTTCAGATATAATCGAGAAAAGGATACAGTCGTCGGATGGCTTAGCTTGCAGGGCGGCTGAAGGTGGCGAAGACGGCCGGCTTCTTCAGGGTCCGTGAGCTCGCTAGAGGTGCCTTCTCGACGGCGACGGCTTTTCCCAGGAACAGCAGAAGCGTGCAGCTTGCTGAAGATGAAATGAATCAACATATAAGCCTGGGAGAGACTGTTATATACACCATGGCCACGCCCATTCTGGCGGGCCATGACGCAATGAGCGCGCGGGCGCCTCTCATTGGAAGCGGGTTCAGCCCCGCTCTCCCATAGGCTTAAGCAGTTCTCTCTGAGCGAACCAATGAGCTGCTAGCTAGCCCGCTCTAGGTCTGCCGCAGAGGAACTGCGTTGTGTATGGATACAAATTATGAAATAATTTTTGGCTTCAATATCTCAGCAAAGATGAATCTTTCCCGTAGCGTAAGCTAGCTTACGCAATACGAGAGAACCTCTCGTAAGAGAACAATAATATCTTAGTAAAAACCTTAAGTAATATTGACAAACTATATATCATTTGAAAGCTTTCAATCTCTAGTTTGTCTAGTAGCATATTTGGTGACTGATTTTCAAAATAAATTACACAGGAGCCGTAATTTATCAAATTTGCAACAAGAATATTTTCATACTCGTAAGGCGTGTTCAGACCTTTATTTTGAAATAGCAATGAACATGAAAAATCAATGAGAAAAAATGGTAGAAACCTCAGTTTGTTTTCATGCCAAGAGTTCAAAAGATAGCATCCATTCAATTATTTTAGAAAAAAATGTCTGAAAATGTTTTAAATATAAAGAAAAAAATTATAAATTCACCATTTGTGATGTGGCAGCGAGCTATGATGCACGCATGCGTGTTCTTTGTATGTGTTTCTTAGAGGTTGAATTCATATCAAAATCTGCCAAACTTCCCATACTACTTCTGAATAGGATCTCTACTACACAAATTGAATGAAAATTGTGGAAATAATGGTTCATATCACTCAAAACACATATGGAAATGGGGGTGCCCTTATATGGGCAGTAATGGAGTCTGGTTGTGACCTAGTGAAAAAGTTTGGTACTGCACCCAAACACAATTTTACTGAAAGCTCATTTTTTGAGATATCAACCTAAAATTTGAAACACAACTTTACATTTTATATAAAATATGAATAATTATTTTTTTTACATTTTGTACATTTCCATAAACTCAAACTTCTATAACTTTTTTTTTCTGTTTGACTTTCTTAATTTATTTCACTTCTTCAAAAATCTACCAAATGTCTTCTTTAAAACAAGACCAATCTTACGTCTATATTCCAAAGCATTCTTGAATTACAACCATTTAAGTTCCAAATGTGCATTTTCATGTATATTCAAAAAAGGGGGGGTGACAGTTAACAGGTTAAAGGGGAAGCAGTCTAATAAACATGCGGACGATTGCGCCATTACTGCGAATCAAACAACAAAAGGCAAAAAGAAAATCACTCACAGCTCTTGAATGAATAACTTTAGCTTTAATAAGTAAGATGAGGAGACTGAGGATAAAAGAGAGAGTGATCGAGATGATCAGAGAGCAGGTATTGACAAATAATCTACTGGACGCTGAAATTTGGTTATTTTTGCATGTCTCCGCAGGGGCTCTCTCTTAATTCCTGAACTCCCTTCACTGTTTTGATTAATCCTAATGTATACAATAAATACAGTTTAATGGAAAAGTGCTTTTCCTTGTATTTCTTTCAGCGCCAGTCAAAATATAGAAGGGGCCAGCAAAACTCTGATCTACTGGCCCCGGGGGCCAGTGGGGATTTTTTTTTATGTTGAGCCCTGCTATAACAATGTTTGATCTTTTTATTCCAGTAAAGAGTGGCAAATTTATTGGAGACAGCTTCAGTTAAATTTGGATAGAATTTGTTGCAGCTTCAGTTAATGTCTACACACATTTTTTTCCATAGACACTACAGTATAGGATGTCAAATTATATATATATATATATATATATATATAATTTATATACAAATACACTATCATTAAAAAGGTACGATTTTGTAATTGAAAGAAGTCACCATGGCTTAAGTTCACCAAGGCTAAATTTTTTGGCACACAGATACTACGAAAACATTAATATTGTGAAATTATTACAATTTGAAATTAAATACAACTAAATATATACAATTTAAAAATCTTAAGCATCATTACTCCAGTCTTCAGTGTCACATGATCTTTCAGAAATCATTCTGTTGATATGGTGCTCAAGAAACATTTATTATTATTATCAATGTTGAAAACAATTACGATTTTTTTATTTTTCGTATTTATTTTTTCAGGATTCTTTGAAAAATAGACAATATAAATGTCTTAACTGTTACTTTTGGCCAATGCATCCTTGCTGAATAAAAGTTTCAATTTCTTTCTTAATCTCAGAAAAAAAGTCTTACTGTCCTCAGACTTTTGAATGGTAGCATACAGATTATTCACATTATTAGATTATTCCTATTATTAAAATATGCATGCAATGCACCTCACGCCTGTCCTACTGCCCAATCAGCATCTAGGTTTCTCCCAAGGCTGGCTCTGTTCCCATGTCTGTTCCACACCTTTAACTCTTCATCAGCAGTTTTGCCCAGTTTGTGCAACGGTGGGGTGTGGGGGGTTCTCTCTAAGCAATTGAGATTTTCCAGCAATCTGCTCTTGAAGAATGTTTTAAAGTATTTCAAAGATTACTACACTGTGAATGCTTGTGCAAACAAAAGGGCCGGTACCTTGGTAGAAAGCCATACAGAGGTACCTTTTTTTGGCCACTCATTGTGGCTCACTTTTATATAGATTAATGCTACAGTACATTCTCAGACACATTGCGATTTATACAATGTTTTGTCTTCTTGTTGTCACATTCTGTTTCAGCTGTTAAAGAAGCCTTTATTTCGGCTTTCCCATATA
The DNA here is from genome assembly GCA_030578255.1 of Tiaroga cobitis. NCBI lineage: Eukaryota > Metazoa > Chordata > Actinopteri > Cypriniformes > Leuciscidae > Tiaroga > Tiaroga cobitis. The sequence goes on from CM060608.1 coordinate 14,933,376, forward strand.
GATTGAACTTTGAGGACGAAACTGCTGACTTGGTTTCCTCTGACGGAAAGCAATTTGTTACCCAGCATTCTTGTCTGCACAAGTATGGACATGATCAGTATCATCATAGACTCTGACTCACAGACACAATCCTATCATATGTAAGCCTAAAGGATCTTTATATGTTGCTTAGAAAGATTCATCATGGCATACTCCCACATACCACCACTATAATAAAAATAAGGAGACTCTAAATGGATATATAGGATTTATTGCTGCTAATTGTTTATTTTATTTTATTAATAGCCTCTTTTCAGAGATTTAGTCATAAAATCCTCGGTAAACATTGCAAGTGTCACAAATAAAGTGGACAGACTAGGTGGATGGGACTTTTTGGCACTTCAACTGGTTTACATCTTAACCACTTGGTTTTCAACTGGTTTAAACCATAGGGTTTTAGAAAAGGGCATTATAAATAAAATGTATTATTATTATTATTATTATTAAACATTCAGAACGTTCCCCATGTGTCTACCTGGGTACTAATAGATCTCAGACTGTGCCATTACGACTAGGTATCCCTCTGGGGTCAGTGTTGGGTCCTACTCTGTATAGTATCTGGCAGATTATCCAGAAGTATGGCCTGGGCTGTCATTGCTATGCTCTCTAAACCCAGATTTATATTTGCACTCAGCCTTATTTCACTTCTGCCTCTTCTACCTCAACTCTCTCTGCTTATAAATAAAGGAATGGATGAAACATAACTTTCTTAAATTAAATTATTCTAAAACTGAAATTATGTTAATCGACACTCCAACCTGATGCAGAAAGGCTTTATTACATCTAGGCTTGATTACTGTAATGCGCTTTTTTTGGGTCTACTGGCAAATTCCATTAAGAGGTTGCAATTTATACAAAATTCAGCTGCTCATCTCTTGACAAAATCTTTACACCAACACATTACCCTTGTGCTTCTTCAATTGCACTCGCTCCCTGTTCAATCAAGCATTGGCAAGCTTATTTTGTCAGTCATCTTTTCTTCTGAAATGGGGTCATGGTTAAAAAGCCAAATGACTCACTTTTTTCTGTGTTGTCCTTCCCATTTCTCTCTTTCAGAATAATGATATTTTAGAGCTACAGAGGAGCAGGATGAGAGAGGAAATAAGAGAGTATAAGTTCAGAGAGACCAGACTGTTTCAGGACTACACTGAACTGGAGGAGGAGAACATCACTCTACAGAAACTAGTGTCAACACTAAAGCAGAATCAGGTAGGCTATTTACACACACTAATTGTGAAACACAATGTCATTCTATGTGAGCAAAAGCCAGTATACTTGCATGTAGTCACTTAAATTAATGGTCTTTATACTACTTACAGAGGACATAGCTTTTGTAAATATTTGTAAATAGTTTTTCTTCACACTAGCTTGTCAGGTTTCTTATACCAAAAATGTTCAGAATTTAGTTTTAGCCCCCTATTTTCCCCCCTTAAAATTAAGCAGGCTGTTTTTCCTACTGTAGCTTCAAGCGTAACATGATTTGTCCAAGTAGGTCATGTTTCTGGATCACCATCCTTGTTGATCCTGAAACAACATTCCTATTAACCAATCAAATTTGAGGGCTAGGTTTAAGGTTGGGGTTCAGGGGTTACAACAACATTTTCATAATGATTTCCTCTGATTTTAGGAGGATAAGATTTAGGACTATGATTTTATTGGAGGATTTGATAGGAAAGCATGTTCACCTATAAACATGCTCTACTTTGGGGAAATCATATTGTGTGTACTGCCAAATTACCTCAGATGTTATTGGATAACATATTTTTAAGGCAAATTAATATAAATACACCCACCAATTTGCAATTTTTTTTTTATAATAATAAATAAATAAATACAAATAATAGTACAAAAAATATTAATACTTTTGTCACATTTCAGCTAAATGTTTTCCATAATTATATTTACAGATTTTATGTATAAGTATATATAATATATAATAATATACAATATATTATACATTATAATATTATAATCTGTTTTAACTATAAATATAGATTTAAATGCAAAAAAGAATTTATGTCTTATTTTATTAAGTTTATATTATTATATTATATTAGGTACTGAGGTCAGTTATTTAGTAAATAAAAAAAATTAAAAAAAAAAATAAATATATATATATATATATATATATATATATATATATATGATTGTTAACCCTTTTCAAATTTACAGGTGGAATACGAAGGTCTAAAGCATGAAATCAAAGTACTTGAGGAAGAGACGGTGCTCCTCAACAGCCAGCTGGAAGATGCTTTGCGCCTGAAAGATATCTCTGAAGGCCAGTTGGAGGAGGCATTGGATGCTCTGAAGAGTGAGAGAGAGCAAAAGAACAATATCAGAAAGGAGCTGGCCCATCATCTCAGCCTGACGGAGAGCGTGTATGGAGCCAGCACCCACCTGGCCATCTCTGCCGTGGAGGGATTGAAGTTCGCAGAGGAGGCAGCGACCAACGGCACGCCTGCATCCGGGTCTAGCCCCAACAATGAGGACAGTAACCGATGTAATGACTGCAATGGGTATGGACCAAAGGTGAATGGAGAATATCACCGACCGGGAGGCAGGAAGGGAGAGGTGTTGCACCCCGTCTCTGATCTCTTCAGCGAACTCAACCTGTCTGAGATACAGAAACTCAAGCAACAGCTCCTACAGGTTAGTCACATGACACTTAGGGCATAAAATATATAGGGATTGGAACAAAACCAGATTATGAAATTAAGCTGGAAAGCAACATTTGTTTAATTTGATTTATTTGAATTAAACACTTAATCTTAAAGGTAGGGTATGGGATTTGCAAAACGGCCGGCAGATTTTGAAAATACACAATTTAAAAAGTCCTACCTTCTTTCCTCCAACGCTGGCCCTGACTCCACCCATTCGAAGAACATGGACGCACTTCATGCACTTACTCTCTCTCTCTCTCTACCGGGGCGAGTTGCACTTACTGTGACTGGGTTATGAGCTTTGAGTATGCGCACGAAGGGGTCACGTGTGTGAGGGGGATGGGGGAGGGGGGTATGGTACGACCGTTTGATTGACGCATTTTCTGTCCAATGATTCTAGGTGGTCTTGGAAATGATTGGCTGGAGTTTTTCGAGTCCTGCTCATTCCACGGATGATTAAATTGCTTAATTTTCATTTCAGTGCTTCTAACTCAGTGGCTGTAAGTGGGTTAGGAATAGGATTTCAAGTGGTCAAAAAAGAAAATCACATACCCCACCTTTAAACATAGTTCATGCAGGAAAATCCTTTTTTTAAAAAGCCAAAAATTCCACATTCCAATTCCAATTCCACTTATTACAATGCTTTACATTTTGAAACTAGATCTTTTAGATTTTTAGATAATTTTTTTCTAAATTGTTTATTCCATTCTTTTTCTTTTTATCTGTAAGAATGACTATTTAGTTGTTCATTAATTCATCCAGGCCTTTTTAGTAAATTTTTAGTCTGTTTTTGCTCAGATATTTATACTGCCCTACAAAGCAAAAAGGCAGTAACTACACAGAGTGCAGAACAGAGAAAAAATACTTTAAAGTTATCCTGTCATCCAGCCTAAGTAGTTGAAGGTAGATTATTGGACATGTGGCTGTTTTGTGACTTTATATTAGCTTATTCTTTGTACATATCAATCCTCATATTTAATTTGATATTTTACCCCTATTTTGCAGTTACTGTATTCTTGCTTTGTATTACTTACCAAAAACGTGGCACCAAACCAAGGAAAAAGGCAGTAACTAGATTCTCCAAAGACTATTTTGCCACAACTTGGGCTCTGGGTGTGTTAGATACACTGTATTTGAAATAATTGGAACCATTTGGACAACATTTTTTTTCAACATTTTTTGTGTTGCGAAACTAGTTTTGCGGAGCGGGTGTGTTACGGATACGTGGTGTAAATTTTTAGTAATCAAAAATCATGTCTAATTAATTGAAATCATGACACTTTTATTATAAACTATTATTAAACTTATACAATATTTAAAAAATATTCTATGAATATTACAAATAAAATATATTAAAATTCTAATATATTATTAATTAGCCTACATTTCTTTTAATCATATGAAATTAAACAAACATTTTTTTGTCAAACAACATGCTGCACAATGAGCTTTACTGTTAAAATTAAAACATTGAATAAAAAATTTGTTTTAATCTTAATTTATTTGTATTAGTGTTAGTATTATTATTATATTGAGACGTTTCTAAATTCTACTGTACAACAGTAATAGGCTAGGCCTATATTTCTGTCAAGTTAAACCGAACTTTTATTTTGACGGGTTGTCGTAAAGGCCTTTGTTTCTGTGTTTATGACATGATGATAGTTTTTCCCAAATGAAGCGGTTAAATGCTCACAAAGTGACTTTAAGAGCGGATCTAGAGTCTGGAGAGAAGTTCATGCAGTCGTGTCCTCATATGCAAAAAACAGCTCGAGCGTCACACTTGCTACTGTGTGTTAAATGAAACTGCGCGTCGACTGCACCATTTATTCACAGAACATGTAGGATTTGTATTTAAATTGTACTATTACTGCGGTTTAATATTCACACAGTAGTCTATCACGATTTAATTTCAAGTGTACTGAACTGCTATATAGCGAAAATCATAGTAACCGCTAAACTATGGAGCTCTTGCACCTTTTTTTTTCTTTCTGGAATATTTTTTTCATTCTTTCAAGGGAGGGGGGTAGTTTGGTAGGGGAACAATTTGGGGAAGTTAGAAGGGTGAAATCGCAAATGTTAAAATCGTCCCGTGAGGATGCCCGAAAATCAGCTGTGTGTTCACCATGACAACTACACTGCGCAGAAACACGGTTATTTTTTGTTAGGTAAAACATAACAAGAACACAGTAATGGATGTTACTGTACTCTTGCTTTGTTTCACTAGGGCTTTTTGCAGTTACTGTACAAACGACTACCATTTTTCTCCAAAACGACACACATTTGAGATAAGATGTTTTGTCACATAACAAAGGATGCCTTGAATGTCATGAAAATGATAATTACTCATTTTTGACCAAAAATGCAGTTACTGCCTTTTTGCTTTGTAGGGCAGTATAGTCAGATAAATCAACGAGGGGTGCTTTGGGGGAAAACCGCTGTTATCCGGTGCATTAATGGGCAACTGTTGTGTGACAAGCTTTTCATTACATTGTGGTGGCATCTAATGCTACTTTATAAACAAACACAGATACCTTAAACCTTAGACATAAACCATTGTGCATCCAGTCAGTTTCAATGGACATCTAAGTGATGCCTTCCTTATTAGCAAAAATACCTTACCTGGTATTAAAGAGTTTAAGTGTAAATTTGAGTGAAGGAAAGTTGAATGCAGTAAATGCAATGGTCTATTTTGTGCTTTGGGATGCTACTGTCAGGTTGATTACAATTATGAGTGAGTGCTTTGTGACTGTCCATGTAAAAGCAGGACACAGTAATGTATTTGTGTGTGTGTGTGTGTGTGTGTGTGTGTGTGCGTGTGTGTGTGTGTGTGCGTGTGTGTGCGTGTGTGTGCGTGTGTGTGCGTGTGTGTGCGTGTGTGTGCGTGTGTGTGTGTGTGTGTGCGTGCCACGGGCATATTCAGCAAGAAAGACAGCATGGGACAAGAATGGAAAATCTGGCAGTGCGGACACAGAGACATAGAGAGCATCGGCTGCTTAAAGGAGTAAATGTAATGGTACATGTAAAAAAAAAAAGTTTAATATAATAAAATCATATATTATATAAAACAATATAATTTATTAAAATGTATCATTTGAATTTTAAGATAAAATTAATTACATCTACCTGTATCTGTACCGATCGATTGAAAACACTATGGCCATTTGGTCATGTATAAAAAAAACAAAAAAACAATGTTACCACTGATAAATTCATCCACATAGTCTAAACAGATCAATTTCATGCTAAGTATTATATAACATGTTTGCATTTAATGGTCTCCTCTGGGGAATGTGGCTGCAGTCGTGTTTTCTCTCAAACATCAAATACATAGCCAGAAGCCTGTTATTGCAGCCTCCTATTGCACAAATTAGCTGCTAGTGCTACAGTATTAGTTCCTATTTAGATGAGCATTTTACTCATTTATATCACTGCCCTTGGCTATAATGAATTGTTTTCTCACCCCTCAAGCAACTGTAATTGCCTGGCATTTATCCAAACAAAAAGTGTTTCCTCATCCTCCCCTATATTGTTCTTCTTGGATCCTCTCCAGTAAAGAATCGATTGTGTTTCGCTATCTCAGCCTCAAGCATTAGATGGCTGACGCTTCTGATACAATGAGTGATCAAAAAGCAATTAAGCAGCACTTGAGCTCAATGACAGGAATCACATGTCTGCATTTTTGCTAAATTTGTGACAAGCAAGCTTACACGCCTAACTATCACACCTGTCTGTTGAGTGGAATTTCATATGAAGTGAAATATTCCATGTTTTTTTGTTTTAAAATTTTCTATCAAGAATATTGTAGATAAGGTCTTTACTAGGGAAAGTGAATTAAATAAAATTAGGCTCCTGTGAAAAGCTCTTTTTAAAGGTATCATGTAATTCAATGACGGTTGCCTTTTTGTTGACATTTCTGTGATTAGTGGGACTAACCATTCTTGAGAAAATATTGTTCATTGCTGACTTTCCAAAAGAAGCCTACACTTCTTTGAAATCCAACCCTTGTATTTATTTGCCAAGGAGTCAAGGTTTGGCTGGTAAGCATTACTTGCTCACCTGCCGGTAGATGTTGTACATTATCTGGACCAAAAAATCATCTTTGTCCATTGGCAGCTATTGAAAAGTAGCTGTGTTCAGATGGAATAAGATAGGAAGCAGCATAAATAAAAAAAATGTCATTATATTATAGTATTATAGCCAGCCGAGCTACTTTAGTTTATACTTGCAACTTGGCATTGTGTACTGCAAATAATCTTGACATATTATAAATTGCTTGTGATGTTTGTCATTTGTAAGTTACTTTGGATAAATATGACTGCATACATTTTAGTAAGATTTTAGAAAAAAATCTCTTATGCTCACTAAGGCTGCATTTATGTGATCAAAAACACAGTAAAACAGTATATTATGAAATGTTTTTATAATTTTAAATAACTATTTTCTGTTTTAATATATTTTAAAAGGTAATTTATTCCTGTGATGAGAAAGCTAAATTGTCAGCATCATTACTCCAGTCTTCAGTGTCACATGATCCTAAGTCATTATAATATGCTGATTTGATACTCAAGAAATATTTCTTATTATTATCAATGTTGAAATCAGTTTTGCTGCTTAAAATTTTTGTGGAAACTATGATAATTTTATGTTCTTTGATGAGTAGAATCAAAGGAATTCAAAGGAACAGCATTTATTTATCTTTTGTAACATAATAAATGACTTTCAATTACTGTCACTTTTGACCGATTTACTGCATCCTTGCTGAATAAAAGTATTTAATAAATTAAAAAATACTCTTACTGATCCCAAAATTTTGAACGGTAGTGTAAATAAATGGCTATGCTAACGATAGTATTTTAGACCTTCTTGGTATTTGCTAACTAGCTGTGTCTTCTTGTCTACTAGGTTGAGCGTGAGAAGGCGATTCTGCTTGGCAACCTGCAGGAATCTCAAACTCAACTGCAGCACACGCAGGGCGCCTTAACTGAGCAACACAGTCGCGTTCACCGTCTTACGGAGTGTGTCAATGCTATGAAGCGCCTCCACAGCGACAAGGAGTTTGACACTGAGGAGTCTGAGAAGAGCGACGGGCCCATAAACGGTTGCTGCGAGTACGAGACAGACATCAATGGAATAGAACTTCTGGAGTGCAAATACAGAGTTGCCGTGACTGAGGTTATTGACTTAAAGGCGGAGCTTAAGGCTTTGAAGGAAAAATATAACCAGTCTGTGGAGATCCAATCAGAAGAAAGCAACCACAGCGAAGGGAAGGTCCAGGCTCTCGAAGAGCAGGTGAAATGTTTGGAGAAAGCCTGCCGTGAGGCCCGCGAGCGGGTTAGCAGTCTGGAAGCAGAGCTCCGGTGCGCTTCGGGTATGGCTAGTGAAAGTAACGGTATGCTGAACGCAGCTCAGGACGAGCTGGTTACATTTAGTGAGGAACTTGCTCAGCTTTACCACCATGTTTGCTTGTGCAACAACGAGACGCCGAACCGTGTCATGCTGGACTACTACCGCCAGAGCCGGGTCACGCGTAGTGGCAGTCTCAAAGGCCCCGAGGACCCAAGAGCCCTGCTTTCTCCACATTTAGCTCGCCGTCTCACGGCTGCTAACTCCTCAGACATGTCCAAGAGTCCTCAAGACTCTCCATCAAAGGAACCCCTTGGGGAAGGAACTAAAGGGGAAACAGGAAGTCCCAACAGAACCCCCTTTGGTTCGCCAATCAATGGTTCATCTCATACGCCCTCCCCAATACCAGAGACAGGTGATCTCCGCAGGGAGCCCATGAACATCTATAACCTCAACGCCATCATCCGTGACCAGATCAGGCACCTGCAGAAAGCTGTGGACCGCTCGCTCCAGTTGTCTAGGCAGAGGGCTGCGGCACGAGAGTTGGCGCCCATCCTCGATAAGGACAAGGAGATTTGCATGGAGGAGATCCTGAAGCTCAAATCCCTCTTGAGCACCAAAAGAGAGCAGATCGCCACCTTACGTCTTGTCCTGAAAGCCAACAAACAGGTACTGTAGAAGGTCAAGTTTATATGTTTTTGCTACACATCCCAATATCTCCTGTTGTGTTTGGTCTCAAATAAAAGCATATACACAACTTCTTTTTAGACTGCCGAGGTGGCCCTGGCGAACCTGAAGAGCAAATATGAAAATGAAAAGTCCATGGTGACAGAGACAATGATGAAGCTTAGAAATGAATTGAAGGCCCTCAAAGAAGACGCGGCCACCTTTTCCTCACTGAGGGCAATGTTTGCCACAAGGTACATTTTCAGCCATTATATGGTTTTAATATAATTGAGGACATCCAAATTATAAATATTTTCTTTTTACATACACATTCCTGACCCTATCATTCCATGATTCTTCAAAAAAAGTCATCTTTCTTTAAAATGTACTTGCTCTACCTCTGAAACTACTTTTCTGTCCATCTGATATCACCTAGGTTTGAAATAATGTTTGCCAATGGCTAAATAGCCATTTATTTATTGTCATACTGTCTGTAAGAATGGGAGTCGATTTAGGCTCAGATTCCTCTTAACAATTCCATAAAGACTTTTTTATTACTTTTGCCGCATATATTTATCTTATACATTTATATATTTCATTGCCAAATGATGAGATATTTTTAATAACAAATATATTTAAAGATTATTTAAATAGACTTTTTATTTTGTTTATTGAAGTATTAAATGGCTGGCTGCTTTTTAAATAGACATTTTAATTTCTTTATTGACTTAAAATGTCTTTTAGTACCAAAAATGGAATCCAATAATTAGCTTGAACTATGTATTAAACAGCAATTATTCTAAATAAATGAAAAATTGACAACATAACTAATTCTTTAATGTTCATAAAATAATACAGACAAAATGCATTATATGTAATTTTAGCTACACAATATCATATAAACAACCAGTCAAGCTAAGCTACATGTGTTTGAGTCACAAAAAAAAACGGTTTTATGAATTGGATTACAATGGTTGTGCTGTATGTTTTTGACTCAGTAAAAAGAAATAGACTCATTCATTTTTTTCAGGTTGAATATTCTATTTCACTAATACATTGCAGTAGAAATATGCATTCCATATGCATGTTTTTGAAGTTTCTTTAGAACTTAAGATTCTAGATGACTCATTTCTTAATTCTTGTACAGCAGTGGCTCTGAACCATTTTGACTCCATGGGCCCCAATTGTCCACAACAATATTCAAATTCCCCATGATTTTTCCAATTGTTTCTGATTTACTGGATAAGAATTAAGGAGAATGATTTGTAAAAAATATTTTATAAATCACAATTTCAATTTCTTCTTCAATTTTTTTTATTAACATGACTTTTCCAGGTGTGAAAATCACTTCTATAAAATATCCTATTCTATTACTATTACTAACTATTCTATATGTGAATCTTGTACTTCATTAAAAAAAAAGTTTTTGATCGGGTGAATTAAAATAATAAATATCTAAAAGCTTGTTTTGTCTTCTATCATTAAATCATTTCTAAGGCCCCCAGATTGGGAACCACTGTTGTACAGCGTGTTCTGATGTTTTATGTTTAATCACTCCGAGTCTTTCTCTAGATGTGACGAGTATGTAACTCAACTGGATGAGATGCAGAGGCAGCTGGCTGCCGCTGAAGATGAAAAGAAGACTCTGAACTCCCTCCTGCGAATGGCCATTCAGCAGAAACTGGCCCTCACACAACGCCTGGAGGAACTGGAGTTTGACCACGAGCAGTCGTACTGTGGCCGTGGAGGGAAAGTGCCAAGAATTAAGAGCAGCCCTCAAAAAGTAAGTCATCGAACTGCACTCACTGCTCCCCCTAGTCCCACTGCATCGGTTTCAAAACCTCCTTCCTGTCTATTCCAAAACAATATGGTTGCATCAGCCTGTAGCTCTCCTTCACTTGATGTTCCTTCTCCATCCTCCTCCTGGACCTCCTCAGCCCAGCCATTTTTCCTCGGCCAGTCGCAGTGGAACCTGGGCACTCAGACTTTGGTCTTAGACCCACAGACGTTGAGTATAGAGTTTTGTCATATTGTTCATAGTGGAGACTCTGGCCAATCTGATACTCATGTTCCCAGGTCTGCTCCGACTTCCCCTTACCGTTCTCCTGTCCTGGGTGCTCGCCAACCGTCGCCACGTTCCGTGAGATCTCGCATGCGCTCCAATGCGACTCAGTTCACGCCTTCGGCCGCTTCAAGAAACTCTCTAGTCCAGCCTGGGATTCCCAGAATCCCTAGTACTGACCCTCAGTAGGTGACACAGTTTAAGGACAGACTGGTTTCCATCTTGTATGAATGTTTGATTCAACTCAGGGATATAATTGATACTACTTGAAATTTCAACAATTATGTTTAGCTAACTTTAGATACATTTGGGTCACATCATGGCTTTGTGGGATGGTACTTATAAATATAATGATGTATAAAAATATAAGATTAAATCAAAGAAATTGCACTACCTGTGTTTGATGTATTATTATTTTTTGCGGACTGGGTAAGAAAACAGGTTTTTCCAAGCATAATTGCTGGAATCTGCATCAGTAATGCATTGGGATCATACTGGAAGAATTATTCCTTAAAGCGAAACAGGTATTGATTGGTGCATGTATCTGTTGGAATATCATCCCTGCATGTGTGCTTCCATTTCATGGCTCGATGAAATGGGTGCTACATACTGCATGCCAAGCAGTTAGTTTGTGTGATGGAGTTTTCAGTTGTTTTTTCGCAATAGCAAACAGCACATCTGACATAACTATAGCTCCATCCACTGGTGACAGTGTGCATTTAAGGATAGAACAGTTACCTTTGCCTTTATATCCATGTAGCATAAGTCTTGAAGCTTTTTAATGGTTTTAAAGTGATTTATACTGGAATCGTGAACAGTGGCCTATCTATAATCATATTAAACCTGTTCTAAAGATAAATTCAAACTGCTGTGCCAGCAGAAAATGCTCAGATCCCAAGGCACCCTGTATGATAAAATGTGCCAGAGAGAGCTGTTCTATTCATGGATGCGGCATATGGCAGTGTAGGATCTGCCATATGCAAATGAAGGGATGGGTTCTTGCATATGCTGCCTGCTGCCCAGCTACTGCATTTCACTGAGCTGTAGAGTACAGGCTACAGCGCCACATCAAATGTGTCATTCATTCATGAGTCATTCTATGAAACTGGTGCCTTTTCAAGTTTGATATGGATTTTTAAGTAAATTTCTTAATGATTTTAAACATTCTCTCATGCTCATGTGTTGAAGTTTTAAACAAATGTATTGTGCCATCTCAAGCTAAATGTATGAATTTTAATGTATTTTAACAAGGTTAAAGGGTTAGTTCACCCAAAAATGAAAATTAATTTCATTAATTACTCGCCCTCATGTCGTTCCAAACACATAAGACTTTCGTTCATCTTCGGAACACAAATGAACATCTTTTTGATGAAATCTGAGAGCTTTGTCCTTCCATTGACAAGCTACGCAACTACCACTTTGACGCTTGAAAAAGTTTATAAAGAGATCGTAAAAATATGAATTAGGCGGTTTAGCCCAAATTTAAGAAGAGACACAATCGCTTTATACGATGAACATACATGTATATAAACATTCATCAACTCACACATCATTTGTGGTAAACGAGGCTCAAGCATGTACGCTTGATGTGCGAGAACCATTGAGGTTCATTTTTGTGTTACGCCGCATGTTTGAGCTTCTGCAAGAACCAATGAGGTTTGTTCTCATGCATCAAGCAGGTTCGGTTGAGCTTCTGTTTATGTTCGCTGATCATCGTTTATATTTATATTACTGTATATTTTTTTATTTAAATCAATGAATGTTAAATAAATGCAATCCCATTAATCCTCCATCCTTTCAGGAAATTAATACTTCTTGTCCACTCACTCATTTATTAACTAAAATCTAAAAATATATAGAGAAATGCTACCTTTTATTTACATATTTCTTCATCAAAATGTGAATATTTGCTAATGTAGCAAGGAGAATCCCAGAAAAGCATTCTTGTGACAAAAGAAACAAAAACAAGTTTCAAAATTTGCAACAAATAATGGATGACAACTTTTAATGTCATATATAATACAAAAATGGCACTTGTTTTTTAGAATGACCTTTGTTTAAGGAGCTGTGGGCCAAAAAGCATTTGACAAGTCGAAGGTTCAGAACATCAGAACATCTGTGTTACTATTGCTCAATCAAGACTGACCAAGATACCACAGTACTGTGTTATCATGTTATTATGCAGTTCTGATGGTAGACAGCGGTTACATTTACATGTAAAGACAAGCCTTTGGAAAAGAGAGGTGTTTTTCCTAGGAGTGATCAGAGATTTCAGGTCTAGTTTCGTTTTCTAATATTGCTGTTTCCTGTGCCTTGCTTAAAGATATGCGTTGTGTATTGTGGATAATGTGACTCAGTAGATAGTGTTTGTAAATCACAGAGTTCTATTGTAGTGTAATGGAAACCAGTCTGATCCGCTTCACCTGTGTCACCTTGACGTAATATATCACAATGTACAGTATGTCAAATAAACCAATTACATTCATGCTCTAGAGGCGTAACACTTTTATAAATAGATTACAACAGTGAAGATACCCCGTATCATAAAAACACTTTTTATTAATTCTGGCAATGATGCCCCTTAAAGGGTTAGTTCACCCAAAAATGAAAATTAAGTCATTAATTACTCACCCCCATGCTGTACCAACCCCGTAAGACCTTCGTTCGTCTTCGGAACACAAATGAAGATATTTTTGATTAAATGTGACAGCTGGATCACTCCTCCATCGGCTCCCTAAGGGAATGAATCCTGACGTCCCAGAAAGTCAATGAAGAAAATGTTTAAATATTCCATGTCACAACAGTGGCTCAACTATAAGTTTATCAAGCGACGAGAATACTTTTTGTGCGAAAAAACAAACAAAAATAACGACTATCCGACATAAAACTATCCGACTATTCCTTTTCTTCCTTGTAGGCCTGAAACGAGACTTCAAGAGATTTCCACGACGCATGCGCGAGAATTGCGATCTCCTTCAACTACTTCAGTTAAGTTCTCGCGCGTGCGTCGTGGAAATCTCTTGATGTCTCGTTTCAGGCCTACAAGGAAGAAAAGGAATAGTCGAATAAAGTCGTTATTTTTGTTTGTTTTTTCGCACAAAAAGTATTCTCGTCGCTTGATAAACTTATAGTTGAGCCACTGTTGTGACATGGAATATTTAAACATTTTCTTCATTGACTTTATGGGACGTCAGGATTCATTCCCTTAGGGAGCCTATGGAGGAGTGATCCAGCTGTCACATTTAATCAAAAATATCTTCATTTGTGTTCCGAAGACGAACGAAGGTCTTACGGGGTTGGTACAGCATGGGGGTGAGTAATTAATGACTTAATTTTCATTTTTGGGTGAACTAACCCTTTAAAGAGCAGTGGACGCTTCCAATCTCTGCCTGCAGGTGTCAGTGTTTCTAAATTTCACAACCTTTGCCCATTACTGAACGTGTCAAATGCTGTTTTGCCCATGTTAATCAAACCACAGAGCAGTAGTGGGTTTTTTTTTTTTTTTCATATTGGGGCTGTAGATGTGATTGTTTGCAGTATGGAGATGGCTATGTCAGTAATGCATTTATACAAACAACCACCCATTCCAACCTAACAAGTACATAGCAATGTTTTCAAAAATGTATAATGCCTGAGCAGTTGCATAGCAATGCCCTGACAACCACACATAAAACCGTAGCATAATGACGACGAGTTTTGCACAAGAACTACTTACAATGAAGGGGGGGATTATTATTTAAATGTCTACATATTGCTCTAGATGTTTATATGTGCTCTTTGCTAGACAGCATCGCCTATAATGTTTTAAACCTTACTTTTTGTCTTGTTAAATGTGTAAACGTGTGTGTGTATGCACTCTCTCATTAACAAAGCTGCAACACTGTTGTATATCATTTGTGCCTGACATTTAAAAGCTTGGAGTCTGTAAGATTTTTTTTTTTATTAAAGAAACTAATACATTTAATATGCATTAAATAAATTGAAATTGACAGTAAGGACATTTGTTGAATATACAACATACTGTTGAATATGAACTTTCTATTCATCATAGAATCCTGAAAAAAAGGAAAATTTTCCACAAAAATATTATGCAGCACAACTGTTTTCAACATTAAGCAATGTTTATTGAGCAGTAAATCAACATCAGAATGATTTCTGAAGGATCATGTGACACTGAAGACTGGAGTAATGATGCTGAAAATTCAGCTTTACAATCACAGCAATATTTTAAAATAGTAAATAGTTTAATTTGTAATAATATTTCACAATTTAACTGTTTTTACTGCATTTTTAATCAAACAAATACAGCATTAATGACCAAAAGGACTAATTTCAAAAACATAAAAAAAATCTTACTGACCCCAAACTTTTGAATGATAGTGTTTCTCTGTTTAACAGAAGGTGATACCGCCTTGCTTTCCTTCTATCATTGTACCTGACATTCCTCATGAATTTACGCAAAATATTATATAGATGTTAGTTATTATAACAGTTCATAATATTGTTACTTTCTCTCATTCCACTTGCTCTGCGTGTGATTCTGCATGAGATTAACACATAGAATCACACCCATGCTTGTTAGGCCATAGCAACTATTTTCAGCGTATTCACTTCTCGTCTCTGTGCCCATTTATGTCTGTGTTTCTGTCACTAACCCTGACTGTTACACTTCTGTATATCTGTCTAATTTATCAGTCTCTCTTAGATTGTCAGCAGCCTTCTGCCTCAGTACCGCCAACCTCCCCACAACTGAGGCGCGGGAGGGCATCTACGGGCCACAGGTAACCCGTCCTTTGGAGGAACTCGCTCTATACTGCGTCCTCTCTCACTCTATTTCTCACAGAGAAAAATGTCACACCTACTGTATAGGGTCATGCAGTCACAAGTATTGTTAACAGCACCACCCACTAGGTCACACTTTTACAATACAATTGAAAAACACCACTGATAAAGTTTGGAATAATTACGATTTTTTTTATGATCCTTCAGAAATCATTCTAATATGCTGATTTGGTGCTTAAGATTTTTTTTATCATTATCAATGTTGAGAAAAATTGAAACCTTGATACAGTACCATTTCAAAGTTTTACAGTTAAAAAATGTTTATTTTATGAAGCAAGGATGCATGAAATTGTTTAAAAGTGACACTTAACACATTTATAAAGTTACAAAAGATTTCTACTTTAACACTGATAATAATTAAAACCATTATTATTAACTGAGCACCAACAACAAATGCACCGAATCAGCCTATTAAAATGATTTCTGAAGGATAATGTGACACTGAAGTCTGGAGTAATGGCTGCTGGAAATTCAGCTTTAACATTACAGGAATAAATTACATTTTAATATATATTTAAATACTGAACAGCACATAAATGCTGCCTTGGTGAGTCATCGCCATTTTAAGTGAGAAGTCACTTTAAATGTTAAACTGACTTCTTTAACATTGAAACATTTTAATTATTCCAAACTTTTGACCGGTAGTGTATGCAAATAAAAAATTAAGATGCCCTCTGCCCTCTCATCCCTGTGCCGATGAGATTCCTGATTCCTTTCTTCCCAAATACTTTGCCTGCTTAAAAGCTACTTGCTTTTGCATGTGCCCCTGTGTGTCTGTCAAAAGTGAGTTAATGCTTATGTCAGAGCTACTGAATTATTTACATGGTTCTTTTTCTATAGCAATTCCTCCAGTTTAACAGGGAACCAGATATGGCGATTTCATTTTACACCAACTTATGGTCTCTGTTTCTCTTTTTTCTCTCTTCTGGCTGTGCCGTTTGTCTCTTGGTAGTCCTAATGTGTTGTTATCTCTTCAAGAGGACCAGATACCTGCGGCTAACTCCAGACTTCCATGTGACCCTTTCAATTGTCTGGCCCATCATTCTCATCTTTTTGGCCCTTAGCCTCCTGTCAATCAACTATCAGTGGCCTATCCTTACAGAGACAAATGAAGGGTGCGGGGCACATCAGTCAATCATGACCTCCCAGCCAATCAGATGCCTCTCTCCATGTGTGATTGATCCCAGAGGAGCCCAACCTAATTTCTCTCCCAATCACTAAGATTGGATGATTATTCAATGGGGCTTATTGTGAACGTACTAATTATCATGTTGAGTGAACGGAAATGGATTGATGCACGTATTTATCTATTTTTTATTTAATTTAATTTATGTGTGGTTTTGTTTGTTTATTTTAAAATATTATTTGTGTTATGTCTGATTATTTGGATATGAATATGGTTTTGGATACGAATACAGCTTCGCTTGAAAATACACTTTTAAACCACAAAAATAGTGTTAATTACATCAACCCAGGAGTACATTGCAGTATGCAAGGCCACTTAAGCACCATTATCAGTCTAAGCTAATATTAGACTTTCAAAACGCACAAAAAAAAGTGACATAATAGAAAGAGATGTTTGAATGGTTGAATAGAGGTGATACTGGTTAAATGGACTATTGAGACGTAACTTTCAACAACTAGAAACAATGTTCAATGTGATATTTGAGTGACATTTATTTTGACCTTTAAGCTCCTGAGGTGATGTTTGCATTTCAATTGAGTTTTCAGCTGCTTTAACGTAATTCCACATGGAATTTGTTTCTTTGTCCTTTTTGAACCGTTTATTGCTCTGAATATGCATAAAGATTATATTTTATACCTTAATTGTTTTTTCTATCGATAAAGTGATGTCAGATAAGTCTTTGAGGTTTGAGTGGACATGTAGGCCTAGTTTAGTACCAGATGGGCAAAAATCATGTTTGAGGAAGTGGCGTTATAGCTTGAATGGGGCTTGATCCCAGTGCGCTGCTAAATTTGTACATGAAGTGGGTTTATTACTCTCAGATCTGCTCCATAAACAGCATACATATTAGTATCCCATATTCAGAATCTCTTTACACAGTATCTCCTCCTCTCTCGGTTTTATTTTCTCGTTAAGTTATATCTAATCTTGACCTTATATAAAGCACAAACATATCTATGCATTTTGAAACATGCACAGGATCATTTTAAATCATTTGGTCATCTCTCCTCCAATCACAAAGTGATTTGTACCAGCAGGATTAAATATCAGATGTCATTGTTTTTATACAGCAGTAAGCCACAAAAACACATTTTCAGTCTCATTGATTGAAAGGTTATTAATGTGTCTAAATGAAGAATACAATCAGCAGCTTCTCAAAGCATAACTATCTCCATTGTGGAACTAGAACAAAGCTCAGTCTATGTAATGACATACAAAGAACGATTTAAGATAAATGGTCTCATTCACAATCTCTTTTAGCTCCCAGTTCTCAGTTTCTGTTCAGTCTAACCCATTCATTTGGCGTTTTAGACCATATTCGTTTCTTTTCGAGCATTTCCTATAAGACGAGGAGTTTCAGTTTTATTAACTACACATTGTGGTAGATTTTCTGCCTCTGAAGTGAAATATAGGGAATAACACCCACAATGTCACATGGTGTGGACTGGTGAAAGCATGATCTTGCCGCAGGATATTTTTGTGTATACGGCCATAAGCCACAAAAGTTTTTCGTGAAATAAAATTTAAAAATAACACTGACTCCTGTCCTTATTATATGAGACAAAATGTGTGTGAAAGGTTTTTTTGCATAGCCTACTGTAGTATATTACCGCACACATGTGTGTTTGCACCAAGGTCTAGTCTAGAGGACTGAGCAAATAAACTCCGATTTTTACAACTCATATTGTTAAAATGATTTTTATTGCTTTAGAATTATTAATTTAAAAAAACTGTTGCCACAAAAAATAAAAAGTAAAAGCACTTTGATTTTATTGCAATTACGTTTTCTTTACAATTTATGTATATTTTATAATTTTTCAAATTCTTTTTTTTTAATAACCCCAATCAGTACAACGCAGAGCCGTTGGCTCTGGTACAACGGTCTCTAGATCCTCTAATTTGATTGGCTAAGCCGTGTTAGGTGAACAGGATCAAAAAGACTCGACTCAATGAGACGAATCAAAATCCCCACACATAGCTTTTTTTCTTTGAGAAAATGATTGCCTAACCGTC
This sequence comes from Tiaroga cobitis, assembly GCA_030578255.1. NCBI lineage: Eukaryota > Metazoa > Chordata > Actinopteri > Cypriniformes > Leuciscidae > Tiaroga > Tiaroga cobitis. The sequence goes on from CM060608.1 coordinate 14,952,187, forward strand.
GTAATTTTTTAACTATTTATTTATTTTATTTAATTTCATTACACTTAATAGTCTACAGTTTTGTTTTGTTTATTTGTCTAGTTAACTTATTCTTCAAAGCAGAGAATCCGCCTGGCAACGATTCAAAATTCGGCACAACAACCTGTCCTCTAATTTCATTGGAAGCGGTATGTAGCCTATTCAAAAGATTCGACTCATTGATTTATCAAATCTCCACAAACTAATGTTTTGAGGTCGGTAAGTCAAAATAAACAGTAGGGGTCAGAGCACAGAGGAAATGACTAGTCACTAGACCAATCCTGTTATCAGAGCGGTTAGAGGGCGGTGATATGGGCTGATAAAGCGATAATGATTGACTCAGTGCGGTGCACTAACTTACTGTGGCAGCCAAAGAATCTGAGGAAAACACAATAACCAAGCATTTTGCTTTACTTTTACGTAACACTAGAGACCGTTTACTGTCGCAGACAAGGACTGCGCTGAAATGCTGAAATGTGTGGACGTACAACGACCGTTTTTTATGTACAAAGGATTCAATTTGTAAAACAAGTCTTTTAAATGTTGGAACGAACTAAAGAAAACATGAGTGAATTGAGGAGAAACGCTATAAGGAGGAAGTCTAAGCAGAAGAAGACAGGAGGGTCGGCGGAGGAATGCCCGGAATCCTCAGGTGAGTGTCGGTCAGGTGTGACCGGATAGTCCGCAAATGGGCTTATCCTTCTCATGTCAAACGTTCAATACACCAGTTAAATTTGCCTGCCTTCAGGAAAAAACTGCTATCTTGTCAGGTATTTGGAAATATTTTCTTCGGTCAGCTTGGAAATATGATTAGAAAATGTGATGACACACTTCTGCTAGGCCATAGCTAAAACTTTTTTTAATTGATTTTTTTAGGTGGGCGATATGACCAAAATGTAATATCAGGAGTAATTTTATTACTGTACTTCTGCTCACTAAAACTGCGATGATCTATTTACATAATTTATAAATGATAGGCCTATAAATTATGATTTTTATATAGATTGATATAGGCCTAGTGTGTATCGTCTTAATTACCCAGCCCTTGACATGTTTTTACCTGCAAAATATGTGTGTATTTGAACTCACAGAATGTGTATTGGTAATATTAATTATTAATAAATTATTTGTAAATATTTTTGATATTCAGATAAATGTTTTACATGTAGCCTACTTTTATTTTTATATATAAAAGTTAATGTAAAACATTTTTTCTGAATATATATATATATATATATATATATATATATATATATATATATATATATATATATATATATATATAATAGCAAAAACATGTTTGTTAAGTTTCCTGTTGATCCTGTTGGAGAATGGAGCACTGCTAGATCCATATAAAATCCATTTTGGGCATAAATAAATTAAATTAAAAAACGGCAACAGATCTACTTTTTGAGGTGTCTTTTTAGTTCTTAGTTAGTTTTAATATAAAACCAGTTCATACAATCTTTTCGTGCTCAAATTCATGATCGTAGTTTGCCTTAATCTCTGACAGCACACAAGAGATTTGGGAAAGTGCATTGGAATAAATGCCAGACTCCATTTTCTTCTTTGGAATAAAGCCCTGTTTGTACTGTAAGCTCAGGATATGAGAGTGAACAAGTCCCAACGGGTTGCGTTATAGTGTTTGCATTGCAATAGTGACATGTCTCGTCTCTGACAATATGAACCAGCATGCATAATTCTTTTGCTTAAGGTCAGGGAATGTGCAAGAACTGGATTGAGTCAGTCTATGTTTATAGGGATAACAGCCTACTGTCAAGAATACTCTGCATGGCACAGTACAGACACTGATGTATAGAAGTCAATTGGTGCCATAGAGTCCAGTGTGAATGTGACTGGATGAATGCCAATGCATCATTTGCCTTTCAACAAAAGAAAAACATTGTGTTCCTTTGAATATTGTTGCATATGAATTCAATTTTAAGTTTCTATTTTAATTTATATAGGTCAGGCAAAAAGTGATTTGATTATCTCTATAATACAGTGTTTATACTTAAGGCCCGCTATTCACTATTGTCAGTTCAGAGAACTCTTGGTACTGTATCTTATTGAAGAGGCTGCAGTGGGTGACCCAGTCTCATTTATTTATCTGGTGAGAAGATCCACTTTCTGTGCTTGTTATCTTTACTGTTCAGTGAAGGGAGCTCACAGTGGTACATTGTTGTTGATGTCTTTGGGAGTTGAATAGTTAGAAGTTGGATCTCTGCTCACATTGCTCTTATAGGAGGAATTTGTTAATTAGCTTCCAACATGTGAAACTATGCAAAAATACAAATTGAAATGCAATATCTCCAACATTACCAAAGAATTCTGTACAATGTATAGTAGAATTATAATATATTAGAGACAATCATCTCGGGGGTGTATTTATGTGTATCTTACCACTAAAAGTTATCCTAAATAGATAAAAGTTCTTAGACATTTACATTTTTACATTTACATAAGAATTTAGCAGACTCTTTCATCCAAAGCGACTTACAAATGAGGAGGCCAATAGAAGCAAATTCAAACCAACAATAGGGCAACAATATGCAAGTGCTGTGAACTCAAAGGAAAAAACTCAAAGGAAAAACTCCTCAGTTTTAAGCATATCGTTGTCGTGTAAACGTACCCAAAGACTCATCAGCCTGCGCTAGAGTTTCATGCCAGAACTAGGTATTTTGTCTAGAACAGTACATGTAGGTTTTTTTTTTTTTTTTTTAAATAGAGAGCAGTAGGCTAAGTGTTAGTTAGTATTAATTAGTCGAGTGTTGACGAAAAAGATGCGTCTTCAGCTGTTTCTTGAAAATGGCTAAAGACTTGAGTTGAGATAGGTAGGTCATTCTACTACCAGCTTGGAACAGTCAAGGTAAAGGTCAGTGAAAATGATTTTGTCCCTCTTTGGGATGGCACCACAAGGCGCCGTTCAATTCCAGAACGCAGGCTTTTCTTCAAGTGGTGTGGTAAGTTTAGGTATCGGGGTGCAGAGTAAGTGGTTGTTCTATAGGGAAACACATCAGTGCCTTGAATTTGATGCAAGCGGCAATTGGCAACAAGTGCAATTTTATAAGAGGTGTGAGCATTTTTGGCATGCGCTATCACCATTTGTTTTGACATGTCAATAGAGAAATCAAGATAATTCTCTGAATCAGTCACAAAATACAATTATCTATGCTCGCACCAGATAATCAAAAATAATAGTGAAGAATATATGTGCTGAAAGAAAGAAAGAATAGAGTTGACTGCACATAAACAGGAAAAAGCACAGGGACTCTTAGCTATTTCCTGAAATTTATGCTCATTTTAGAAATGCTTTTCTCTTCAAACTTTTGGGATTTGATTAAATTAGCTAGTTTTTGTTAGTTTCCACTAACACAAGTTGTTGTTAAAGGTAACTATTAACTGTTGGTTGCACCTCACTAAATCCCATGTTTCCTCTGTGACACTGAAGTCAGTTTTAGGGGTTTTGGGTCAGACTCGGGTATAAGGATCTGTTGTCGCAACATCACCAGAGCCAAAGACTTTTTTGTGAATTGTGTATTCTTGAGTAGCAGGGCTGTAGTTTGTGATGTGAGAGATGCGATAGAGAGGGGCTATAAATAACTCATGGTCATGGACTTATGTAACTTATACACACCCTTCATTATCCTCCAGTAAATATTTAAGGATGAGGTGGACCAGCCACAGGAAATGGGTCATTATTTCAGCTTTAACACTGAGATCTAGACTAAAATAAATATTGTCATATCAGCAAATAATTGACATAATACTCTTATCTTTAGCTATGTTACTCTACATTGCTTTTTAAAAAGGCAGGTGTACATGTAGAAACATCCAGCAGGTGGCAGTATGATATCAAAAAAACTGCACAGAGCCTAATGGACATTTCTGATGCTATTTCTAAATTGAGACATAAAGCTTAACAGAGTAGCTTCTGCTGTGTATGTTTGTGTCAGGACTGTTTATTTTTCCTGTAAATATTTCCTTAAAATGTTATATCTTATCTTATATCTTGCGTCTTTTTTATATTTCACCTTCCCCCTTTCTTGGTATCTTTAAAAAAAAAAAAAATCAGCTTTTTTTATCACAGGAATAAATAACATTTTAAAATATATTAAAAATAGATCTTTTAAATTCTAATAATTTCTAACAACATTCATGTTTTAATGTATGCTTGATCAAATAAATGCAAGATATTTCTTTCAAAAACATGAAGAAGAATGCAACATTTAACCTGTAGTGCAGACAGGACCACTCAAAGTGATTTTAGTTTTCACAAATAAATGGGGGGGGGGGGGGATATTCATGAGAAAGTCCTATAAGGTCAATTCAAAATGACGCACTTCCTGTCAGTTTCTGATGATAGGGAGGTGACTTCCATACTTGCCTATTGTGCAGAACACAATACACGGCAGACAGGATGTTGCAAGGTCTTGTGTTAGTCATATTATACAGTAGACTGGTAATCCTGTTAAAAAGGTAGTCTAGGTCTGGCGATGACGTGCTCTAAAGGATGTAGGATTTTGAGTTGCACCTTATGTAACTCGCTGTCTTTTCATTTGTCTTAATGACTATAGAGACTTTAAGACCCTGGGTAATTAATTTCACCCTTAGTTGACTCAAAGCTCACCCAGGTCAGATCTCTGCTTTGTTTATGAGAAGAAGTGTAGCAGTAATAGAAGTTTGAGCTCTTATGTACCCTACCCCTCCACCCGGGGCAGTTCTGCCCATGTCCTTTCCTCTTGACCAATTTGGATGTGATTCATCTGCTTAGCAAACACACTGCAGGGCTGGAGTTTCCTGACTTTTGTCTAGTTTCCACCCTCAGGCTGGAGGAATGGGGCAATCCTGTAGCTCGAACATCATGCCTAGAACAGACTCATTTTTGGAGACTTTCAGCACCAGGAGCATCTTTCAACCACAGACAGTCTTGCTGGACTCAAGATTTAATGGAAATTCCTTGAATGGAAACATAAAACGTGTACATTTCTCCAATCAACATCAATGAATGAAGACACATTAAAATCTTCAGCTTTTAAGTGAAAAGCTTTCTGAAAAAAATATAAATTCCTTTATTTCCCATTATAGATCGTTTGGATCTTTAAGGACTTGATTTTTGTAAACTGGACTACTTTTTATAGGTGTGCACAAGAGGGAATTAGAGAGGAAGTGGTGATACAGTGGATATTTTTGTCCATTCTTCATCTACAGGAAGCCGAGCTTCACTTTCTCCCCCTGCTTTCTCGTCACTCCTTTTGTGGAACCCCTGGATTCTTCCCTGCACTTCAATCTTTGTCTTTAACTCATTTTCTCTGTGTACTGGAGTCTAGTTGATGGACATTGATGGATTTTTTGGGCTCTGGCCTCAGGAAAGCTCTCTTCCTCTGCACAGCCTCGGGTAGGTGACCCAACAGTTCTTGCTGTAATGAGCTCCAACATGCCAGCCATGAGAAGTTTTACTATGACTCTGGAAAGAAAACTGTGGTTGGTTGTCAGAGAATGTAGGCTGTTGATAGAACTCTGACTCTTGCCCGAGTGAGATCTAAAAATGAATTGAGTATGAGTAGGAAAGCTGCATCCATATAATCACAAAACAACAGATCATGGGGAATGGATTGAGAAAAATGAAGCATCGTCAAAAGTATTGGTTTTGGCCAACTAAAGGTAATGCCGTGTTTCAGTAACTATTCATGAGTTGTTAGTCAATGTTAAAGGGATAGTTAACAAAAAACAATTATTTACTCACTCTCATGGCATTCCAAAAAAAATATTTTTTTTTGTGTCTATATACATTGAAAGTCAATGGGATCCAATGTTGTTTTGATACCAATTGACTTTCATTATATGGACAAACATTTTTCACAATATCTTATTTTGTGTTCTGCTGATGAAAGAAAGTCATACAGATTTGGAATGTCATGAGGGTGAATAAATAATTATATATATATATATTTTAAATTTGTGGGTGAACTATCCCTTTAAAATACTGCTTTAAAAAGAATTTGAGGAGATTTATTTGCAAGCTACCTGGAGAAGTTTACCATTTGAATTTAAAAAAAAAGGATTCACCATCTAGATGTGGTTATCACAGAAAGAGCTTGGACAAAAAATTAATTACAGAATACACCCACAAAATGTTATTAACAAAATGTGTCATTTAAATTTGTTAAGGGTTGAAGTCAACATGAAACGAGTTTGCTGCACATTTTAATCCATATTATTTATTGGATTGTGAAAAAAATGGTCTCTATAACAGGTGGTTGCAGTGAAGGGGTTAAAAGTACAAGGGCTTGGTGACATCCGTAGAAAGCCGTCAGCCTGCATTTAAGCTTATTTTTAAAACAATTGTTTAAAAGTGTCATAGCCTAGCGAAAAACTACATAAGCCATTATGCTGTACAGAAAATTACACCAATCAGAGAATTGAAAAAGCAAAACGCTCCAAAATAGCTTTTTAGCTCCGCCCACTCCCATGAAGCACTCTGGGGCTATTTTCATAAACGGACATTTCACCCTCTCCGTTTTCAAAAATAACATCCTGCACACCTGTCAGTTTTCAGAAAAGTGTTCGTTTACACGAACCCGTGTATATATGCCGTCAAGAGCATGCCAAACCTGTAGGTGGCAGTGTAACGAGAAGCTCAATTCCACGTTAGCCAATCAGAATCCCGAAAATAGCAACAACAGCTGACCTCCGAGCACTCATTCGTCTCTGCTCCTCGACACAATAGAGCAGTTGTATTTACAAATGCAAACAGGCGAAAAGGGTTTGCACCAACATAAATGCGACTGCTACTCTGAATGCATCCATGATCACCATAGCCAAATGAAAATGTAAACATAGGTCACACTTTTGACGCAGGTGCAAGTTCAGTCACAGACTGTGACGTCGGCTGCCTAAAACTCAGTTTTTCTCAGTTTACGTGCAAATGAAGTTTTCCAAAATCTCAACTCTGGCCGGAGGTTTTTAGAAAGAAGGCGAATTCTCCGTTTGCCTGTAAACGAAGGGCACAAACGAAGGGAAATGTCTCCATTTTTCAAAATAATCATGTACGTGTAAACGGGGCCTTGGAATTATTCTTAGAAAAATTAATGAAAATAATGAATATTAATGAATATTTATGATAGATATCCGCATGGGGCGGGCACTGTTACACTCTATACATTTTAGAGACAAGATTACAAAGACAATTTATTCATTAAAATTACATGCTGTAAAAAAAATGTGTATTAAGAAAGAAAATACCAGAAATTTTGATTTCATGTTGACTTTGTTAGATTAGAGTATACCAGGCAACAGATGATTTCAGCAACATGTTTCTTAAAAGTAGGTGTAGGCAATTTCGGAGAGGCTAGCAATAGCAAGCTAGCTTTGAAAGCATGAGATCCCACCCTCCAATCAGAGTGCTCTCTAAAGCCACGCCTCCTTCAAAACACATGAACGCACACAGCAGAGCCTGCAAAACGCATGTCTCAAAGCGCATAACATGACAATAATAATGAATGTATACAACTTGCATAGCTCTTACTTGTATCACTTGACTGCTGCAGATCATTTCGGCTTTGGTAGTGTTGACATAGAAACGCATAAATCTGATTCTGAGGACGTGAACAGTTCCGGGCAGAACATGACATGTTGCCATATCGTAATTATGGTTAAGATATGTCGTAAACGCAGCATAAGCTCGTTGTTATGGTTCAGGAGTAACTGTAAAAGGTGGTGGCTGTTTGTTTGTGGCAATCTGTGGCTGTCTGTCTACAACTCTGCATAGCCTCATGCCACACATATGGAAATACATATGTTGACAGGCAGGTAGGACATCGTATCATTGCATTCGGACCGATGTGAAGAGTTTCAACCAGTACAACAAAAAGTGTTTATAAAAAAATTCCCTACCCTACCTTTAATAGTTTTACACCATTACTGGAATTCAGTTTTCTTTTGAAATGGTGCCTGCAGCTGTTTCAGGGCTAATCCAGACACCCGATTCTCTCTCTTGCACACCGTCTTCTTTCAAATACTCTTTTGCTTCATATCAAATGTCGTGATTCATTTCAGAGTTGATTGGTTTGACAAGGCTTAATCTTTTGAGAAAATAAATGGGGGATGATCAGAATGCTTTTACACGTGCGGCGATCCACAAATACAGATGTGCTTAAGGAGGGCTGTGTTCTCTGCTTTTGAAAAACGTATTAAATGTTCTCATGCACCTGAATGACGTCATATCCTTTTTCAATGTACACACTCGATCTTTCCCGTTCTA
>CM060608.1:18108666-18326166 GCA_030578255.1 Tiaroga cobitis
ATGTTTTTTTAATAATATGACAAACTGTAAAAAATGATATGAACAATAAGTTATGACCACATATTTGATCTTAAAAAATTGTTTAAGTTAACATAAATTTAATGGTGTAATTTAAAAATATCACTAAAATAGGCTATTTATTAAGGATTTTGTGTCACAATTACATCAGCAGCTGCTCACCTGTCAGTCACTACTGGAGGTGTTACAACATACGGCGACATGTTCCGCGACAGAAGCTGCATCCCAAAGGCTGCATCCTTCGAAGGCCGATAGGCTATGCACGAACGCTGCTGACGTATGTCCGGTAGAATCTCAGCCAGTGTCTTTACCTCCGTATAGCGCGTTCTATAGCGAAGTGTACTAGCGGCCAAACTTTAATAAAATTATTTTTTTTTTAGAAACGAGACTTTTAAACTGAATTTTAGAAACTGATTCGCTAGTCGGATTTTGCATGATATGAGAGATTACTCACCCTCAAAGTTGTCTATCTAGCTCGAAATATATAATTTAATGCCCTTCTCTTTCTTACTCTTATGTGTGACAGCTAACTGCCTCACAATATTGTACATCATTCACGTTAACCACGGGAAGTTCTTGTAAACAGCAGCGAGTGTAATTTGCCATAATCTCCACCTAATGCAAAAACGGCTTCCGACGCAGCACCGGATGTAACTGGGCAGGCTGAGACAAAACACGGAAGTGATCGTGCATAGAGCCTATTGTGTGTCCCAATTCGAAGGCTCCTTCAAATGCGGCCTCCATATGCCTTTGTTTACCGTAAAATGAAGGATGCGACAGATGGATCCTTTGCGGCCTTGCCTATACCCCAGAATTCAATGTGCGCCAGTGACGACAGGCTTTTTGAGAGAAATTAAGGAATTGTACTTTTAAACGTAATTATTGGGTTTCAGTTTAATCAAATATCCAATGATACAAATGTAAAAAATGAAGAAGAAAAAAATCTTTAAAGCGATTCAAGTGTTGACTTATCGTACTAAGTTTACTCTTTATTATATACAGTAAATTGACCGTGGTGAAGATAAGACAGTTTGTGAATCTTGTTTTTTTTTTCAGACAGTTGAATATAACTTTCAAAAAAGTCTAGTAGGCTACAAACGTAGTAGCTACCACTCATCAACGGCAGCTAGGCTAGACCGTCCCATTTAACAATGTTCTGTCCGACCTTCGAAGGATTCCGCCTCGGAAGTCCAAGTCCTTCGAAGGATGCATCCTCTGAATTAGGACACAGCGATAAGTCAGTGGTAGGCCTACATGCCACTATATCCACTAGCACGTCACTTGTTTTAAGTGACACATTCCACTATCCACTGACACATGCCAATTAAACCAGATGTGCCAATATGTGACATTCATGGGATGCAATGTTAATGTCCACTCCAGGGGCTAGTTGCATTGCTAAGACTAAGTTAGTCATCAATTTTTTTGTTCATAACTTTTTTAAAGTCAGTTACATAGAAAAATATGTAGATTGGTCTAACTTGATACCCAAAAGTAAGTCTGATTACCCCTAACTCAGTGTTTCCCAACCCTGTTCCTGGAGGCACAACAACACTACACATTTTCCAACTCTTCCTAATCGATCACACCTGAATCCACTCATCAGCTCGTTAGTAGAGACTCCAAGACCAGAAATATATGGGTCAGAAAAGGGAGACATACAAAATGTGCACTGTTGGTGTGCCTCAAGGAGCAGGGTTGGGAAACACTGCCCTAACTAACTGGTAGTTGTTGGTACTAGTTCTTAAGACAGTCTTAACATAATGGCAATGCAACTGGCATCAGGAGTAAACCAAAATAGCCTTTTATGCCCAAGACCAACCGTTTTGTTTATAATCAAATCAAATATTCTAAAATGAACTACAATTTAACTGAATATTTAGGAGGCCATTCCAAAATAGGTCTATCTGTAGCCTGTGTGGTTAATAACGGAAAAATACTGACAACGAAGTCCTGACGAATACAAATCAAGTTCCTGTGTGTGACGTCAAGCAGTCAGTCAGGAGGAGGCTCGCGCAATAGCATTTCTAACCCACAGTGAGCTGCAATCGTGCCTGACCGGTTACCGTCCCAATACTCCCAACACATCTGTTTTTATTTTCATATTTTTTCTCTCTCTTTTAGAAGAACGAAACCAAAATCCAAACTGAGGTTGTCTTAGTAAAGGTAGGTTCTTTTGTATAAAACGTAAGATAAAATGGCTGCTCGTGTGAGACCGTGAATGCAGAAAATGGCGTCGTTATAGAACAAACACCTGAGAGCCTTTCTGTATGTATTAGCTGCTACTGTTCATGTAAAACATTAAAATACGTGTCAGTCGTTAGACATATTTTTATATATGTCTCAGATTAGCTTCTCTACGTGTCCTGAATCTTTAAAATGCCACGTGACCAAAGATAGCATGCAAGCTAGCCATTAACGTTACGCCAGATAAATGTTGATATAAATGTTTACGTTTTATTGTTAACGTAACGTTAAGTGATTCGGTCATCTATCATGCTTTCAAAATAATGAAAACTAAAGGACGTTATTTTCATGTTTTCTGTTTTTTTCTTTGTTGCCTTTGTTACGTTACAGTGTTATCAAGCAAAATGTCTCGCCTCGTTTGCTATGAAAGGTGGAAAACCATTTTTCTCCTACCAAATATCCCTAACGTTACTAAAATGTTTGCTAACAGTTATACCTCAATCTCTGATGTAGGCCTCTTCATTTTAAAGAAGAGGAAATCAGTAAATATCTGACCAGACTAGTACCTCCTGTGTGTTTGTAATACGCAATCATTTCTTAACCTGTTAAGTTAGTTGTGTTTTTTCATGTTTTCTTCACTTTCTTTCTCTCTCATGCAGTTCGGATTTTCCCACCCCGCCCTTTGATTATAATTTTTTTGAAGATTCTTCGTTGTCAAGCCGCCAAAGTGGAGAGTGTGATTGCAGAAGGGGGTGCTTCTCGTTTCAGGTGAGATCAAACATCAAGCACTGGCCAGGATTTGGCTACAAGTCTTTCTTAACATCTATAGAAAAAAAAATAGTTTAGCTATTGTCTAAAAATATAGGCACTTGTTGCCCAAAATATGTTTAAATAATTTGTTCAGCAAAATGTTTCATTTTGAAGCACCCTATTTAAATGGGATTTCCCAATGTTGAAGCTTTTCAGGTCAAAATGATATGTATAGGTCTACTCTCAGATTAAACATCCATGAACATTGTGTAATGACTGGCATTTCTCTCTATCGCACACTGGTTCAGTTGCGTTTTAGACCCGAACATCTGCATTGACGCTGCACCAATCGCCTTGAGCAAGTGGACAGTTCAGTCGATTTAACTTAACTCATGACAGAGGGGTAAAGCATTTGCCTGAATTTTTAATTGAAGATTGAAATAATTGATCAAGATGGGAGAGTCACTCAGATATTGGGGTTCTTACCACGTTAAAGATAAAAAGTCATAAGGTGTATTAACTGGTCCACTAGTTCCTTTGTCTTCTGCTTTGCTATTTAAAATGGTTTCCACACCTCAACAAATTGGATAACTTTAAGCCAGTTAAGTATTGGTTTGTGGTGGTTGTTGTGTGAAAAGCATTTTGAAGTTGTTTAATCTAATATTACTTTTGTTCTAGTGCTTCTTCGGGCGGAGGAGGTGGTAGGGGTGCACCTCAGCACTATCCCAAGACTGTCGGCAACAGGTATGCCATGCTAAAGTCAAGAACATTCCAGCTTTGTAACATGCTTTAGAGACTCTTAATTGCTTTGTTTGTCTTTAGCGAGTACCTGGGGAAAACCCCAGGGCTTAGCGTTCAGAGATGGGTTCCTTCACGAAGCACTAGACGAGATGTCAATTCCTCCAATGTCAACTCCTCCAATGAAAAAGAACATCATGATGGAATATTTAGGAAAGTGAGAGGGTAAGTGTCCTTAAAGGAGCATTTCACCCCTGGGAACCTTGATCTTCATTGAAAGTGGGTCAAATATGTATTCGAAATCTGTCAATTTTCAAATTTGGTGCCTTTTTGAACGAGTTATGACAGAAAGTAACTTTATAGCGCATTAGTTTGATAAACCACATTTCCCACAATGCAACGCGTTTGAACAGCTCCAGAAGCCACTCCCACTAATCCAGAACACCGCCTATGCGTGACCCGGCTATACGAGAATGCATTACGCTAGCTAAAGTTACCACTTGAGTTTGAAAATCATTTGTGATCTCATTCTTGATTTATTCCTTCTTACTATTTATTTTGAAATGGTGAACTATTGTATGGTACCGGGATGTTCAGTCACCTCAAGGAAAGGTCCAAAAGTAAGTTTTCATGCCCTACCGAGAGATTTGGAGCGATGCAAACAGTGGCTAAGAGCGATGTCTTTACCAGACACGATGGAAAACCTAAAAAACAAGAAGGTTTGCAGTCTACATTTTAAGAAGGAAGACTACGAAGAAAATGTACTTGGAATGAAGAAACCCGTCCTTCTGGATACTGCGATTCCGTCAGTGTTTACCTTTCAAGACGATGATGAACAGTGTATATATATATATTGTACTTTAACTAAATTAATCTTGTTTACTTGTTTATCTTATTTAAATCTCTTGTCTACTCAAGAAGCATTTTTTTAAATTTGTAAATAAAAAAATTCATTTATTTCTGTCTACACTAAAGTTCATCAGTATAACTTGGAGGTTAAATTGATTTAGAAAAAAAAACTTTGCAATTTTAACTGGCACAATAAGATGTAAAAACAATGTAGGCATACACATTAATTTGCTATCTACTGTCATAATGTTAAAAGTTGGTTACTAGTTCCAATTGCTAAACTACTATCATACATAAATAAGAAGCAACACTATTAGGACAATTTAATATACATTATTTTTTTATTTACATTATTTGTTATACATTTATTGAAATTTATATAACAACAAAAAAATATATATTATCAAAAGTTAAAGTTCCTCCTGGGCGTCTTCGACTTCTTGGTGCCTGCGGTACTGGCCATCTGGAGCTGGATATTTTTGCCGAATTGCCTGCACAACACAAGCGGGTAGAACGATGCGACGTCCTCTGCCTAATCTCTCTCCTTGCAGGACCCATTCAAGGAAGTGCCGGTATGCAACTAGACGATATTGTCTAAAACATATTGAGAATAAAGTTAGTGATATTTTGTATTTAGGTGCCACAGTAGTAAACAATGCCACATTAGACTGTTTGTGCATTTAAACATGGTATCTTATGCCGCGTTCCAGGCAACCTGTAATCCGTGTTTTTAACTCGTAACTGGGAGTACATCTATCTAGTACGAATTCACGGGGGGAATGTCACGGGTTTGACTGCCGTTCTAGTGCACTTTCACGGGTATAAGGTTGGAAAAACACGGGTTACAGGTTGCCTGGAACGATGTACTCCCAGTTACGAGTTGGAAAAACACGGGTTACAGGTTGCCTGGAACGCGGCATTACTGCACAAACAGTTCACTGTTGACGTTACCTTTTAAACGGGAATCATAACGTGACGATGCTTTAAGATCTTGTTTATATTTGACGAGATTAATCATATATACATGTAAAACACTTACTTTACAGTCAGGCGTCCATTTCTCCCTGCTGGCTTCGGCTGTCGTTTCCAGTTAATTTTCGGGATGCGGAAATATGTATCTAGGACGCCTCTGTCCATATGCGGTGCGAAACTCGGATGGTTCACAACACAACACTCCATGTCCGTGTCTGCCTCTGACATTTCTTCTAGAAGGAATTGGCATTTTAGAGATTATTTGCAGCAGACAGACTCTAGCTCGGTGTCCATAGGTGCACAGTTACAGCACGAGCACCACCAATTCGCTACAGCGCGAGCAAGCCCGGGCTATTCGTCTGCGCCGGGCTGGTCTCCTGCGGCGGCCGCAGCCGACGCCGCCGCCTCTTGTTCCTCCATCAGCCTCAGCTGCTCTTCGCTATATTGTGGCTCGTATAAATAGCCACGAACATCAGTTTCGAGCAAAAGATTTTCAAAATCCTCGTCTTCCATATCGTGTGTCGTAAATTCAGGCATTATGGTAAATCTAACTCCTTGAGCGCTTGTTAGCTTAGCTTGCTGTCTTCCAAGCAAGATGGCGGATTAATAGTTTAGTTTCTTCAGGTTTAGTCCCACCCACTGATCTGTAATAGGCCGGTGGGGTGAGTGGGTCCCACGCCCTTGAATAATAATAAGCTAAAGGCTTGTAGTTTTCTTAATATGCAATGAAATGTATCTTCCGTCCTATCGTGACGCAAAATGACAATATTTACGTCACGATAGGACGGAAGTAAAACACTTAAATCCTTTTTTCTCCCATCTCAGAAAAAAAAACAAGCAAAATTCCACCATCATTATAATATATGACTGGGTTTCTAACAATACAAACCTTAATGCAAATGGGTGAAGTGACCCTTTAAGGAGCGTGAATATTAAATTAAATTGAGTTCACATTTAGAGGTGACTGTCCAAGTTATGCATTTCAGAAATGTACTTATACAAATTGTGCAGTTAGCTAACAATTTATTAATTTAAGGCAGAAAAAAAATAGCTAATGAATGAGCTAAGTTAACCAATGATTAGTCTATATAGAAAATGTAGCATTGGTGCATGTTGATTCAGAATATTCAATTCAGCAGTGATGAGCTTAAAGAAGCCTCTGTTTTTTTAGCTCTTTTGTTCGTTGTGCTCTTGGCCTTTTGAGCATGTTTTTGTAGTTGTGTCAGCTGATGCTCTCAAGCGCAGATAAGCACGAATCTTTACATGTGGTAAACTGTGGTCTTTGTTGAAACTGGTACAAGATGTTTATTCTTTGCTGTTGCTTTTCGTTTGTAGCATACTAAATAAGCTGACCCCCGAAAAGTTTGACAAGCTATGCCTTGAGCTTCTCAATGTGGGCGTAGACTCTAAACTTGTCCTCAAAGGAATCATCTTGCTGGTAAGCTGGTATTATAATTTAAAATGTCTTGTGATGGCAAAGCTGAATTTTTAGCATCATTACTCTAGTCTTCAGTGCCAAATGATTCTTTATAAATCAGTATAATCTTTTTTTGTTGTTGATGTACAGATATGTTTCTTAATATTTTTGTGGAAACATGACTTTAGGATTCCTTAAAGTTCAAAACAACAGCAGAAATAGTTTAATTTCTCTCAATCTTACTGACCTCAAACTTTTTAATGATCGTGTTGGTTATGGGTTTTGCTCATGCAATCGGTTGATTCATTGTGGTGTTAGTTATTATTATACAAATATTTCGACTATTATACAACCCTGCTTGGATATTAGTTCTAAGCCAGATTACTACCTTTAAAAGAGCAACAGAGCTTCATATGTGTTTGAAACTCAAAAACCATATTGACTAAGTGATTCTACACAATGAAATTAAGCTATAAATATAGCTAAACGTACTATACAATACTGAAATACCTGTGGCTTAATACCTACATATTAATTGTTGTTTCCCATAGATCGTAGACAAAGCCCTAGAAGAGCCCAAATACAGCTCACTCTATGCTCAGCTATGTCTGCGTTTGGCAGAGGATGCACCAAACTTTGATGGCCCAACACCTGAAATCCAGTCATCGCAAAAGCAGAGCACAGTGAGTTCCTAAATGCCATTTATAAATTGAATGTCATAGCTGTTTCTTAAGGGTTTGTTGAATCTGAAAGAGCTGTTAATTTCCTAACAAATGATTGGTTACCAAGCTAATTGCCCCTTTAGTTTTACTTTCTCATTGTGCACCATTATTCATTTTCATAATTGTGTATTTCCCTGCAGACTTTCAGAAGACTTCTAATTTCCAAGCTTCAAGATGAATTTGAGAACCGCGCCAAAAATGTTGACCGTGAGTTCACTTCTCGTCTGCCAACCCCATTTCAACACACACACATACATTGTTTTGTTTTATTGCAAGGCATTATGCTCTGTGGCAGGTTTCTAATATTTAAATGTCTCTGCATTAAGTCTATGACAAACAAGACAACCCTCTCACCTCTGAGGAGGAAGAGCAGCGTGCCATTGCCAAGATCAAGATGCTTGGCAATATCAAATTCATCGGAGAACTCGGAAAACTTGACCTCATCCATGAATCTATCCTTCATAAGTGCATCAAAACAGTATGTATCCTACTCAATTTCACTCAACATATCCCACTCATCATTTAGTTCCACTCCATTTTGTTCTTTGGTTAATGGTGAGTCAGTGATTTTGATGAGTCATTCTCTACACTTTCTGTAGCTTTTGGAGAAAAAGAAGAGGGTCCAGCTCAAGGACATGGGAGAGGATCTGGAGTGTCTCTGTCAGATAATGAGGACTGTGGGGCCCAGACTCGACCATGAAAAAGCCAAGGTACCATCTGGCCCAAGAACATTTAAGGGTCACTATTCTTATTCCCCAGTGGAAAAGGATTGACTGATGAATGGAAACACCAATTTCATGTCTTTCAAGTTTTTAGTAGTTTTTAATGATCTTGTTACAAGTAAAAGTGCAAGTTTAACTTTAAAATAAACAATTATATCAGTTAAATGTCTTGAAG
This sequence comes from Tiaroga cobitis, assembly GCA_030578255.1. NCBI lineage: Eukaryota > Metazoa > Chordata > Actinopteri > Cypriniformes > Leuciscidae > Tiaroga > Tiaroga cobitis. The sequence continues at coordinate 18,117,217 of CM060608.1, forward strand.
AAATATGATTTTAATGCTCAAATGTAGGTGTTGATTTAAGGTGTTTGTGATTGTAAGGGATGTTTCAACTAGGGGTGTGCGATATCACGATTTTTTGATCGTGGACAATTAAGATGTCTCCGATCTGCTTTTGAAGAAGTATCATAGTATCGTGCATTCTATCAGTTGCAGTTCTGGCGCCTCCGTCTCAACATACAAGTACAACGCTGCGACATATATTCACATCAAATGTTAACGCAGAGGAACGGGACACTGCAGTTCACAAAAGGTCATTATTTGTATGTGCTTTAAAGCCTTGCCGGTTAAAGTTGTCATTCGCTTGCTGATGCGCTGTTCTAACGTGCTCTTTCCTGAGCGCAAACACCCGAAGTGCACATGCACTAAAAGCCTGTCAAACAGCGCCTGGTTACTGGACTGTTATCTTTCGAATCTTATGGTGCTAATACTGTCAAATGCACAAGTTTTACATAAACAAAGTTGGTTGTCTAAAGTGAAAGTAAACGGAGAAAATCTGCTTGTCAAATGCGTGTATATTAGATGTCGCGTGCAGGTCTTAAAGAGACAGTAGACTTATAGTAAACGTGCTACTGCTTGTCCTTAAAGGGATGGTTCACCCAAAAATAAAAATGGTCATTATTTACTCACTCTAATGTTGTTCCAAACCTGTATTCATTTCGTTCTTGTGCTGATCACAAAAGATAATTTCAGTGTTTCCTCTAGGATTTTTTCCAGCCGTGGTGGCAGGCCCATTTCGCCAGGGGGAGGGGGCGTGGCCCATGAGTAATATTCCCATTGGCCACGCCCCCTTACCCCACGCCCCCTTACCCCCTCCCCTAAGCATTATAACATGAAAGGCTCCAACAAGAGCGGCAAAGCGATTATGCACATCCCGTGCGCAGAATGATGCACTTGAAGCAACGTGAAGTCACAGCGCGCAGCACTTCACATTGAAAAGTTCAAAGCACAAGGCGAAGAGATTATATCCATCTATGCTTAATGTATTATATGAGCCTTTTCTTTTAACAGTTTAAAATTTCAGTTTCAGTGCGCATGAAGAACAATTCATAGCGCTCTACTCTAGTGCTGTACGCGTTAATCTAACAGACACCCGGGAGAAAGGAATATGATTTAGAAAGCGCTATAAACTCCAGTAAGACTTTAGACCTTTATCTACAAATAAAGTATAATAATGGGAACATTGATCTTGAAGAGTGTCATCGTGTTACTGTCGTAACCGGACGCGACGTGCTGTTTGAATGCTGAATGGAGAATGACTGAGGAGAGATGAGTTTCCATTATCTTTAACTTAACGACTTAATATTCATTTTTACCTCAGATTATGCTAATGAATGACTTTAGAAGTCTTGGAATATAGTGCGAAAACTTTATGGTGCTTTACAATGTTTTTATGCATTTAGCTTAACAATAACACAATAGTATGCACAATATCGGACCTCACTGTGAAGCTGCAGCCATGGCGGGATGATTTTAGGTGTGGCGGCCCGCCACGGCAGAATGAATGTAGCGGAAACACTGTATTTTGAAAAATGGCGCTAACCAAACAGTTGCTGGTCACCATTGACTTCCATGGTAGTAAAAAAAATATACTATGGAAGTCACTGGGGTACATCAACTGTTTGGTTACCCACATTTTTCAAAATAACTAATTTTCAACAGAAGAAAAAAACCTATTCGGGTTTAAAACAACTTGAGAGAGTAAAAGTAAAAATTTTGGGAGAACCATCCCTTTAATGTTAATAAAACAACAAAACAGAGGAAATCACTCACTGCTCTTGACTGAGAACTTTAATAGTAGCTTTAAGAATCAATGTATAATTTATACAGTGAAGTCTTATTTTATTTTCATATTTGTTCATTTAATTACTTCAATGCTACTGTTAGACACCTACTGTAGCTGAAAAAATAAAACTGTTTATTTCATTTGTATATTAAGGTGTGATGTGTATCTTTGTTCTTAATTTTTAATAACAAAGAAAATGACAGATTTTTATCTTTGCCAGTTTGGGATAAATGTCTGCCATTTTTTATTTTATATTTTGTTACCTTGTAAGGCTTTGTTTTTTAAATAGGGACATTAGTTTAGCTGTAATGCTCAGTCACTTGCAAAATAGTAAAACCAACATGAAAAAGAACTGGGATAAAATCGTGATTCGTTATTTTTATTTTTTTCAGAAAAAAAATCGTGATATGATATTTTTGCCATATCGTCCACCCCTAGTTTCAACCATAACACAATTGTGGCAGGCTCCTGTTCTTTCTAAAATGGACTGCTTAATTTCACCGTGTTCCTAAAATTGGTCAGTTTTCTTGAAATTGGCCTTATATTTGAAAGAGCCAAACCATGACTGATTGGAATAATGGCATTGTAACTTTTTGGATGCAAGTTTGAAGCACTTTAAGACTTGACAAATCTTAGACTGAGATTTTTTTTCTAAAGCAGTTTTAAGAGGATAACACAGCCATTGAGTAGCATGATTGTAATAGTGAGAATACTCCATTTATTGTTGCCTTTCCCAGTCTTTAATGGATCAGTACTTTGGCCGTATGCGATCCTTAATGAACAACAAGGATTTGCCTGCAAGGATTCGTTTCCTACTGCAGGACACTGTGGAGCTGAGAGAGAACAATTGGGTTCCTCGCAAAGCTTTCATCGACAATGGACCAAAGACGATTAACCAGATTCGTCAAGATGCAGTGAAGGTGAGTCAGTGGTGTTTTTTACAAAATACTGTCAAATATTATTTTTAGGCTAAGGGAGTCATTGACTGCTATTATAAACCGATGTGAGTTTATATAGTGCTGGTTATTAGAAGTTTTTCTTTCCTTTTGTGAAGGATTTGGGTGTTTTTATTCCACCCATGAACCAGGGAATGAGAATGGACTTCTTCCTAGAAGGCCCCTTCATGCCGAACCGGATGAAACTGGATAGAGAAACTCTCGGGGGATTGGCAGATATGTTTGGTCAGATTCCAGGTGAGTTAAGAACCTGTGAATTATATTGATCAACTGATCATGACTGCCATGTCTTCATATTAACTGCATTTATATGTGCAGGTATTGGCATAGGAACTGGTCCAGGTGTGATCCAGGACAGATTTTCCCCCACCCTAGGACGTCATCGTACAAATCCTCTTTTCAATGGCCACAGTGGACATATGACCTCCCAACCACAGTCACAGTTTGACTTGGGTATGAAGCCTTTCATCAAGTCTAACCAGGTAAGCATAAACATTTTTTCAGCAATATTTTGCCTTAAAGCAGTTTATGAGATTGCTAAATAACTGTATATCCTTAGGGACAGAATCAGCATTTTCACAATCAAAACCAGAACCATTCGAACCAGCAGCAAGCTCAATCTAAAGACATGCCTCCACGCTTCAAGAAGGGGCAGCTCAATGCAGATGAGGTGAACCGGAGACACTAATTACTGAGTAAAACCAAAACTTCTCGCACCCTGTGATTATAAAAAGACGCGTTATTCTGAGGGACTCAACTGGATAGTAGTTTTCTTTCTTTCTTCGTCTGTTCTGTTTCTTCCTTTTCTTTATCTCCTCCTTTTGCTTCTCTCCTATCCCTCATTCTTGAACTCCTACCCAGTCCGCTGACTGCGATTATGAGATATGAGGGTGTGAATTGGTACAATGGTCTTAAACCTTTTAATCTTTGAAATTAACCTAACAATGTTTGTTTTTCCATGATCCATTCTTACAGATCAGCCTTAGACCTGCTCAGTCCTTCCTTTTGAATAAAAACCAAGTGCCAAAACTGCAACCCCAGATTCCCACCATGATTCCTCCCAGTGCTCAGCCTCCACGGACACAGACTCCACCACTTGGACAGGTATAAATCTCTAAGCTTTGCTGAACTTTTTTTTTTTTTTTTTTTTTTTTACAACTAATTACATATGGGAGCAATTCATTGCTATTATAGGGTTTTAATCTTGCCAGTGTTTTGCTCATCTTTCATGTGTTCTTTTTAGCCTCCTCAACTTGGTCTGAAATCCAACCCGCCGCTGATCCAGGAGAAACCTCAGAAGACTACTAAGAAACCAGCACCTACTAAGGAAGAACTGCTGAAAATGACTGTGGGTATCTTTGTTTGTTGTACTACTAAGCATTTATCACAGATTTTCTACTGGTTCACTGATTTTGTTTACAACAGGAGAACATTGTGACTGAGTATCTGAACAGCAAGAACATGGAGGATGCTGTCATTGGTGTGAGAGAGATGAAAGCTCCCAAACATTTTCTGCCAGAGATGTTGAGTAAGATCATCCTCTGTTCTCTGGAAAGAACTGATGAAGACCGAGAACAAGCTAGCACTCTTATCAATACACTGCGCACTGAGGGCTTCATCACTGGGGAAAACTTCATGTGTGTAAGTTACCTTGCTTTTTTTTTCTTTTTTTTTAAAGCAATCATACAGTTTGCATTTAGCATTTCACTGTTAATTCCAATAATTGTGCTTTGTCATCAGGCTCTGCTGAATGTCTTGGATCAGTGCCCTAAGATTGAGGTGGACATTCCTCTGGTAAAGTCATACTTAGCCCAGTTTGCAGCACGAGCCGTCATCGCTGAGCTGGTCAGTGTGGCAGAACTGGCTCATCCACTGGAGAATGGCAACCACTTTCCTCTTTTCCTGCTCTGCCTGCAGCAAGCTTCCAAGCTCAAGGACCGAGAGTGGCTCACAGATCTCTTCCAGCAGAGCAAGGTCAACATGCAGAAGATGCTTCCTGGTAAGTCTCCTCCTACACTTGGAGGTTTTTATCATACAACTCTAGAATACTTGACTTTGATTAGTCATTTGATTTGTTTTATTTTTAAGTAGTGAAAATTGTGTTTTTCTTTGGTTTTTGCTATATCAGGAGAAGAGTCCTCTCTGAAAGATTTTTTTATTGATTTAGTGGATTTTTGTTTTTCAGAAATCGACCAGAATAAGGACCGTATGCTGGAGGTTCTTGAGGGGAAAGGTCTGAGTTTCCTCTTCCCCTTGCTAAAACTGGAGAAGGAACTGCTGAAACAAATCAAGGCAGACCCCTCCCCTCAGACCATCTACAAGTGGATCAAAGACAATATTTCTCTCAAACTCCACACAGACAAGGGCTTCGTCAACATACTTATGACCAGGTACAGCCCACTGTATCTTCACATCTACAAATGCAGATATATGCAACTCAGATTTTGTTATAATTAATGTTGTAGTTTACAAGCCTTGGGGTTTTTCCATTTAACAGTTTCCTGCAGTACTTCTTTGCTGAGCTTGGTGTGACCGAAGGTGACGAGCAACTTTCGTCACCTTCTAAAGAGCAGCTGGACCTGGAGAAGCAACTATTACTCGCCTTCAAGCCAGTCATGCAGAAGTTCCTCCACGATCACACTGACCTACAGGTCAGTGCACTGTACGCCCTGCAGGTGCACTGCAATTCCAACGCTTTCCCAAAAGGTACAGAAACTACGTTGAGATCAATAAAATATGTCTTTCTTATTTGAGGTACGAGGCTCTTATTTAAAAAAAATTTTTTATTGCAATTTAGGTATGTTGCTTCGCTACTTTGTCCACTTTTATGACCTGGAGATCATTGAGGAGGAAGCTTTCATTGCATGGAAAGAAGACGTTTCCCAAGAATTTCCTGGAAAAGGAAAAGCCTTATTCCAGGTGTTTATTTAACTACTGCAAACTCTACTGTCTTCTCAAACACAAATTATCTATCTCTCTTCAGTACAAGCATGTGCATTTACAAATCTTTTTCTTTTCAGGTGAACCAGTGGCTGACTTGGCTTGAGACGGCTGAGGAAGAGGAGTCAGAGGAGGAAGCCGACTGAGGAGGGACTAATCCTAATGACTAATCCTAATTTCCTGCTACATGACTTTCTGTCTTCTCTTTGGTTCCCACACTCTTTGCAGTAGCTCACACTCAGACAGCTTTATTACACTGCTGCTAGGCTCATGAATTAAATGAAAGGCATAGTAATACCAATATCAAAATGTCTCTGTTTGCTTGTATCCTAACCAATGTCTGGCTTGTTATCGGTTTGGTTTTCTTTTAGATGATAGATCAACCACTATGCTTTTTCGGTAGAAAAGGTGTTAGTCAAATTTTCCTTACATGTTCTGCCTGGTTTAATTTTTTTATTTTTTTTTTCACAAGAAACAGGACAGGAAACCTTTTCGATGTCTCTGCGAAAGTTAAGCAGTCACTATATAGAACCAATGATTTTTTTGCAGTCTGTCTGGGGGATTGATTGACATTAATCATGAGATCCTAGTTGAAAAGCCTTCATAGGTTGCGCTGTAGACACTTTTAGTGTTATTCTGGGTCGGTTGCAATATTTTATTCAACCCTCGTGCATGATTTAAACATCTAAAACTGTAATCACTGTAACTTTTTAGCAGTTTCCACTTCTACCTCCTGAATAAGCGTTTAGTACAGGCTTCTGATACGTCTAAAATTTTAGCCATGAATTAAGATCCAGAACAACTGCATAGTCATTCAGTTTTGCACAACACACTACCTAATATCTCAGCTTGCAATAGTTAAAGTATTTTCCATTTGAAGATTCCGATATATCAAGCTTTTGGTCAACTTAATGCCTCTGCTGCCCCAGCCTTACTTAATGTTGTCTGCAGTGTGGTCTGACAAGGTACCTGAGATGTGTTCTTTGTCTGATGGCTGTGTTGCCCTTCAGATCCCAATGATCTGCTGCAAATTATTCCAATCTTAACCCTCAAACTGGTGGATTATTTTTACCTGCCTTTTAATTTATCATTAAACGTAAATGAAAACCCTTAATGCCCATTAAAGGGGAAAGGCTTTTGCCCTTGTCAATAAGGGGTTCTCAAACAACCTTTTATTGACAGGTGTTTAATTGTATTTGACAGTTTATCTTGTTGTACTTACATTTGCCAACATGTTAACTGATCCAATTTTCAAATGGCTGATGATCATGTCATTGTAAGGCTGTTTAGTGCTGGATTCACCACTATTGCTGATTTTACAATAAAGGAAAAATTTGATCAGCTCAAGTGTTTTAAGTACAATTATTCCTCATCAGTGGGGATCCAGAAATATTCCACTTTCCTGTTTCTCCTTGAAAATCCAGAATCGTGGGAGTCGGCCATTGGTGACAGCTCACTGAAGTGGGATGGGCCAGTGTCTCTTCCAACTCGAGGTGCTGCCACCCTGTACATTGTTCTGCTGAAGGGATGAGACTAATTGAGTCAAGACATTTATTTGTCTTAATTTAGCATTGAAAAAAAAAAATGCCTACCTCCCTGACCTCCTCTCTGAATCCTCACTGTTGAGGTCAGGTGTGGAGAGATACACAGGGTCTCCTTCCTGTTGGAGCATTTGGTTTTAATTCTATTTAATAATAATAATTAAAAAAATGTTTATTTTATTAAAAATGTGCTGAAAAGAAAATCTACCGTGAAGTTCCTTGGTGTGCCGTCTTGATTTTTTAGGATCTTAACCCTCTGGTCGCTTTCAGTCATACACAGGAAGTAGCTCTTAATATTAGCTTGACACTGAAGTGAGATGCGAGTATGTGTTATTAGTGCCATCAAAGAACATTCTAAAGAGTCATTTGACGAGTAATGCAAGTCAAATTGTATTTACTTGTATATAATGATAAAATACAAAAGGAACATGGATTGACCCAACAATTAGGAGGACTTACGGCTTTGGTCTGCCTCAGGGACTTCAGCTCTTCCTGGGCTCTGATGATTTCTGCCAGGGCCTGGTGTTTCTCTCTCCAGCTGAGACACTCCCTGGTGCGATCCTGCCTCTCCTGCTCAACTAAATGTCTTTCCTGCTCCGCTTCCTGCAGGGCTTTATTGGCCCTCTCACTCTGCTCTTCAGCAACCAAAGCTCTGCGTCTGGAGTTCACCTCCCTACAGAGGAGACAGACAGCATCATGAACCATTCCTATTTAGCTTTTATTGTATTATAATGGCCTGAATGCTGGCATGCCAGCCAGGACCTTTTGCTTAAATTACAAAAGATAAATTGCACTGCTAAATGCTTGTGAGCTTACTTTTCCATTATCTTCACATTCTCCTCAGTCAGTTCTTTCAGTTTGTGTCGTAAAGTGTTCCTCTCATCTTCCAGTATTCGGTTCTCCTCCAGGAAAGTCTGCTTTTCTCCTGACGTCCTGTCTAGTTTAAGCTTGGTCTCAAAGTTATTCTTTTCAGCCTGTGCTAAAAGGAGCTGGGCATCTTTGTGCTATGGATGACAGTATGCAAATTAGTTTCATTTCAGTGGAGCCATGGTGTTATTTTGCATCCCGTGTATATTTTCATGATATTGTATGTGTACCTCTTTCTTCAGCAGCTGTAGTTCTTCGCCCAGCCGTGTTTTGTCAGCTAGTGTAAGATCTTTTTCTTGCCTGCTGTCCAGTGCCCGGGTCTCTGCCAGTGCCCTGCTCTTGTCCGCCTCTGCTCGAGCTCTATCAGCATCTTCAGCTGCCCTGGAACAAAGTGTCGCCCTCTGCTGGCTGAGATAAAGCTTCTGTTTCAGCTTATTATAACAAAGGAAAGAAAACTTGTATTATTATTTTTTCTCTCTTGTTCTTCTATATTTCAAGATGTTTAATGTGCACACCTCTTTAACTTGGGCCTGGAGTTCCTGGTTGAGATTCCGCAGGTTTCTCATGGTGAGCTCACTCTCAGTTCTCATCATGATCCTTTCCATGTGAATTTCGTTAGACAAATACTTGTTCTCCTTTTTCAGGTCCTCACATTCCTGAACACAGATACAGCGACAATGAGGGTTACTAGGCATCCAAGACACAAAGTATATTGATGGAGAATGTTTCAAATACTTTAGTATCTTTTTAACTCTGATTAAAACTAATTTAACAGCTTTTGCTGCTTAATATGTCTGTGGAAACTATACACACACACACACATATATATATAGGAAAAATGTGTGTGTGTGTGTGTATATATATATATATATATATATATATATATATATATATATATATATATATATATATATATAATTAATTGTACTGAAAAAACATTATATAGTCTTCAACATAACTTGAACATGATAATACAAGTACATTTTACTGGCATTGAAAATTACTTAATTACAAGCTAATTTTCACATGCACGTCATTCACAGAATAAGTGAAAAAGTAAAACCACAAATACAGAATTCTATTGTTTCAGTATAAATACATCTTAATGTTCAGAATGTGCCCTCAGGATGTTGCTCTAATGTTCTCCATCATGTCAGCACCTACCTTCCTCTTCCTCACCAGTTCTCCCTGCAGGTGGTTGATCTGCAGGAAGGATCCGCTGGCGCTCAGAGCACTGACGGGTCGGACTGCACGTACAGGTCTTCGAGGAGGGTGTGTGGGTTTCGAAACTCCTTTAATCTCCTCAATGCTTTCGAATCGTCCCCCCATGTTGTTGCTGCTGTGAGAAAGGGACTTAAAACTACCGCTGTCTGAAGCATAGGTCTTCATTGAAGTCAGATTCTGGAGCTCTCCATGAGAGGTGGCCCTTAGGGTCATCGTTCTGACTGGACGCTAAAACCAGTTTCAAACGACAAATTTTGAGCAGTTTTAAAATGTTTTTTGTTGTTGTTGTTGCTTCTGTCAACCCAGAGTTCCTGTAGAAGTGCATGCAATGGGAACTAAGGAGACTCATCAACATGCAGCTTAGTTCAATTATTTATAAGGAAATGTTATACCACCACAGAGGGAGCAGAAACTCTACCACAAGGATTGAAACACAGCTCTCCTCATCCTTGACTAATTGCACCATAGTGCCTCTCAGTCTCAACATCCTGAAATAAGCTGGTAAGGGTTCACAGCATATTGGTAATGATGCCAGGACTGAAGACTGACAAAAAAAAAATAAAATTCTGATGCAAATGTGAGTGGTGTTTAGCAGATAAATTTTACTTTTAATTAAAAGTAGTATTACTTTTGTGTTACTTTTCTCACCTAAGCTGGGCTTGCTTCTTTGTTTTTTAATAAGAATAAAGTTCCATTTTTGGCAAATGTAAAGGGCCTTTCACATCAAAAGTTAAATGAATAAGCCTCAGACTGAAATAAATGCAAAATTGTACTTGTACAGTAGAGGGCGCAGCTCAAACAAACCTTTCAGCTGTGCTGCCATCCTGGATCACTTGTCTTGCACTCTGCAGCAATTCAAAAATGAAACACAAATGTGCTGTTTAACTAAAGTCATTTTTGCTTATTCGTATGAATGAATTGGATCATCTGTAGTCAGCAGCAAAGACATCAGTTAATAAAGCGAGATTACATTTATACAGTAAAATACAATATATTGTGTTATTTATCATTTAATTATTGCAGGGTTTTGCATTCCACTGTTTTTATTCATTTTGAGGATACTTAATCTGTTTTTGTGCAAGTGAGATGGGTAAATGCATGCTCACAATAGTGTAGAGCTAATAACCATCATGTTCACACAACGCCTCAGCATTTACTCCCGATTTCTCTAAACATGGGGACAGGAGAGGTGTCAGTCAATAAATAGGGGACAAAAGTAACTTGCGTTACTTATTAAAAAAAATAACTCTGATATTTACTTGTAAGTTGAAAAGTATGCGTTACTTTGTTGCTTGAAAAAAAGAAATCTGATTACGTAACCCACATCACTTGGAATTCGTTACCCCCAACACTATTTACAAGTATTGAATGCCTTTACAGCATGGAAACTCAACCCCCTCTATTATTCAAGCATGTGAAGCAGCACAAATAGGACAAGTTCCACTGGCCTAGTTAGCGTTGATTTTGCTATAAATATGAAATGCCTAACAACAATTCAATTTGATTCTGTCATTTGAACAAAAAATGATTTTCTGGTAACATTTTGTGACCGCAAACTAGTGATATAAAAGGAGCAGAGAACGCAAACCTCTTAAAATGTCAGAATAATACTATTGAAAGTCCCAGTCAAAACCTTTTGTCATGGTTTATTTCCTGTGCTCTCTGCACATGGGAAATATATTTTTATGTTCTAAGTCAGGAATTTAGAGATGAGATAATAAATTATGTGAATCTGCAAAATGGCAGGATGCTTTGAATAACTTCCTGTCATTTTGTACATCTCCCCTGTGGGTTAAGGAGGAGAAGATTTTTGCCTGATAGGTCTTCGCTATAGACTACCATAGCCTGTAATTCACTAGCTTCTTGCAATAGCATGCCACTTGGCTGGTTGCTTTGAAAGTGACTTGGTAATGATCCTTTCTGTTTATTTAGCCTTCAAAATCACAGACAACACTGGATAGAATGCTCTGAAGAAGGAAGCAGGCCTACCTCGGATGTCACTCATGCTTTTAGGCTTATACATTTTTCACTTGGATATTTGGATAATAAAATAAAAAAAACATCAAGGACATCAACAATGAATTTAAACTGATTTTTAAAAAAATAATAAATATATCAATATAATTTTTATAATAAAGCTTTAAAAACATTAAATAAATATTTAGTTTTTGCTTAGTATTTTTATAAAGGTATGCCTGTTTGGTGCCTGAGAGATATTTACTCAAAAGTGCCCGATATAGCTGTCTGGAAGTTTGGATATTTTTCCAACTTGTCCAGAATGTTTATATGTACATGATGTATTGAATGTGTTTAAAGATATGTAACATAACTGGTGCACAACCAGGAAGCAAAAAAATGTTCAGTTGTCCTCTGACCCAGCTTTAAATGCCCTCTTTGGGAAGGTCATCTTACAGATCATCCTCAACCTCCTGTTTCCTATTTTTATGGGTCCCTTTCTGCACCATCAACAGACTGAGTGTGTTCAAGCTTTTGGCCAGTTTTGGGGCATGTTCTGCAGCCATCATGGCAAGAGTCTGGTTAGCATTTTGTCTACTGTTTTTCTTATTTACAAGCACACCCTGTCTGGACGTGAGTCAAATCCTAGGTAGGTTTCTCTCTTTCTTTTTCTGTTAATTCAAATGCACTGTTTTGCTTTTAATTGTTTGTGAATCTGTACTTTTGTATTTTAATGTTGGTTCTTTTTTAGTCCCTTCAAATGATGGAATTTCTGGAGTGTTGTTAGTCCAAACCAAGACCAACAAGTACAGCTTTAATGCCACCACAGCGCATGAGGCATGTGAGGCTATTAAAATGAGAATTGCAAAGCTAGCTGAAGTGGAGACAGCGAACCAAAATGGCTTACAAACATGCAGGTAAAGCACTATTTAATGAGGGACTTAAATAGTCATTTAATAGTCAAGTAAAAGTATTTTAATGGGCTGATTAATAGTCAATTATAGACCATCAAATAGTAATTTAATAGGTAATTAATATATTACTGTAGATATATGATATTGATCTTTTTAGGTAATATGATTCCTATTTCTAAATAACATTTTAAAAATGGATGCTTTGTATATTTTAAAGTACAATACCAGATAATATTCATTGAAATAAAATATGTGCCTGCTTTATCACATATTATGTGTGTTGTCACACGCTGTCTAATTAATTACAAAAGTGATGCCCGGACTAGGAAAATATACATATTCACCCTTTATTCAAAAGTTTGTAAAATGTTTGTTAAGCATATTGCATGTTGTCAATTATTTTATTTGTGATAATGCAACAAAACAAAACAAAAACATGCCAAATTGTGCAGACATCATTTTTGGCCATAGCTGTCAAACAAATAAATTATTAACTTGCAAAAACAAGAGAAAATAACTTTGTTTTCTATGGATTTATATTCTATTTTGTTTATTTTTTGCATAAAATAAAATAAAACCTGTAGCTGTAGATTGCCTTGTTTTGCTTAATTATTTTGTCAGATAAATATCTTAACCTTAACCAAGTTTAGTGTTTTTTCCTTCTCTCATATTTAAAATATTTACAAGTAAAATAAAAAGTACAACTAAAGTAGGCCTATCTAAAGTTCAACTATAAAGTATTTATAGTTCATGTTTCTTCTAAGAGCAATATCATTCTTTCACACAGGTTTGGTTGGACCGAAGAGCGAATTGCAGTTATTCCTCGAATTGAGAGAAATGAAAAATGTGGTCGAAACAGTTCAGGCGTTTCTGTTTGGAGAGCTGACATCAGCACAAAGTTTGATGTTTATTGTTTTAAACCAGCGGGTAATTATATGTGTAATATGTTTTTGAAAATGCTTTCATAATCAGTGTCCGGAAATAGGGAACAATGATGTTTATGTGATTTGATAGAAAATGATATAATATGTCTGGACTTTGGATTTTGTTAAGAACATATAATGATAATAAAATCAGTACATAAATCTGCTAACATAGTTTGTCAGTAAAATGTGCAACATAATCAGAATATGTCTCTCTCAATGCACCTCAGGTCCTGATGGATCATTTGAAACAACATCAAGCAGGCCTCAACCTACAAAAGGAGGAAGAACACCATCAAACAAGCATTATTCCACTGAAACAACCCATCCATCATCTATTAAGTCAACTTCTTCACCTGCCTACACATCCACCCCATCCATTTCCTTTGCTTTCAACACTTCCTCCACAACATTTATAACACTTAGTCTTTCTGACATCAGTGAAAGTTCCCAGGCAACAACAAGCCCTCTGTCTCTTTCAGAACTTCCAGAATCTTCCAGAACCTCGCCCAAGTTCTCAACCTCATCCCCCTCGACTTCCTCTTATTCATCCATTCATTTTCTTTTTCAGCATACTTTAACTTCCACAGGTCAGCCTGCACTGTCCCAGACCACTACACCTCACAGAGCATCCAGAGGTTGGGTTTTAAAAGTTACATAACTTTTTAATCACTTTACACATTCATTTGATCACACTCTTTTGTCGTTTTTATATTTTAGCAACTCCCAAAACATTTGTCATCATTTCTTTTGTGCTACTGCTCTTGCTGGCAGCGGCAGGTGCAGCTTGGTACCTCAAAATGTACGTTTTTACTTTTAATTACTATTATGAGAGAGGCTTTGCATTACTGACTGGTCTATTCTCCATGCTTTTTTTTCAGCAAAAGAAGACAACGGTTTCCATCTTGGACCAGAATGAGGCCAAAACAGATTATTGAAACGGAGATGTGGAAACAAATAAATGAAAGGCATTGTATGCCAGAACAGACCAGCAAAGACAACAACAATAGGAAATGTAACAACATCATCCTTCAAATGGAACAAGACCCAAACTCTCTCTAAGAAAACACTGAACTTTGTATTTAAAGAGAGAGAAAAAAGTCCTGTCACTGTATGCATGTAAAAGAGAAACCTGCACATTATTCAGATTTTTCTCCTCTCGTGTTCCACAGAAGAAAGCCCTGCAGATTTGAAACAACATTTTCATTTTTGGGGTGAAAAACCAATGATTTGTTTTTATTGTTTTTTTTTTTTTTTAGTTTGCTGCTCATTTAAATATATATATATATATATATATATATATATATATATATATATATATATATATATATATATATATATATATAAGAATCAAATATTAAGAACCGATGTAAATACTAGTTTGTTCTTGATACATTTTTTTATCACATTTGACTATTAATGAACTTAATATTCTAAATGAGAATAATGTGTAGCCTAGCCTACTCTTTAAATTCCTTAGTTGTACTTGCTAGTATCTGCTTCAAGGTTCGATGTATTTTTTTTTTACAACCGAGTCTGGTCGTTACGTCATCATTCCGCGTCAAAGGTTTTCTTGCTATCATTCTGCTTGTCATCTCCAATATTTGCTTGGATAAAACAAATGTCAGCAGGTTTGTACACATGTATTTGCATCTCGATGAGTTCTTGTATATTTGTAGCTAATACCCACTTTTGGTGTATTTGCTTTAAGAGATTTATGTATTGTTTTGGCTAGGCAAGCTAACACTAGTAGCCAGATGATTGTTTTTGTAGTAATATTCGATATACAAACATCATCAGCATTTAAGCCGCCTTTTCACATTCCGAAATAAACCTTTATTGTTCACTCGTGTACATTATTTTAAAAGAGAGTTCGTTTTTTGTTTTGTTTTGTTTTGTTTTTTGGTACATCAAATTGGGCAGATAAGAAAATAAATAAACACCTGTTCAATTCGAAAGCATTGTTGCACATTTGTTATGAATTAATGTATGTTCCAGGGATTATTTCAAAGTCTGCTAAATGTACCGCTGATCTCAATTGACAACGTGTGGCAATTTGTGGCCGTATGCTTTTATTGTAGCACATCAAGAAGTTATTATTGTTCCATGCGTCGCTGCCTAATAAGCATAAACTTAATTTTCATAAATATTTTAGGGTTAACTATTTAGTGAGTGGGATCCAAATGCATGTGACTGTGAGCAGTAATGAAAATGCTTCCTTTTGCACTCTTCTACATTACATTTAAATATCTACATCACACATTTATTTCCCCCAAATCCTCAAATGTTATTTAAAGGTTTGAACAAGTTTTCAGTGTTGTCTCAGACTTCAGGACCCCACAGTGCATGAATAAAGCTGCTTTTTTAGCTGCTGTGACTGGCCGCCAGTTCTTTTGACAAATTTGATCACATTTTAGTGAAGTTTCACTACACCTAATATCTATTAGGTGTGACAAAATAAATACATTTTTACAAGTTCAGATATTTTAGTGTATTCTATGAATTAAAATGAGGTAATAAAATTGCATGTGTAAGAAAATACTGTTGAAAGTACAGCATGTCACACTACAGGGCAGCATGTCATGTCAGCATCCTCTCTTGTCTAGGGCCACACCAGCAGTGAATGAGGTCTAGAGTTGTTACAGAGCAGACCTCCATCTGGAGCCAGGATGGGCCAGCATCTTTCTGGCCAGGCAATGACCAGACTGCCTGAGAAACTGATCAAACATGTGGGGCTAGTGCGTGACAGTGGCTACCTCAACTATGACGAGTTCTTGGGTCGTGTGGCGGAGCTCAATGATGTGTAAGTGAGGCTGTTAGGATAAATCAATATAGTGACACAATAATCTGATGGAGTTTGATAAGAATATGGCATCCCATAAAAACCATAATATTATTATAATATGGAAAACAATAAAAATTTAAATAATGATAATAATTGTTTTAATTATACTGGCATAAGAATGTTGCGTCTCATAAAAGCCCTAATATTGTTATAATATTGAAAATGTTATCAAAACATTAAAACTATGTAAAACAAAATATTAATATTATTATAATAATAGGCACATTTTTTTAAGTATAGTGGCGCAATAATCTGCTGGAGTTTGATAAGAATGTGGCGTCCCATATAAACCATAATATTATTATAATATTGAAAATAATATGTAAAACAATAACAATTATAGTAAATGTAAATAATGATAATAGTTGCTTTTTAATTATAGTTGCAATAATCTGCTAGAGTTTGATAAGAATGTGGTGTCCCATAAAAACATAATATTATTATAATATTAAATAATATATAAAACGATAAAATTATATTAAATAAATAATTATTATTATTTGTTTATTTGAAAGAAAAATAACAATACAAATATATAATCTATTAATATTTTTTGAATTTGCAAAAAGTAAGAATGATAATCACTATATGTCCTTCTTAATTATGACTTTAACATTTATTTTGAAAATATACACATTATTCTGTTTGATAGATGTGGAATGACTTAATTTTCTTCCACAGAACTGCTAAACTAGCCTCTGGCCAAAAGAAACACCTTTTGTTTGAAGTGCAGCCTGGATCTGATTCAACTGCTTTATGGAAGGTTGCTGTGAGAATAGTGTGCACCAAGGTGAGATCAATGTAAAGACCCATACATTTATCAGTGGAATATATATTAATATGATTACAATGAAGTCAAGCTATAGACATCAGTCATTTGCTCTGCGTGGTTGATGTTTATCTAGGGTGGGATGACAATTGTTGGTGTTCTCTCTGTATCCTTGTAGATTAACAAGGAGAATGGAATGGTGGAGGCCTCCCGTATTATGAACCTGTACCAGTTTATCCAGCTCTACAAAGACATCACCAGTCAAGCAGCTGAAGTCTGGAGTTTAGAGGTGGCAGCAGAAGGATCCTCAGGACCGCTGTCTTCAGAAGACACCTGCCAGGCCAGCATGTGGATGGGCAGGTACTTTAGAGACTGCATTTGTTTGTCAAATCTGCACCTGATGTAATGATGCATAATGGATGAGTCATTGTCTCACCCAGCAAAATATGCTATTTGTGCTCTGTAACAGGGTTAAACAGTTGACTGATGAGGAAGAATGCTGTATCTGTATGGATGGCAAAGCAGACCTTATTCTGCCCTGCGCACATAGCTTCTGTCAGAAGTGTATTGACAAGTGGTAAGAATCATCTGTGATTCATCATCATGACTGATTCATCGATTAGTTCACCCAAATAAGGAATTACTTGCCCCAAATCTTTATGGCTTACTTTTGTCCGTGGAACAAAAAAGGAGAAAATCTGATTCGGAATTATGGTCAGGGATTCGGGCTTTCAAGCTCCAAATGAATAATTTAGACCGACTTTGTGAATTGGATCCAGGGTATCTGCAAAGTTTTAGAAATCAAAACTTAATTAAACAGGCTGGGTAGTTGGTATTAAACATTTCCTAAATAACATGCAAGATGTTATGTTTTCGATTACATTTATTTCATGCACGGATTGATTCTGACAGCGCTGCAAGCTCACGGCGTTGAAACGGTGTTATTCGCCATGGTTGTGAGATAATTATATAAATATCTATGTTTAGGTTAGGTATCTAGGTTTTCCTTGCTTGTATTTAACTGATCACATGCCTGATATTGGTTTATGTACATATTGGTTCATGTAATACTAATATATCAATCCATACGAATTAGAGGAGGTCGATTGATATTGGAGCACGGATATATAATTTATAATAGATACTGTAATATTCCATAAAAAAACAAAGAATTGTTGTTGTTTCTTTTCATGGTGACTTCAAATACTGTTCTTAGTCTTTCCTTCCTGTGACAGAGCAGCCTAGAGAGAAGCTACAAAACTTGAAATAAATGACAGATACAGTTTATTATGTAACCAAAATGCCAATAATTACCAGAAAAAAAGATTTTATGCATAATGTGGGACTTTTAATCAAAAACAATCCTGAAATTTGGACTATTTTGGATAAAATATGCACTCTCACAACTATAATGCATCATAAATCATCAACAGTATGACTTGGCATAAATGTGCAGGTTTCATTTTTTTAAAACTGCACCAGAACGTGCAACAGTGCCACGTTTTGACCCCACCTTTTGAAGTTTATCACATTAAAGGTCCATTTTCATTTTCATTTTTTTTTTTTATTGTCTTTCCTGTTTTTGACTTTTAACTTTTAACGACCTTAAATTTGATCAAACTGAATTTAAGACTTTTTACAGCCCGGTTCATTGAGGACTATTTACTACAAAAATAATAAATTTTATATATATATATATATATATATATATATTTTATTTTTATTTATTTTATTTTAAAAAATGTATAAAGTTTGAGAGCTTCAGTCCTCATTCATTTTTTATTAGCATTATATGGGGGAAAAAGTGAAGATTTTCAGAAAATGAAGGGGGAAAAAGACAAACTGGTTTGGAACAACATTATGACAATAAATAATGACAGAATTCACAAATCATTGTAATCAGCCATGACAAACCCTGTGCTATTGTGTGTCTATGCCTCAATATAGGAGCGGTCAGAGCCGAAACTGCCCCGTCTGCCGAATTCAGGTGACCGCCGCTAATGAATCATGGGTCATGTCAGATGCTCCCACGGAGGAAGATATAGCTGGGTACATTCTCAATCTTGCAGATGAAGCCGGGCACCCACACAGACCTTAAAATGAAGCACTGTGCCACTGTCAAACTCACTGTCTCCCCATAACAGATGACCTTCTTTAAATATTTATTTTATAGGGTGACTGGGTATTTTTTGCAATATATAGTGTCATTCACTGGAGGCAATAACTGTGGATTATTTGACTTTTTGTTTTGGTCATTATAACACCTAGTCAATTGACAGACTGGGAATGCATGTTGGTAAATTCTAGACAACATGTAGCTGTAAAACATAATTCCCTCGTTGCACTTGCCGTTTTATCTTGTTTGTGAAGTAATTGCACTTAATCACGTTTGTCCCGTAAAGGCCTTGTAATACCTGAACAAACATCACAGTATCAGCATGTTCAACAGTTTAATAGTATTGTTGACACTATAATTCAGTCAAACATGATTTAGTAATGTTGATGTTGGTTTATAATCTAAGGTTTAACAATAATTACAGTGATCCATTTGACATGAACTCTTTATCTGTGTAAGTTGGACCAAATGGTAATTATAGGGCATGACTCTGTTATATTACAGTCATTATGAAAAATAATTGGATTGTTCAAATGGATTAACATTTGAGAATGAACTAATTTGCTTGTTTTCTTCTGAAGCTTAATGGGTTGCAAATGAAACCTTTATTTTATAGGGCATCACTGACACTTTCAGTGGAGGTTGGTTACCTTTTAATTTACTTTAATTTTTCAGTTTGAAATCCTAGACTTTTCATCTTGCACTTTTGTGTGTATGAGAGAGACTGTGAATTTGTGGGCTTAGGGAAGTCACTTGTATTATAAAAGATATGATAATGTATAGCTCAAATTTTCTACATCTATTTACAGTATATGCATATAAATTTGTGTGCCAGTTTATGATGATTTAACCCAGTTTATCAAGATCTACTAATCTAGTTTTAAAAAAGTTAATTTCTGCAATATTCAGATTTATAGAGATTGGACTGAATGTTAATAGTTTTATCAGATAAAATAACATTATTAGCTGCTTCCTAGTGTTGTTTTGATGGAGATTTATTTTACTTATGGACTAAATTGAGATGTTTGATGTTCTCAGTTCTGTCTTGTGTAAATCTTGAACAATAAAGTAAATTGAATATTTTTTTCTTGTTAGTTTGTTTGAAGACTGTAAGAGTTCCTAGTACTTCCACTAGGCTGCAGTGTCGAGTAAATAAAGAATAATTGTTCTAATGATCTGAAATATGAACTATTACAATCTCATGTTGAAATGATTCAGCAAGGTTTTTTTTGACACCACTTTATTTATTTTACTTTGAGTGCAGTATTAAGATATTGGCGAAGATATGAAGCATTCACGCATGTTTCAGGTGGCTTTTCAGAGGCCAAGCACCCATACATTATACAACATCCTTACAACAGTTTAACCATCATTGTTGGTGTACAAAATGTGCAAGTTCAAGTACACAAGTCTATTTTGTGCCACAAAAAAAACCTGCCCCAGAATCTCAGGTTGCAAACAAACTAGTTTATCAAGGCAAATTTGAATTCCACTTCCTGTGACTTTTTTTACAAAAACATTTATCTGAAAAAAAGAATACACTATTCAAGTCAGAAACCCGAAGACTCCCTTGTTAAGAAAAGGCAACAAATGTATGCTCCCATTTTCAGAAACCATGCAAAAAACTGAAAGTTTATCAGAACGTCCCATATTTTTTTAAAGAATTGATTTGAGATATGAAATATATACACATAAGGCACTATGATAATAAGGGATATGCCCATTAAGTCACATGACTCCACATCTTGCTACCTCAATGATGTATATCCATGGCTCTTTTGTGCATCACTTATAGCAAGATAAAGTTTTATGCTGATGTCTGGTCCACTCGTATGGACTCCCCTATCGATCACCCTGCCATGTTTACGGGCCTTGTGCGGCCAACGCTTCTGATTTGACAGCATTCACTAAGAAGCTGAGCTCATTGCACAAGGTCTCGTGACGATAGGTGACACGGATTTGTGCCACATTTGTAAAACGGATGTCATTACCCTCTGGTCCATCCTGTAGATAATTCTCACCCAGGAAGTGTTTCTTCTCCTGCAATGGAAATCTAAATGTCAGCTTTTACAAAGGCTGATGTTAAATTCAGCATTGGTATGTGTTTAAAATTAGTACTAGAAAACTGTTCTGATGGAAATATTACGGGTTCAGTAGAGGTTAAGCCCTACCAACAGTATTTTAATTTTTTTTTAATTTAGTTACAGTCAGGCACTTACAATGGAAGTGAATGGGGCCAATTCATACATGTTAAAATACTTGTTCAATCTTACAGCCAAAAGACATAAACATACGAATGCTAACATTATTTAGGTGTAAAAAATAAATAAAAAAATGTCGTATTAAATTACGGAGCCCCCCTAGTCCCACTTTGTCAAAAAAATTAATTATAACTATCTCGTGGCCTCAAGATAAGTATCTCGTGGCCTCAAGATAGTATCTCTATCTCGCAGGGTTGTGGACTCGAGTCGCATGACTTGGACTTGACTTGGACTCGAGTCCCAAATTTGATGACTTGCGACTCGACTTGACATATTCAAAGATGACTTGCGACTCGACTTAGACTTTGACAACAATGACTCGCGACTTGACTCGGACTTGAGCCCTGTGACTTGGAAAGACTTGACCTACCTTCTAAAACCACAGATCAGAGTTTAAATCTGCATTGCCACAATAAATTTGATAATATTATATATTATTATATTATCTCATATTTTAAAAGCCTTTCTGATGTAAATTAGTATACATTTCATTTACTATAGTAATTAACACTGAGACAATAATTTGTGCAAAAAGCACTAATGACTTGTTTAAGACTTGAAGCTTAAACTCGAGGACTTGCAACTTGACTTGGACTTGTCTGTCTTGACTCGAGACTTGACTTGGGACTTGTCTGTCTTGACTCGGGACTTGACTTGGGACTTGAATGCAAAGACTCGAGACTTACTTGTGACTTGCAAAACAATGACTTGGTCTCACCTCTGCTATCTCGTGGCCTCAAGATAGTATCTCGTGGCCTCAAGATAGTATCTTTATCTCGTGGCCTCAAAATAGTATCTCGTGGCCTCAAGATAGTATCTCTATCTCGTGGCCTCAAAATAGTATCTCGTGGCCTCAAGATAGTATCTCGTGGCCTCAAGATAGTATCTTGAGGCCACGAGATAGAATCTTGAGGCCACGAGATAGAATCTTGAGGCCACGAGATACTATCTTGAGGCCACGAGATACTTATCTTGAGGCCACGAGATAGTTGTAATTAATTTTTTTTACAAAGTGGGACTAGGGGGGCTCCGTATTAAAGGGACAATGTGTACTTTTTTATGTATTTTATTATTTAAAATCAATATTTTTATTCATAAATATGTCCTCAATGGTGTACAAATACCTCTGCCAATTATCTGACTTATCCTCGTAAACGAAGAATTTATTATCTTTAAATACATGGGACGGTAGGTCCACGGAGGCTTCCATGTAGTTCCGCCATCTTGAAAAACTATAATAGCAGAGAGGGACAAAAAGTACTAGGCCAACGCGTTTTCGTTCAGAGCCAGCTCAGTGACGTAACTGAAAGCAGCAGAAACGAAGGAGCAGAGCAGTAAGAGGCGCTTCTCGCTGCCCCGGCAAGTTAAAAAGGCTGCATTGCAAATTGCAGTGGTGGACAGTAACGAAGTAAATGTAATTCGTTACTGTACTTAAGTAGCTTTTTTGCGTATCTGTACTTTACTCAATGTGACCGGGTGTTCCCCTCCCATGTTGTTTAAGTTAACTCGAGCTCGCCGCCTATAAATTCTTTAATTAATGACGTATCATTTTGATCTGCCATAAATAGCCTATCATCACTCTTGTTGATACACGTAATTTCCGATTGACCCGGGGGTTCCCCTTTGCTCCCAGCATACTTGCATGGTGACTGCGGCTGTATGCCAGTTTTTCCCGCTTCTGAAACGACGCTCTCTTTCTTCTGCTTGTTTCAGGCAAGGGTGAATCAGCGTGCGGCGCTGCAGGATCAAAACGAAACCAAGCGATCTAAGAGTTTGTTCCGAGTGACTGACTGAGTCTATAGTCGGGCATAGGCAAACCAGTTCAGTGCGGCGCGGCAGGACTAAAACGAATTCACAAAGGAGTTTGTGACTGAAATTGACGCGATTTCTATCATCGGGAGTTTGAGCTCATTCTTTTTCTTTGCCTGTTGTCATCGGAATTTAATGCGAGGAATCGCCGTTGTCCTACTACCTACTGTGTGTGCGTTATTTAGTTAATATGCATGGTTTATTATATGCGAGCTGAATGAATGTTATTATCTTGCTTTGAAATTATTTGCTTTGAAATTCTAGTGTCTTCTGCTTTATCATTATTTGTTTTGCTTTGATTTATAACCCAACTGTGATGTGTCTAATTTTTCTTTTGCGGTGTGTGTGTGTGTGTGTGTGTGCGAGAGAGTGTTGCACTTTTTGCTAGATGCTGGGGGCTGCAGCCAGGAATCCACCCCAATTTCCTACGTGTGTTGTGGTGGTTTGAACACTGGGTGTTGTGTGCAGTGAGACGCACGGACTTTGTGTGAGTGATTAGAGTGTACTCAAAGGTGTGGTACGATTCCTTGTCTCTAGCCCTCAGCCGAAACCCTTTGAGTGTAATGTTTTATTGGATTAGTGTTGCTGTATTGACTTTCGAATGACTGCATCTCTTCTGACAACATACTTGGTTTATCGTTAATTGCTGCATTGTCTTGCCTGGTATGTTTTGTCTTTTAATGTTTTTTTAATAAAGAATTCTTTTGTATGACACTCATGTCTCTGTTCCTCACTAGTGCCACCAACTTGTGTGCCTTTATATAGTGTATCAATCATTCTCTGTGTATTTATCAGAGTGGCGTAGTCGGGTTTCTGAAAACTGCAATTATTTAGTAGTTAGGCTTTTGTGCCTGTCA
This sequence comes from Tiaroga cobitis, assembly GCA_030578255.1. Lineage (NCBI taxonomy): Eukaryota > Metazoa > Chordata > Actinopteri > Cypriniformes > Leuciscidae > Tiaroga > Tiaroga cobitis. The sequence continues at coordinate 18,140,996 of CM060608.1, forward strand.
CGTTCTGTTTCTTCTCATGCCACATTGTGGCGCAGTCGGCAGGGTGTTGCACTGGTGTAGGACAGAGATGTGAATAATATTTTGTTTGCTTTTGATATATATTTTCTTTTTCCAGTTTTGGTTGTGTGAAGGGTGTGTTTCCTTTATTTTTTTAGTAGGAATAGGACAACGGCGACCCTGTGCGGCCAGTAGTGCTCGGGCGGTGTACCCACTTTCTTCGATTTGGCCTTCAATCCCTCTCAGGTAAAAAAAAAAAATAAATAAAAATAAATAAAGGGGTATGGAGGAGGAATTGCAGGAGCTTCGGGCATTGGTTGCTCAGTTGCAGACCGATAATGAGCGGTTGCGCCAGGGGCCACCAGCGGTGCTGCCAGCTCCTGGTGCTGATCCGCCTATCGTTGCGCCGACTCCAGCGGTTAGTCCCTTACTCCCTGATACCGGCTGCACCGAGCGATTTGTGTTTATTCCGAGGGAGCATAAGTGCCCAAAATTTAATGGCAGGACTGGTATAGACGTAAATGAATGGGTGGAGGAGGCACGTGCTTGTATGAGGGCACGCCATATGTCTACCGTTGACCAAGCCTTCTTTTTAATCGATCATTTAGAGGGTGAGGCGCGTGAAGAGCTTCGTTATCGTTCAGGGGTTGAGCGGCGCGACCCAGACCAAATTATCGCAGCATTGCGCGAATTGTATGGTTGTACGCGATCATATGTAGCGTTACAAGAACTGTTTTTCTCCAGGCGGCAGCAGGAGGGGGAGACCCTTGTGGAATTCTCCCTGGCCCTGATGAGCCTGTGGGAGAAAGTTAAAGAACAGGCTCCACATGAAATGTCTAATGCTGGCGCCTTATTGCGCGATCAGTTCGTTGAAAACGTGAGCGACAATACACTTAGACGCGAGTTAAAACAGTTAGTTCGGCGTAGCCCCAATAGTACATTACTTGAAGTGCGTAGTGAGGCAATTCGTTGGGAGCGAGAGGGGACCCCTGGGGGTGCAAGAGGACGTAGCCATTCTGTTCCAACGGCACACTGCATACAATATGGGGTGCATGGACAGTCGCAGCCTGGTGCTGGTACTCTAGAAGGGTCATCTGAGTTGCGTGAATTAAAGGAGATGATGAAATTGCAGCAACAACAGTTAAATCAGCTTACTCAAAGTTTAGCCCATATTCAGAGAACCCAACCGGGGGGTGGAGTACAGCGATTTAGTCACATTATTTGTAGGCGGTGTAGACAACCAGGTCATTTCGCAAGAGAGTGTGAGGGGGAGCGTAGAGCTACCCGGTTTCAGTCTACCAGGCCGGCGGTCCCTCCACGGGGGGGTGGACTGGCTCCGTCAGACCAGCCGTCGGAAAACTAATCCCCACCGAGCTGGTGAGTCACTGCTCGGTTGGGGAAGGGAGGGGCTCAAATCACTTGATTAGCCCAGGCTCACTTGCTCGTCTGGTGTCGGCTTGTCCGCAGCTCGTTGTTCACATGGGAGGTGTTCCTGTGTCTTGCTTAGTGGACACTGGCTCCATGGTGACAACTGTCACAGAAAGTTGTTTTTCTGCGTATTTCAAGCCTTGGGGACCAGAACGTCTCCTTTCCTGCCAGTGGTTGCAATTGCGAGCAGCGAATGGTTTGTCAATTCCGTATATAGGATACCTGGAGTTAGATATCGAACTTTGCGGTCGGTTGCTCTCGGGGTGCGGTGTCCTGGTGGTGCGAGATCCTCCTGGTGGGTTGGCTGGCCAGGTCCCTGGAGTTTTGGGGATGAATGTTTTAGGCCGCTGCTACCGGGAGCTCTTTGTCCAGCATGGCTCCGCTCTCTTTGAGTTACCGGCTGTGTCACAAGCCCCCTCATTCATTACGCAGGCCTTGCAACACTGTCATCAGGGAGGCTTTAAGTCGGTTGGAATCGTTGAGGGTCAAGTTAGGGTGCGGGGTCACCGTGTAAGCCGTATTCCCGGGGGGACATTAAAGCTAGTAGCTGCTACCTGTTCAACCCAGTATTCCAGTGGGGCAGTTTTATTTGAGCCACCAGAGGCCGGGCTCCCAGCCGGCTTGTTGGCATCTTCTGCCTTGGTGAGAGTGGTCCGGGGAACAGTATATATACCGGTGGTAAATGTCGGCACGACTGATATTGTTCTTTATCCACGAGTTATTATTGGCACTTTAAGAGGCGTGGATGTGGTAAGTTTGCCTTCGGGGGTTAGTGAGGTTCAGCCGGTAGCCGTATCAGCAAGCGTACAGGCAGCCCGTGTTACTCCAGTACGGGACCAGATTAATTCTCTTGATCTGTCTGTACTGCCAATGGCCGATCAAGCGAAAGTTCGGGCCTTGCTGTTAAGTTATGAGTCTGTGTTTTCTACACATGAGGGGGACCTTGGGTGCACGGGTCTTATCTCTCACGACATACCCCTTGTAGACCATACTCCCATTAGGCAGCGACATCGACGGATACCTCCGTCCGAGTATGAGGTTGTGAAGGCACACATAAATCAGCTTCTTGAGGCACAAATAATTAGGGAGAGCAGTAGCCCCTATGCGTCACCTATCGTGCTCGTGAGAAAGAAGGATGGTAGTCTACGCTTGTGTGTAGACTACCGCAGGCTGAACACGAGCACCAGGAAGGATGCTTTTCCGTTACCGCGTATCGAGGAGACCTTGGACTCACTGACGGGGGCCCAATGGTTTTCTACCATGGATCTCGCCAGTGGGTATAACCAGGTACCGGTGACGGAGGGGGACAGATACAAAACAGCCTTCTGTACCCCTTTTGGCTTGTTTGAGTGGAACAGGATGCCCTTTGGCCTTTGTAATGCTCCTAGCACCTTTCAGCGGTTGATGCAAAGGCTGTTCGGTGATCAACAGGGACAGTCCCTTCTTTTGTACCTCGATGACATAGTGGTGTTTTCGGCCTCGGTGGATCAACATCTCTCTCGGATGGAGGTGGTCCTGAGTCGTCTGCAGAGAGAGGGATTGAAGGCTAAATTGGGGAAGTGTTCATTTTTCCAGAGGGAGGTTAAGTACTTGGGTCATGTGGTCTCGTCAGAAGGGGTCGCTACAGACCCAAGTAAGATTGAGGCAGTGACCCAATGGCGTTGTCCCACTACCGTAGGTGAAGTGCGTTCCTTTCTGGGATTTGCCAGCTATTACCGTCGGTTTGTAGAGGGATTTGCTAAAATAGCTGCCCCGCTGCATGGGCTGGTAGCAAAGCTGGCAAATCCAAAACATCGGCGTTGTTCAGAGCAGGACTTTGCCGACGCCTGGTCTATACAGTGTCAACAGAGCTTTGAGGAGTTGAAGCGGCACTTGTCTGTGGCCCCGGTGCTGGCATATGCTGATTTCTCCTTGCCTTTTGTCCTGGAGGTTGATGCCAGCTATGGGGGCCTAGGGGCAGTCCTGTCCCAAGAGCAGGGGGGAAGGGTGAGGCCGATAGCATATGCTAGTCGTGGTCTTCGGCCCACTGAGCGCCATATGGACAATTATAGCTCTATGAAATTGGAGTTTTTGGCGCTCAAGTGGGCCATGACTGAAAAATTTAGGGAGTACCTGTTGGGCCACAGATGCATTGTATTTACAGACAACAACCCTCTCAGCTATGTTTTTACAGCCAAGCTGGGTGCCACCGAACAGCGTTGGGCTGCCCAGTTGGCTGCTTTCAATTTTGAGATCAAGTATAGGTCCGGTCGCTGCAATAGGAATGCGGATGCCTTGTCTAGACAGAATCCACCCATAAGGGAGGATATTCAAAGTCTAGTTCCAGGGCAGGCCATCCCAGAAAGGATAGCTCAGATAGCCAAAGGGGGACCGGTGGCCCAGGTGAGTCAGGTGACGGTGTTCCCAGATCCACCCTTGGGAGATATGCGTTCAGGTCAGAGCGCTGACCCACACATTGGGGAACTTTTAAGGTTCTGGCGACGACAGGCACTCCCAACATCAGAGGAGCGTAAGCAGTTGCCAAAACCGGTGGTCACGATTCTTAGGCAGTGGGACCGCTTGGTGGAGCAGGAAGGTGTAATGTACCGTCGGGTAAGTCGTCCGGACGGTGGGGAAGAAATCCTGCAGGTTTTATTGCCGGTGGCCATGAAGGAGGAGGTTTTGACGCAGTTACATCAGCAGCATGGGCACCAGGGTGTGGAAAGGACTACCCAGCTGGTGCGTCAAAGGTGCTACTGGCCAGATATGTCCTCTGAGATTGCACTTTGGTGCCAGCAATGCGAGAGGTGCCAGCGTGCAAAAGGCTTTCCCTCAACACACAGGTCGGCAGGGTAACGGACAGTGCGAGCGGTTTAATAGGACTTTGCACGATTTGCTGCGTTCTCTGTCCGACTCTCAGAAGGGTGAGTGGCCGCTGTGTCTTCCCCAGGTGCTGTTTTCATATAATAGTACCCCTCATCAGAGTACTGGGGAATCCCCACACTTGTTGATGTTTGGCCAGGAGCCACGGCTCCCAGTTGATTTTCTGCTTGGGAGAGTCGAGGAGCCAGAGGCTGGCTGTGTGCAGAGGTGGGTCTGGGAACATCAGAATAGGCTCAAAGTAGCTTTTGAGGGAGTGAAAGAGCAGTTAAGAACTGCGGCAGAACGTCGCAAGGCCCGGCATGATGGACAGGTCCGGGAGGAACCTCTAAGGGAGAGCCAGTTGGTGCTTCTTCGAGCTTTTAATGTGAGAGGCAGACATAAGATACAGGACCTCTGGGGCCCAGTAGTATACCAGATTGTGAAAGCAGGTGAGCAGGTATATTCTATTGCCCCAGTGGACAACCTGGGCCAAGTGAGACATGTACATCGCTCGGCAATAAAGCCTTGGGTTGGTAAAAGTCCTTCGGTGGACCCCCCTAGGTGTAGTATGTTGGGGCCAATAACACCCTCAGAAGAAGAAGAGGAGAGGGGAGACTGGTTTGTAATGGTACCCGGGACCTCTCAGGAGGGGCGGATGTCAGCGCCGCTAGTCGAGGTTCCATTGGGAGACTCTGGGGGGAATCAAGCCTCTGCGGATGGTCTTCCAGAGGAGAGTGTGGATGTGGGAGTAGAAGGACCCACCCCAGATGCTCTATTGAGGGGAGTGGGGTCATCAGAGCTTACTCCGGTTGAGGAGGATATGGGCGTCAGACGTACCAGGAGGTTGGTGGCAGGACGCCATTCAAACCTACATCACCTCCCGCGACCTGTAGGAAGACCAAGGTACGAAGTGGGTACAGGCAATAGGCCAGTATCCAGTGCTGTGGTTGCCTGGTTTCGTCCCTGGCATTAAACTCAAAGCGTATAAAAAGTGTGTATCGTCGGGCCGACGTTAAAAATGCCGGGGGTAGATTGTGACCGGGTGTTCCCCTCCCATGTTGTTTAAGTTAACTCGAGCTCGCCGCCTATAAATTCTTTAATTAATGACGTATCATTTTGATCTGCCATAAATAGCCTATCATCACTCTTGTTGATACACGTAATTTCCGATTGACCCGGGGGTTCCCCTTTGCTCCCAGCATACTTGCATGGTGACTGCGGCTGTATGCCAGTTTTTCCCGCTTCTGAAACGACGCTCTCTTTCTTCTGCTTGTTTCAGGCAAGGGTGAATCAGCGTGCGGCGCTGCAGGATCAAAACGAAACCAAGCGATCTAAGAGTTTGTTCCGAGTGACTGACTGAGTCTATAGTCGGGCATAGGCAAACCAGTTCAGTGCGGCGCGGCAGGACTAAAACGAATTCACAAAGGAGTTTGTGACTGAAATTGACGCGATTTCTATCATCGGGAGTTTGAGCTCATTCTTTTTCTTTGCCTGTTGTCATCGGAATTTAATGCGAGGAATCGCCGTTGTCCTACTACCTACTGTGTGTGCGTTATTTAGTTAATATGCATGGTTTATTATATGCGAGCTGAATGAATGTTATTATCTTGCTTTGAAATTATTTGCTTTGAAATTCTAGTGTCTTCTGCTTTATCATTATTTGTTTTGCTTTGATTTATAACCCAACTGTGATGTGTCTAATTTTTCTTTTGCGGTGTGTGTGTGTGTGTGTGTGTGCGAGAGAGTGTTGCACTTTTTGCTAGATGCTGGGGGCTGCAGCCAGGAATCCACCCCAATTTCCTACGTGTGTTGTGGTGGTTTGAACACTGGGTGTTGTGTGCAGTGAGACGCACGGACTTTGTGTGAGTGATTAGAGTGTACTCAAAGGTGTGGTACGATTCCTTGTCTCTAGCCCTCAGCCAAAACCCTTTGAGTGTAATGTTTTATTGGATTAGTGTTGCTGTATTGACTTTCGAATGACTGCATCTCTTCTGACAACATACTTGGTTTATCGTTAATTGCTGCATTGTCTTGCCTGGTATGTTTTGTCTTTTAATGTTTTTTTAATAAAGAATTCTTTTGTATGACACTCATGTCTCTGTTCCTCACTAGTGCCACCAACTTGTGTGCCTTTATATAGTGTATCAATCATTCTCTGTGTATTTATCAGAGTGGCGTAGTCGGGTTTCTGAAAACTGCAATTATTTAGTAGTTAGGCTTTTGTGCCTGTCACGTTCTGTTTCTTCTCATGCCACATCAAGTATTTAAATTTTGGGAGACTTTTACTTTAACTCCACTACATTTCAAAGTCAAATATCTTACTTTTTACTCAACTACATTTTCAAAATCAGCCGTTCCTTTTTATTTATGAGTGGATAAAAACGTAACTGGTCAAACGAGCCACCAATCACAGTACCGCGCGCGTGCTTTGTTTTGAACTTGCCTTGGCGGTATCTACTAAGCGCGAACCAGAGCCGTTAAATATGAGAGTTACGAACATAGATGGTTGTGACAGTGATCTCGCCGCCGCGCGGTCACGTTATTCGTGTAGCTCTCAATAGTTCCAAACAAATCGCGTTGACAATGATTTTAAGCGGGACAGAGAGCAGCAGCTATTATTGCAGCAATTATCGGTAAGTATTGACGCAAAATGTACATTGCTTACGTTGCCACTAAAATGACTTGCATGTAATAGCTTTTTTTTCCTGGGGAGTAGCCTAGCAGAAACACTGCATTAATACGTTTTTGTGTTTCATTTTGGAGGGAAATTGGCTGCTCCCATAACATAGAATATAGAATATATATAAATGTATGTGTGTTTGTGTGTGTATATATGTGTATATATATATAAATATATATTTAATGGCGTTGTGCAGGTTTATGTGAATGTATCATAATATTAAGATGTTAATAGTTATGACCATAGGCGCTGGAGAAAAATATATACAGTAAATACTGTAAATGTTTTTTACCTTATGGGAACAGTCTCCTTCCCTCCAAAATAAATTAAACACACAAAAAATGTATTCAATTCAAATATATATATATATATATATATATATATATATATATATATACACAGTATATATATATACACAGTATATATATATATATACAGTATATATAAACAGTATATATATCAGACTAATTAATGACATTTCATTAATAGATTGGTGTGCCAAGAGTGGCATTAGTCTTCACTTAGACTGAGTTAAGCAGGAGTATTGTGACAAATTATAATAGGACATTATAGCCATAAAAATATCAAAGTACTTGGATACTTAAGTACATTTGAAGGCAAATACTTTTGTACTTTTACTCAGGTGAATGTTTAAAGGCAGCACTTCTACTTTTACTTGAGTAATATTTTACCTTGAGTATCTTTACTTCTTTACTACTTATCTGTACTTCGTCCACCACTGGAAATAACAAACCTGTTCACCCGAACGAACACTGGACGAAGTGCTATTATAAGACATCCTGTCATAGCTTTTTGTATAATGGCTACCGTAGATGCAACGCGCATTTGAAAAAGCTATAGGCGCTGGAGAGCACAATCTTGAATGCAAAATACATTTTTCACCGCTGATGGGAGAAATTCCTACACATTGTCCCTTTAATATAAAATTTTACAACTTCACTGGCATGGCAATTCAATAACATAAACTCCCAAAACCCTTAAATTAGCTACTGTAAAAATAGTTTAAACAGCTTTACAGCTCAAATTATACATATGTGTTAACAGAAGAATCAAAGGTAGGCCTATACACTAACTTTTGCCGAACAAAACCGCATGCGTTTTGCGGAAGGACATTGTAGCCGTAGCTACTTTTGGTCCTTGCACACTGAGTCCGAAATGTTCGTATGCGTTTTTTCGTGTTTGTGATTCGGTGGCTCTGAATTGTCAAAACACCAGGGGCGGACTTAACCATTAGGCAAAGGTCGGCAATTGCCTTGGGCCCCCAAAATGTCCCATTAAATTATGCTTAAGTTTTTTTTTTTTTCAGGCCTTATAGGCCTGAAACGTGACTTCAAGAGATTTCCACGACGCATGAGCGAGAATTGCGATCTCCTTCAACTACTTCAGTTAAGTTCTCGCGCGTGCGCGTCGTGGAAATCTCTTGAAGTCTCGTTTCAGGCCTACAAGGAAGAAAAGGAATAGTCGAATAAAGTCGTTATTTTTGTTTGTTTTTTCGCACAAAAAGTATTCTCGTCGCTTGATAAACTTATAGTTGAGCCACTGTTGTGACATGGAATATTTAAACATTTTCTTCATTGACTTTCTGGGCCGTCAGGATTCATTCCCTTAGGGAGCCTATGGAGGAGTGATCCAGCTATCACATTTAATCAAAAATATCTTCATTTGTGTTCCGAAGACGAACGAAGGCCTTACGGGGTTGGTACAGCATGGGGGTGAGTAATTAATGACTTAATTTTCATTTTTGGGTGAACTAACCCTTTAACCTTTCACAAAGTCATCATAAAAACATAAAAAGCTAGTTGAGAAACACTGCTTTAATTAATAAAGCAGTGTTTCTCAACTAGCAATCTATTCAGTCAGCATATTTGTGTGATCTGTGTGAATTACAGAAATATAAGACTTGCTAGACCTACTTTTTTTTCTATATTTCTTTGCACAAAACTCTCCAGAAAGTGCCATTTAATGGTTTATTTTTCAACAAAAAAAAAAAAATGTTTTCGTTCTCTTTTAAAGATCGGATGGGGGGCCCCATACTACCTTCGCCTTGGGCCAATTTGCTAAATCCGCCACTGCAAAACACCATTCAAACGTCATAACTGCTTGTTACGAATGCGAAAAGCGCAGAAAATCGAACCCTATTCGATTTTTTTTTTGACGGACGAAAGTTTCGTAGACAGTGTGCAAGCGTGATTGACATAACGTGAGCTCGTATTTATTTTTTAACATGCGAAAATATCGGACGTGAATTTCAGACTGTAAGGGCCTTTAATGTTGTAAAGTCATGCAGGTACTGGCTACACACTATGGCTAGCTACACCATAGACTGTTTGTAAAAAAAAGAAAAGAAAAAATGTACACCGCAGTGGTTGTCGCTCCGTCCGGTCTAAAATAGTTAGAATATAAACACTTATAGGCGGACCGTAGTGATTCAGAATAAGACTAAACACTTTTTCGACGATGGATGCATGATGTAGGTAGCCTGGTTCTACCAGACTCTCGTACATTTCATTTGTACAGAGAGTCTGGCACCGCTCCATTGACAAGCGTTAACTTCCTTGTAGGCGGGTACTCTATTGAAGTCTAAAACTATTGGATCTGCCCAGAGTCACTCTATCTGCCATAACCAATCGCTAACGTTTGGTCGTGACATATGTTTTTTTTCCCGAACCCCGTGGGAGGATGGCCATAAACACAAAACTAAGCAAAGATTGTTCTTGCTCCGGCTTTAACTTCTTGATATTCGGCAGCGTTGCCACAACGGACCGAATAGCTTCACTCGCATCTGTCTCCTCTGCCATTACTGAGCTACAACTCAAAATAACGCACGAGTCGACATCAACGTCATCGTTCTCAGCCACTCCCTCTGTTCGCTGATTGGCCCGGTAAAAAATTGATTTCTGGAAACCGAAGTCTACAGCACAATCCCAGACGTAGTACTGAAGGAAAATGAAATTGAGCGGAAGTGCGTAGGAGGGCGGAGCCAGGCTATGATGTAGGCCTACTCACTCATACATTTTGAACAAATGTTTATTTTATTTTTGTTTGTTTGTTTTTTAAACAAACGAGGACGAGCTGAAATTATTTGTAAATCAGAACCTAGAATAGCCTATTCCTTAGAGGTTAAGACAGAGAGAGAAAGTACCTGATGAGACAGACCGCTCTGAAGCACACTATTTCTGGCGATCTCACACACATCGCATGTGCTCAGTTTCCACAGTTGTGCTGCTATGGCGTACTCCTCCATCAAGGCCTCCTAAAGGTACATAAACAACAGAATCACATCACCTGACTGCTCTAGATGATTACACTCAAAGTGGATTCATAATTAACTCATTCAGTGTTGGCAGTGTTTGTTGCTATGCGAGTCATTCACAGGAACTGCTTTCCCAGACCTTTGTGTAGTGGAACTGTAATGGGTCATCCGTGGAGAGGGACACACACAGGCCCTTTTGCAGGAACTCCCTGAGGGGATTCTTGGAATACTCCAGGAACAGGCTATTATTACTGAGTGGAGACATGGCAATCGGCACCTGGGCCAAGTAATACAGGTACTGCAGCACAGGACTCTGTATTGAGAAATAAACAAGAACAATGTTAAACCACTAGAAAATACTACATCAGTACTAAATAATAGGCTACTGATGATTTGCAAGGTTTTTTCTTTTTTTTTGTGTGTGTGTTAAATTACTCCTTTATTAGAAACTTAGCATACATGGCTCATTAATAATGATGGCCAGTTGGCAGAACTGTCACTTGTCCTATTGGGTCAGTATTGTATCTTTTTTTTTTTTTTTTGGTCAACTAGGTGAATCTATCTGGCTACATAGATGATGGGTGGTCTTTTTTTCAACATAAATGAGGGTATTTTTTCTACAAATTTGCAAGAATGACTTAGTCACCTTGTGTGCCATGATTGTTTTTGTAAACTATACATTTACAAATGCAATAAAAATGTAAAAAGAATCATTTGTAATTATACATTTAAATTTATGCCAAGCAGCTTTGCATCCCTGTCATACAGTGTCTCTTATTTGTCAGTGTTTGATTTTGCAAAGGGACACAGTTCTGTTTACCCAAAATGAGCAGAGATGCCTTGTACGAGTGTAAACGCAAACGGTGCAGATTTATTTGTTATTATACATTTAAATTCATGCTTTTATTTGGTGGCAGTGAACATTACTCCAAACAGGGAAAGCTGAAATGATCCTTACTGTTGAAAGTGGTGTAATAATTGTTTATTTAGTGGATTCTGAACTACACTGCCTATGGGTGCAATGTTGTGTGGTTTGATGTGAAGAATTAGTTTTAGAGACTGACCTTCTTTAGGTTGAGTCCGTGAGAGATGTTGTCAGCCGTGAGGAAGGCTGACACCAGATGGGTGATGGATCCTGCCTCGCCACAGTGAGGACGGAACTGGAAGGTATTGAGACCACGTTCCCTGCAAAAAACAGTTATAAAGCTTAAGGCTAAATTTAAAGGGAATAGCTTGTCTTAATGTTAGTTTGTTCTGTGAAGACAATGGGTTGTAGTGCTGAAATCAGAGCTTGATCTTTATAGTGGCTTACTTGCGTAGGTTGTTGAGGACCATGATGTTGGCATACATGTGGAAGAGGTAGTAAGTGTATGGTGGGTTTTCCTCCATGGTCCACTCTTCTGGTTTTGGACTCTTATAGGTGAATAAGTGATCACTATGTTTGGACTCATCATCCACACTGTCAAACCCTGTCACCTGCAGAAAAAACATAGAAAGCTTTTTTGACATCTTTTACAGCCACTTTTTGCCCTCATTTTCCTTGAAGGTTGCAGCTTTATATTTACATAAAGACTAGGCAAGCTGGCGTTCCTTTGACTTTGATGACCATCCTTTGAAAAATTTACCACACAATGAATAGAATACATTAATGAGTTGGGGAATTAAACACATTAATGTTTTTTTTGTGTGATTTTATTGTAAATGACTATTTTTCATGGACTCATATTCATCTGAGAACTATTTAATTGTTCATAAGGGATTTTGCATTGAAGTCTTGATTCCCTACTAAAATGACTGTTTTGTGTTGAAGCTTTTAATGTCAGGGTTCTGTCACTTCGGTTTGTTTATTCTTGGTTTGGTGACAGCTCTCACACTGCTATTGAGCGTACTGTTCCGAGTTTGCTTGGGCCGTACACTCGTTTGGATCCCGGCACTTCATTCTAGTTTGGTTTCGGTTCTTTCTCGTTGTGTTGCACGCGGCTCTTGTTTTCATCAGCCGCATACTTTTAAGTTATGTTTTGTCTTGTGCTGTGTAGCACGAGACTTGTGTTTTTCGTTGGCTGCGTTATTTCATGTTGTTATGTTTTGTGTGAACAGGTGGCTTATGAGTGTTCTCAGCTGCGTGTTCCTGTCTTGTTTTGTTTGAGCACATGGCTTTTCATGTTTGTTTCTTTGTGCCATGTGTGTATGTCTATTGTGTAACCCTGCCCTTCTTGTTATCTTATTACTGGTTCAGTTGTCCCACCTGCTCTCCCTCTTTACCTGCCTTGTTTGCTCCCTATTCTCCTTGTGTTTTCAGTCCTGGGCCAGTTTGTTGCGTCCTGTGTGCCCTTGTGTCCTGATCCCTCATGTCATGCCCTGCCAAGTCAAGCTGACCGGTACTGTTTTCCCCCAGGGGGTAGTTTTTGGTTTATTTTTTTATAACAAATAAAAGCCCATTTCTGCATCTCTGAGTCCTCACCTCATCCCTTACCTCAACCCTGACAGTTAATTGCTCTCGTGGTGTTAAAATGTTCTGCTCTGCTCTGACTGGTCTTGCCAGCTTAACAAAACTCTGAAGCACTTACGTGTTTCAGGAAGACATGTGTTTCTTTGTGCTTCTGAGGGTTGATGGTGGCCTGGAACAGTGGGAGGAAGATGTTCTCCAGCATCTTGGCGAAGTTGGGAACAATCTTCTTTGATCTGAAAATGTCACTAAAAACAAAGTACACAAGTCAAGAATATTTGCTTTAGAAATACTGAATATGAGCAAGTATGAGTGGAAACATCATATATGTGTGTGTATATTGTGCCATTCAGAATTGAATTGAGAATGCCTCTTAAGTTCATTAATTTTAACTGACAAGGATAAAAGGATGCAGAATTGTCATTTGAATTTAGAAAAACTTTCATACATTGGTTTGAACATTAGGTAGCCTAATATTAAAAACCCTGGTCTACAGCCAAAATGCTTCTAAAATAAATGTAGTCAAACTTTACTAATTCTGGGTCAGAATGACCCAGAAAAGTATGCTTAAAATTGTTGATTGGCTCTAGTTTTCAAGATATGCTATTAGGTCAGTATGTACGACCCTTGACTTGGGAAAGGCAGAGGATACGTGAGTAATAAAGGGAAGGGATCTCAGTTTAAACCTGAAATGCCTAAAATACATCTTTGACTGGATCTATAAATAAATATGAACAGTACTTGGTTTGGCAAAACAATGAATGATTCAATCTGAAGCTGATATTGCATCATATTCCTTGAAGTCATGGATGATGCAAACATAACAATGCTCACATCACTCAGCTGAACAAATTGCCCTAAATCAGCTCTTAAAGTCATTCAGCAGGAGCAGGGGTGAAAAACTGAATTCCCGGAAGGCCACAGCCCTGCAGAGTTTAGTCTCAACACTGCTCCGCAATCCTGTAGTTCCCTTTCAAGAGAACTCACGCTGTGTCTGAGAATTCGACACTATGGGAACGCCTGCTGCGTGACTGCACGTGTGAAATCAGTCCAATGGCATGACGGAACGCCATAGGCGGGTGACGTCATGACCAGGAAACTAAAAAGCTTACCCGGACCAAACAGCTTTCTCTTTTGTGTCTTCAACAGGCGCTCTCTGTGAAATCGTCTATTTGGTGTTTGTCTGTCGCATACAATTCTTTGTATTAGACAGGAGTTATATAGAAAGATTGTAAAATGGTATCAAAAAACAGCATTTTAAATCGTCTGGCCGGTCGAGAAGCAGGAAGTTTGTTAGAAAAGTAAGCTCGAAGAACACTTCCTGCCTTCTATGGGGGAAATGGATTTCACCATTTCCCTTCATGGGCTGGGTCTGTGGAGGGGTCATCATTTCTCCTGGCACATAAACTGCTTGGAGATGATGGTGGTTTTCCTGGTGTTGAAACTTCCTTTCAGACCTCAGGGGCCACCATGTTCTTGTCCATACAGACAACACATCGGTGGTCGGCTACATAAATCATCAGGGGGGCCTGTGGTCGCGCCCGCTTTACAAACTGGTGCACCAGATCCTCCTGTTGGCTCAAGGAAAGCTGCTTCTTATGGAAGTAGTTTGGCCAGACGGACATGGATTTGTTCGCGTCTCGAGAGACGAGACATTGGCTGCTTTTGGTTCTCCCTCACTCATCCCCCCATGGTACAGGCAGTTCGCATAAGGGTGCCGGCCTGTGACTTGGCCCATGGTATTGGAAGGCTTATTCCTGGCTCCCTTCGAGCCTCTTGAGGAGGTTCCAGCAAAGTTACTGACACTCAAAACGCTATTATGTCTCTCCTTTGTGTTTAGAGTTTGCACCAGGTATAGTGAAAGCCTTTCTATACCCTAGACTGGGTTATGTTCCTAAGGTCCCCAGTAATGTGGCGAGATCTATTGTGCTGCAGGCCTTTTGTCCTCCCTCTTTCGAACTTCGGACCTGGAGAAAATGAATATGCTTTGCCCAGTTGGGGCACTAGATGCAAATGTCCACAGCTCTGCTGTGTGGAGCAAATCTGATCAGCTGTTTATCGGTTTTGGGTCACCCAGGAAGGGGTCCCCAGTGTCTAAGCAGAGGATGAGCAAGGGGATAGTTGAGGCTATCTCTTTTCCGTATGAGTCACCTGGCCAGCCTTCACCTATGGCTGTCCGGGCCCACTCAACTAGGAGTATGGCTGCATCAAAGGCTATTTAATCGGGGGGTTTCCTCCAAGATCTATCTGATGTGGCGGGCTGGCCCTCTCCGCACACTTTTGTGAGGTTTTATGACTTGTATTTGGGCTGTACACCAGGGTCCCAGGTGCTCGTGTCTCAGTGCTGCTCTTTACGATTTCACACAAGACAGGCGTGGGTATAAACGTCCCCTCAATGTCGAATTCTCTGATGCGGCGTGAGGTCCCTTGCTGCGTCGCCCTGCCACACTTCCTGCATGACTGTAATCGACTTGCTTAAGCCTATCAGAAGCTAACGCTGTTTGGTCTGAGTATGCTTTATAGTTTCCTGGTCATGAGGTCACCCGCCTATGACGTTCCATCATGCCATTGGGCTGATTTCACACATGCTTCACAACGCAATCCCGCAGAGGTCTTGCTACAGCGTTGTCTTCTCCGATGCAACATCTCGTTCCCTTTTCAGGGAACTATGGTTACAGTTGTAACCGGAGACATTTTCAAATAAGCCGGAAAGACTTGATGAGCTGGATCAGGTGTGATTAATTAGGGTTGAAGCTAAATTATGCAGGACTGTGGCCCTCCAGGAACTGAGTTTTGCATCCCTGTCATACAGTGTCGTGCTCTTATTTTTCAGTGATTTTGCAAAGGGACACAGTTCTGTTTTGCCAGAGTGAGCAGAGATGCCTCGTAGTTGTGTTTACAGTGCAGATAACTTCAAATGGAGCAAATAGAGCCCATCAATGCTTGCAGAATATTGCTGGACAGTGACGAAATGCTCCATTTATGAATACAAGAAACAAGCCAAGAAGCGCCGAGTAGCTAAGCGCCTAAACTATGTACGTAATAGTTTTTTGCCTTTTGTTTCATGGTAAATTTAATTTATATAACCCTTTTGATTATTTTTATAGTGTTACATAAACAAGACAGGTGACAGGTAGTGATGGCAAGATGAGGCTTCCTGAACCACTGAGACCTCGCAGGCCATTGCTTCACCCAAAGGTTCATTCCTCGAAGCTTCATTCAGCATTGCTCACTAGTGACACCTAGCTACTGTGCAAAGAAATAGCAGACAAATTAATTCATTCTAAACCAATGACCCGCCCCCCTCCTGCTCTGTTTTATTTATTTATCTTCTTCTCACTGTTAATGTCTCGGTAACCTTTCATTTGCAATAATAAAGAGATCTGTGCAGGCATTTGTCCATTGCCTGGGTATGAAATAAAACGTGTATCTTTCTCTGTCTGCATTTACTTGTACAGAGACAACTGTCACACACACAATTAATTAATTATTCAAAAGAAATTTGGATAGTGACAGCATGAACAACAAAAGTGACTGTGTTGAGTGCAGTGCTTATGGTGGAGGGACTCGAGGGAGTGTAATAAAGTAAACTGCAGTTTGGGGTGGATGAAGGAAGGATTACAATAGATTTTTATGAAGAAAATTCATTTTTTGAAGTGTGTTGGGGTTTAGACAATTCCTCTTCTTGGACAAAACCTCTCCAGCCTTGGAAAAATATCCTTTCACAAAGAACAGAGGATGTCAGTGCCAGCGGGTATAAATGAAGATACTGATGCTTCTGTTGAGCCCAGACAGGGGAGGATTTCCTCTTTCTTGCTGGCTCCATTACCATGAAAAAGGAAGATGTCATAAAAGGCAAACAAATCCAAAAGCAGTCCAGTCCAGATCCAAAAATCCAAAGCAATCGAAATAATCTTATCTAATCAACTATAATATAGCTACTATAATTGATCATAACAATTATTAATTATTATTAATAACTATTCTAACCTGATATAGTGTAATAATATACAGCCCTAACACATATATGACACAATAACGACAATGAGATTTCTCTGACTCTGACGCTACTACAACTGCTTCTACTCCTGAAACAGCCACAAGGTGGCGGAAGTTTCGAACCCCCTTTATCCGGAAGCGACACTCAGACCGAACCGATGACGTTTTCACACAAACCGAGGCCTCGTGTGTCATTAGTCACGTTATTTTCTTTTACGTTAACAACACAAGCCTCGAATCGCGGCTTCATCTGGCACGCCCATTTTTTCTCGACACAAGCTCCGCCGCCTCGGTTCAAATGTCACATCACTAGTGACAGGTACTATCTACACAATATACATAGATGTAAAGTGTAAAAAACTTAACTATCATGGAAACCATAACCAATCAGTTGTCATATTTGAATTCAGCACATCAAAATACATAATAAATAGTACATTTTATCTCTGAAGCAGAGGACTTCCAAAACATTGTAGACTATTGTAATCAGTGTTGTTCGACATGTAGTTGGCTAACACATAAGTACACAAATAGTTTTGTATTTCACTTTTCATATATAATATATATATTAAAACATTTCAATTATATATAAAGAAATTAACTTAATATATTGAGAACATATTTTTTCATTATGTTCTCAATATATTTAATCAATTTCTTAAATATTATGAAAACATATGACATTTATTTAATATAAATTTTTATATAAAAAAACAAAACTGTCTTGTCCATTTTGTTGTGATAGATTATTGAATTTTCTCTGTTAAATTTCATATGTTAATTGACATTAGAAGAGGACTTACTAAATCCTGGGCACCTGTATGATCCATTTCATGTTAGGGGAGTACAACTTTTGCTTGATAAACCATTTGGACAGGCTGTCCCACTCTTCAGGGGCTCGGCCGTGAATTGAGAGACGGGGTTCTGCATGCTGATATTTACTCTCCTCCAGGTTCTGAGCAACTTCCTGCACAACAGGAACAATGCGATCGATTGTTACCCACTTAAGAAAATAGTCTGTATTCTCTTGACAGTTATAGTTTATTTTATCTTGTGTATCAGCATATGAGTTGATCAATTTCACCTTGATGAGACGTGCAAAATATTCTCCATTGATGTAGTTATCACTATTGAGGTAAATCTCTCGGAGCTCACTAGCACCCACTGGGTTGTATTTGGAATTGAATTTATCAAAGCGATGAAAGGTTTGTCTGCCCTGTAACAGACAATAGAGCAATTTCTTATTGCGGCAAGATCTATTCTCCAAGAAAATGTAGCATAAAAGCATCATTTGGAAGTCCTGAGGTTATCTGAAATGCGTACCGCGTGTACATCTAATGAGTCCACTGTGAGATCGTAAGGGTCCATTTTCAGATTGTTAAACACCTGTTTGAGGGTGAGCTTCTTTCCGTTCTTCTCCACCACCACTCGCTCTGCTTCTGTCTTATAGGTGTCCTGGATGAACTTCAGAAGATGCTTCTGGTTCATGCAGGCAGCTGCGTGAATGTGCGTATCAACCTGAATATTCACAAATATGTACAATTTGAAGTGAAAAGGGTCTTTATGCAGTAAATAGTGTAAATGTAAGTGTTTATGCAACTTTATTTGAAATACCTTTCTGACATTGTAGAAGTCTCTGTGAGGAACGCCTTTCAGTTCCTTTAACTCTGCCATCTCGTTCAGCATTTCATGTAGTTGGAACTTGGACAACAGGAAGTTAAGCCTTCTGTGACAATAGGTCTTCCTATAAAACAGAATTGAATTCACCTATTATTATTATTATTATTATTATTATTATTATTTAGCAACAGATGCATGCAGTGTTATAAATATAATATAACCGAACTCACGTTGGTCCGTCTGCAATCATGGCAAGGACGTGGCTCAAGTCAATAGCAAAAGTTTCCAAGTCAGGATATGGCAAGCTCCGTGGCTGATCCTGTTTTAAAGCATCCTCATTATCATAGACATATATGATTCCATCTTTCATCCTCAGGGAGTAGTTCAGATCCTGTGGGAGGTCTTCCATACTGTAGGGATCCTCACCCTCACTTGAAGGGGGGCAGATATCTGTTGCCATGGAAATAAAGTATAACGGTAGTGCTGATGAATACTAATGTCGTATTATATTGATGTTCTGATATAAATAGAAACAGGACAAGATGTTTTTAGTATCACTTTCCAAAACCTAATGAACACACTACAGTCTTTGAGACAGAATAGTACTAAGGATTTAGGACAGTCTTCTCATTTCTTATGTCTCAAAGCTGTTGTCATTATAGATCTTTGAACAGTTAAAGGCAGGGTAAGCGAGAATGTTTTTGTCATGCTGGTTAAAGTCCTGATAGCAATCATTAAGTTAAGTGATCTAAACGTATGTAAATGTACATCATCTGTGGAAGCCGTAGGACTATAAAATGTCCTACCTGCCTGTCAACATTATGTAAGGATTCATGGGCGGATCTAATCCGTGGGGAATTTGCATATCATAATTAATAGTTGGTAATTAATAATTATTCGTACATGTTTGGATTCGATCAGTCTTACATGTTAATAAATCTCCCGATAAGGGAGGATCTGTCATTTTACCTGCCTGCGTGCATGTTAATCCCTGAAATTAACCACAAGTTGATTGCAGTTAATTACACGGACCATGTTTCACAAACAGGTAAAATGAATTAGCTCAATTGTCAGGATAATATTTGTGGGGCTCCACAATATCATCTTACGGTACTTTATAGGATTTCCGGAAACGCAATTCTCTGGCCAGAAGAATTGGGTTTCCCGCCCTATAAACACAACACCTACTCTTTAAGGTATTTTTAATTTTAGTAAGCTTGTAGCATAAGATCTTTTGCACTTAAGGGACTTGAAACTGAGCAAAGAGACAGCACATCAATCAAATGAATATACAATTAATTTAATAGAGGCATGACTACTTATGTATTTACTACGGTTACACGGGATATATGTATTTACAAACACATAGACATCAATGAACAATACAATAAGACATCAATGAACGAGAAATGCGTAAAGTTTGGACAATGGATAACTTACACGCGTGAGCGAGTAAGAGAGAGAGAGAGGGAGAGAGAGACGGCATGGGTAAGATTTTTCCCTAGACTTTCACCTTTCTGTAACAACACGAAACACATCATCTTAATGCTTCTGAGAAGCTTCAAAAGAGATACTTGCACAAGTTTTGGTCTCTCTGTATCCGGCATTCCTGCACGGCCCTGTCTGGCCGCGTGAGCTGAGTCCTTTGGGTGTGAGGAAGCGTCACGTGGGCTGCTTGGCGCGCGTGTTGAACGGAGGTTTAAAGTCTTTGTTGTAACATTTCCAAAGGGAAATAGTTCGGCTAAGTTCGTTTCACTTCGTGGAAGTGAACTGAGTCGACTACGGAAAACAAAACTTTGACTACCAAAAAAAAGAAATAAAGATCTCTACGGGGAAATCACGCGGAGTTAATGTTACATCTTTGCATGGCTGGTGAAGAAGCGCGTGCTTCGCTCGGTCCGGCGCGTCACGTGGTCACGTGCGCGTGTTTCTCCTTCAAAGCGAGCGCGCGCTCGTTTAAAGGTCCCTTGTAGATGGATTTGCTGAAGAGATATGTCACGGGCTTTTCTTTTCAATCGTTGATTGTAATTAAACACAGAGACTTATCTACAACTGAAAAACACAAACTAAACTAGAAACAAATAAAAGAAAGGCGAAGAGCTCGCCCGGAGGCGAGACGTTACATTATGACACGAGGACAAGGGAGGAGGAGACTTCCAGAGGGAGGTTCAATCCTTTTTAGAGGACTGGAGTCCACACCTCTGAGGTGCGAACTGGCCAATGACATTCAACGAAACTTTTGGCGGCCAAATTCTCTTTGTCTTGTCAAAGTTAAACTATGGCCGTGTCCGCCTCTTTTATGACCAGTCAGAATTTGTCAGAATCATTCCACAAGATGGTAAAAACATAGAAAACATACATTTTACTGTAATCTTCTGTATCTGACCAAATCAGTTGGAATGAGATAATTAAAACGGTACCAAACACAACATTTACACATAATTGGAATACGAAGATACATCTTAATACATAACTATAAACTCTCAAGAGTTTCACTGATACGCTAGGAGATCATATCTAGACTACCATGGACTGGGAAACACACAGACATACAGGAATATATCGTATACAATTGGTAATGGCTCGTTTTATGAGTGTAATGTAAAAGTCCATTATGTGTGTGGTTCGTGTGTGTGTGTGTTAGAGTTCTGTTATCTCTCTTGCAGAGATGGGGGAGTTTGGAATGGAATGTTTCAAGCATTTTATGACTCTGGCCATTCCTGAGAGGGAGAGTGTGTGTGTGTGTGTGTGTGTGTGTGTGTGTGTAAATTTACACTCCAGGCTTTTTTGGGTCTTTAGCAGGATGTATTTAGTCCTTTCAGATTCACCCTCGCCCAGTCCTTACATTATGTATTTTCATACCTCCGCGCACCAGTGCTTTTCATGCTTTGCAGAGTTAGACAGGCATCATTCACGGAGGTGAGCACCGCAACCAAAACATCAGCCACTTTTTACAGATCTTCTTGAACCAAAACAATGTGCTTATGCTGCGTTTAAGCTATAACTACTGTAATTTGGAGGAGATGGAAACCTGTGACGTTATACCCGGAGCTGTGCATGACTCGAATTTATGCGTTTCAATGGCAACACTATCAACGCCGAAATGAACCTGCAACAGTCAGGTGGTACTAAATATATGATTGACATTTTTTTGCTTAATTTTTAATGACTTTTTCTCAATTAATAAGGGCAACTGGGTAAACACAAAATTTAAATGATGATATGCCCAGTCTTATAAGTCCAGTACACATTTTTTAGCATCAGTGTTCTTTGGGGTAAATTTGACCCCATACTCATTTAGATGTTTAAAATAAAATTTTACACACATTTCTTTTGGTTGTTTTGGATGATACTGAGGTCATTGTAATGCAATTTTATAATCTTCAAAAAACGTCCCTCTGCTTTGCATCAAAATGGCCTCACATGCAAGGAATTTGCAGCAAGCAAAGAATATTACACCTGAAAGAACTATTTACCGGATCAAGAATTCAAGGAGTAGGGGTTCAACTGCAGTGAAAAACGCTTCAGGACTTCCCAGGGTGTCCACAAGTGTCAGAACACTCTCTTCCTAAATGAGTCAACTACGAAATCGTGTCACCATGATTTAAGGGGCTATTTAAGTATAGCCAACAAAGAAACATAAAGTACCCGACATAAACCTTTTTAAAAAAAAAAATCATATTCTGGAGGTTTAAATTTCTGCAGTCCAATTTACCCCAGTGGGAAAAAATATGTTGGTAAATTTGAGGGTAACAGGAGGGTTAATATGTATATGATCATTATTATTGTAATGTAATACTCTGAGACATGAGGTAGTTTAACGCCGTCTCTCATCTCGTGACACTTTGCAAACTCTGCTGTGTGCTTTCATGTGTTTTCAAAGCTAGCTTGCTATTGCTAGCCACTCCGAAAATTGCCTACAATACCTTTAATTTATTAATGCATTTATTAACTGTTGCCAACCATGACATACCTGGCAGCACTTCATCCTTCTCACTCCATTTCTCATTATTGGCACTCCTTAGAAACCTGGCTGTGGTCCTGGGGAAGTGGTGATATGCCAGCCGGGAATATTTTTCTCTGATGAAGAGTGCTGTCAGCAGAGTTTTTGCTGCCTGTTCGTAGTTCTCGACTGTTGTCTGTCCAAAATCATCATAGATGAATTTATTTTGTCAGCTTTTAGGAGTACAGCAAATACACTGCAGATCAATAGTCAAAAGTTGGTAAGATTTTTTGAAAGGGGTATCTTATGTTTTGTTGAAACCATTACATTTTCAGCTTTCTTTGATGAATAGAAAGTAAAAAGAACAGCATTTATAAATCTTTTGTAACACTATGAATGCCTTTAATGTCAATTTTAATTAATTTAATGTGTACATCTAAAAGTACCCATGCAAAATAGTCTATCAAATATTAATCACTGTATAATGGGCACTTTCTTGCTTGCTTTTTTCATAATTTAGTCTACTAATCTACCACTCCATGCAAAGTATTTGATTATGAAACCACACCTGTACTGGTCATGCAAAGTATAACTGAATTTGTGTCAAACAGGTGTGACTTGCTTGTACTTTAAAAATTTTTTTTGGCTCAAATTAAATTCCCAGCCCTGTTTATGAACTTTCTTGAACTTTCACTTTATATTATATTATATTATATTATATTATATTATATTATATTATATTATATTATATTATATTATATCATATTATATTGTTATGTTATGTTATGTTATGTTATGTTATGTTATGTTATATTATATTATATTATATTACATCACATTATATTATTACTTTTAATATGCATTATTATGTATGTTATATATTTAATATATATATATATATATATATATATATATATATATATATATATATATATATATATATATATATATATATATATATATATTATATTTAATATATAATATGTAAGATACTTAGATATATACATGCTCATTTGTCTCCTACCCCTGCGCAGTAGTCTCCACTGATGGTGACCCTCTGGAATTCTGGGATATTGTCTGGCATAAGGCCTGTGGCTGTGGAAGGGGTCAGTAGGGGTGAAATCACAGACATAGCCCAATCTGAAGTAATGGGGATTTGCAAGGATTGGGATCGCATCAGCTTTAAACTCTGTTTCCTAAAATGGGGCATTAAGAATAATAAATACATTTACCAAACAACAAAAGCAGAGAGTGAGGGTGTCTTTACGTAGCCACTGGTGCTCATTGGATAAACTTGAGGTATACATCAAATTATAAAGACAAAACACTCCAAGGCACTCAAGTGGTGAAAGTAAAAAAAACTTTAATTAACTGGGCTAAATCGTTAAAAACATGTTTTTAATGACTTAGCCAAGTTAATTAAAGGATTTTTACGTTTATCACGTGAGTGCCTCGGAGTGTTTTGTCTTTATAATAATACATACATATTGAATATCACAATAATGCAAACTGCTGATTAGTTCTGCAACCTGTGGCACATTTGAGTTCACTGACCTCTTGACAGATTTCTCTGACATCTGCTCCTCCATCTCTTTGCGTAGCTCCCACTCCTTGGCCTGGTGTAAGCCAATGGGACAGTCCTCAGGGACGGTGAACATGGACAAGCTGTTCTTAGACTCTTCTTCCTTCAGAGCTGAAGCGTACACTTTCTCAGCCATGAGTCGGACTTTCTCATACACCTCTTGGAGAGAGATCTTCGTGAACTGACGCGGCATTTCTGCAAGGAGTGGTGCCATCAGAAAGAATGTCGGTTCTTTCTATAATTAGCCAATGTTTTTCATCAGGTGTAACACCTTGTTATATGTACATGGTGTTCATTTGTTAAAAGTATTCTAAAAACTTTCATTACTTTGGGCAGTACCATTTTCCAGCTTCTCAATCTATGATGACAACCCCGTATCTATTCCACAAAATCCACAAAAAGAAAAACTGACAGTCATGCCAAAAACTGACAGTCATGCTTTGAAATGAATGACATGGTACTATTAGGCATATTATTTGTAATATTTTGTCTTACTGTAAAACCATTATTGAAGGTGGTAAAAAATAACACGTGGTAATGTGTATGTGTACATGGCAGTTTTGCAACTGCACACATCATGATTGTAAACATGTCCTCAAGTATCAGTTCACACAGTTCAGGTTTCACTCTGCATCTTGTGCCTTAATTGGTCTTAGTCAGGTATGAGGTTAAACTAAGTTCCTGTCCTATTAGAGGCTGGATTCCCA
Source organism: Tiaroga cobitis (assembly GCA_030578255.1). Lineage (NCBI taxonomy): Eukaryota > Metazoa > Chordata > Actinopteri > Cypriniformes > Leuciscidae > Tiaroga > Tiaroga cobitis. Next base: position 18,165,513 of record CM060608.1, read on the forward strand.
AAGTGTCAGATGAGTTGTTGTGGTGTCCTCTGGCAGCAAAATACTCATGGTGCGCTGCAAGCATTTCTTTATTTCTTCGGTAGGTAATCATAATTAGTTTAGGCACAATCATGAAGAAAGAACGACAGGAGAACTAATATACAACCCCATTCCCAAAAGAGTTGGGACATTTTATAAAATGTAATAAAATCAAGAATCAATTTAATTTCTTTTTAACCTTTATTTAACTGACAAAAGTAGAAAGAAAAGATTTCCAATGTTTTCACCGACCAACTTAATTGTCTTCGGTATTCAACCAATTTTGCTTTTGATGGCTGCAACCCACTCTAAAAAAGTTGGGACAGAGGCTAAATTAAAGTGAAAAGGTTATAGAATGTTAAACTGTTTTAAAACAGTCCACTATAAACAGATGAATTGGTAATAGGTGGGTGGGGGCATCGTGATTCTGTATAAAAGGAACATCTCAGTCTTTGCAGGCAAAGATGGGTAATGGCTCATCACTTTATGTCAAGTTTCATAAGTGAATTGTCAAATAATTCAAAAATCCCATTTCTCAATGCAAGATTGCAAAGAATTAAGTCTTTTACCATCTACCTTACATAGTATCCTGAAAAGATTCAGGGAATCCAGAGAAATCTCAGTATGTGAGATCAAGGCAGACAACATGACCTTCGAGCCCTCAGATGGCACTGCATGAGAAACCATGCTACTGTGTTAAATACAATCATGCTACTGTGTTAAATATAGCCATATGTGATCGAGAGTACTTTGGAAAACCATTTTCACTTAACACAGTCTGACATTGCTTCAAGAAATGCTACTTGAATCTCTGTTACGCAAGGATAAAGCTTTAAATCAATTCTATGCATAGATGACCACGAGTTCTCTGGCCCCGAGCTCATCTCAGATGATCCAAAAGACAGTGGAAATGTGTGCCGTGGTCAGATGAGTCCACGTTTCAGCTTGTTTTCGGGGGGAAAACGAACATCGAGTTCTCAGACCCAAAGACGGATGGGACTATCCAGACTTTCATCAGTGACAGGTGCAAAAGCAAACATCTGTCATGGTATGGGGGTGCATCAGTGCAAACGGCATGGGTGACTTACGTGTGAAGATACCATTGACATGGAGGCGTATATTGGGATTGTACAGAGACATATACTGCCATTATAATGACATCAACAATGGAAGCCTTCATTCTGCACGTGCTACAACAGAGTTTCTCAGACACTCACCAATGGTATTTTAAATCAAATAGAGAACCTCCATTTCCAGACCCTGGCTTGGTTCCATCCGGACCGCGGGCCGGGACATAATTGCGCCATTTGACCATTTCTACAGATTAAAGTTAGCAGTGCGTCAAAACAACGGAGCGGTAATGATACTACATTAAGAACTGAAGATGACGTGGTTATTTAAACAACAGTATAGCAGAAACAAGGTGCACAGAAAATACATACTAAAACACTGCAGAAAACAAGAATGGAGCAAATATAATTATTTTTATCTGTCATACAGTTGACTCTGACTGTTTAAGTTTATAACGCGTGGCACCTTCAGATGTTTTTTCCGCTATACATTTAGCATTGTTAATCAGCATATTAAGAGAATTTCATAATAAACAATGTTATAATTTGGAAAATTATTTAGAGATGGCAAGCGAAGACAAAAAACGTAGACATTATTAGTTATTATTACTTTGTTTTGTGCTCATGATGAGAGTTTTGATTATTAGATTATGTGCGTTGTTTGTTTTTTGTGCAAAATATAAAAATGGTGCATACATAAACCTTGCACCCCCAGCATGTTTCTCAGTCCCAAGGCCTTCTGTGTGCCATACACGTAGGTGTCTAAATGTAAAAAAAAACAAAAAACCATCTGAACTAACATCTTTATATTCATATCCAGTTGAGATAAATATGATTTTTTTTGCTAAATATTGGTATAAATGTGCCTCTGTCCCAACTTTTTTGGAGAGTGTTGCAGCCAGAAAAATTAAAATCTAAATTCTAATCTAAATTTGTTTATATTTACAAAATACAATTAAGTTGGTCAGTAAAAAACATTGGAAATCTTTTCGTTGTATTTTTTTTGTCAGTTAAATAAAGTTTAAAGACAATTAACAAATCACAGATTCTTGATTTAATTGCATTTTACAGATTTTCTCTTCTGGAAATGGAGTTGTGTATATATTCATATAATACATTAATGTTTCTAATAAAGCATGTTAAATATTGAGTCATTGTTCTTTCATATATCAGAATGCATGCGCAACCAGCACTGTGAAGCAGAAGTATATGCAGCACATTTGCAAAGTGTAACTTTGTGGTTTAGTTTTACATGCAACACTAAGAAAAGTGTCTTGTTTTCAAATTGGTGTCTGGGTCTACAGAACTTTGACACTTTACTAAATGTATCTTTTAGGGTTTTCAAAGTTGATGATGAAAGACATAAATTAAATGTTTAATGCAATTTTTTTTTTTACACATTTACAGAATATAATGTTATTGTGGTTTCATTCTGGTTTTGACAATAAAAAAATCTGACATTAATCACTATTTTATTCAATTGGCAGCCCTAATAGTAAGAAATAAACAAAATCTGGTTATTTTTAAGTTTATATATGCTATAATTTAGTCACACATGATTCAGTAATGTTTATAAATCTAAAGTTTAACAGAGTAACTATATTTATCTATTTAACATGAACTTTGTTTCTGTGTAAGGACCAAATGCTAATTATAGGGCATGACTCATTACATTTATTATGAAAAATAATTGGATCTTTCAAATGGATTAACATTTGAAAATGAACTAATGTGCTTGTTTTCTTTAATGGCTTGCAAATGAGACCTTTATTTTATAGGGTGTCAGTGGGTGTGTGTAACCTTTTAATTGTGTGTTGTTGGTTTTTTCAATTTGAAATCCTATTAATCTTGGACTTATTTATGAGAAGAGTATGTGAATTTGTGGAAATTGTTAATTTCTGCAATATTCAGATATATAGAGACTGGACTGAATGTTAATAGTTTTATTAGAGATAAAATGACATTAGCTGCTTAATGTTGTTTTGAAGGATATTTCTTTTACTTATGGACTAAATTGGGATGTTTGATGTTCTCAGTTCTGTCGTCTTGTGTAAATCTTGAATAATAAAGTAAATTGAATATTTTGTTCTAGCTAGTTTGTTTGATCCTAGTACTTTCACTGGGCTGCAGTGTCGCAAATAATTTTTCAATTCATCTGAAATATGAACTATTACAATCTCATGTTGAAATGATTCAGCAAGGCTTTTTTGACACCACTTTATTTATTTTTACTTTGAGTGCAGTATTCAGATATTGGCGAAGATATGAAGCATTCACGCATGTTTCAGGTGGCTTTTCAGAGGCCAAGCACCCATACATTATACAACATCCTTACAACAGTTTAACCATCATTGTTGGTGTACAAAATGTGCAACTTCAAGTACACAAGTCTATTTTGTGCCAAAAAAAAACCCTGCCCCAGGATCTCAGGTTGCAAACAAACTAGTTTATCAAGGCAAATTTTTGTTCCAGTGCCTTTTTTTTTTTTTTTTTTACAAAAACATTTATTTGAACAAAAGAATACATTGTTCACCCGAAGACTCCCTTCTTAAGAAAAGGTAACAAATGTATGCTCCCATTTTTAGAAACCATGCAAAATACTGAAACAGTAAAGAACGTCCCATTTTTTAAAAGGATATTTGACATTTGAGATATGAAATATATCCATCACATACAAGGCACTATGGGAAGCGATATGCCCATCATATAAGGCATTAAGTCACATGACTCCACATCTTGCTACCTGAATGATTTATATCCATGGCTCTTTTGTGCATCACTTATAGCAAGATAAAGTTTTATGCTGATGTCTGGTCCACTCGTATGGACTCATGTTCTACCCTATCGATCACCCTGCCATGTTTACGGGGCTTGTGCGGCCAACGCTTCTGATTTGACAGCATCCACTAGGAAGCTGAGCTCATTGCACAAGGTCTCGTGACGATAGGTGACACGGATTTGCGCCACATTTGTCATACGGATGTCATTACCCTCTGGTCCATCCTGTAGATAATTCTCACCCAGGAAGTGTTTCTTCTCCTGCAAGGGAAATCTAAATGTCAGCTTTTTTATACACAAGGGTTGATGTTAAATTTAGCATTGAAATGCATTTAAAATTAGCAAATATTTCGGTTTCAGTAGAAGTATACAACCAACAGTATTTTTTGTATCATCCTTTTTTTTTTTTTTTTTTTCATTACTAAAAAGCAACAATCTGAGTTACAGTGAGGCACTTACAATGTAAGTGAATAGGGCCAATTTATACAAATACTGTTTCAATCGTACAGCCAAAAGACATGAACATAAGCAAAAATCCCTTATTAACCAGTTGCAGGGCAATGCAATACCATGACCTCTAAAACCCTAGAAAGACTGTAAAAATTATTTTAACAACTTTACAGCTCAAATAATACACAAGTTTAAACAGAATAATTATATTACGCAACTTTTGCTTCTCTAGCTGTTAATAAACAAAACTGCATGCGTTTTGCGGAAGAACAGCCCCCTCGGTTGAAATTGCATTTCAGAGTACCGGCAACATGTGAGAAGTGCCGGTACTCAAGACAAAGTGAGCGTATGCTACAGATTAAAATATAGAAGTGTGTATAGTACCGGTGTGTTCCGGCCCACTTCAAGCACTGATTGTACCTTTAATGGGAGTGCTTTTATTAAACTTTCAGCTTTAAATCCTCTACAAATTGGCCCCATTAACTATCATTGAATGTTTCTTAATGTCACCTCAGATTTCGCTGGGTTTTTCTTTTTCTTTCTTTTTTTTTTACAAAACAAGGATGATCTGAAATTATTTGAAATCTGAAACCTAGAATATTCCTTAGAGGTTAAGACAGAGAGAGAAAGTACCTGATGAGACAGACCGCCCTGAAGCACACTATTTCTGGCGATCTCACACACATCGCATGTGCTCAGTTTCCACAGTTGTGCTGCTATGGCGTACTCCTCCATCAAGGCCTCCTAAAGGTACATAAACAACAGAATCACATCACCTGACTGCTCTAGATGATTACACTCAAAGTGGATTCATAATTAACTCATTCAGTGTTGGCAGTGTTTGTTGCTATGCGAGTCATTCACAGGAACTGCTTTCCCAGACCTTTGTGTAGTGGAACTGTAATGGGTCATCCGTGGAGAGGGACACACACAGGCCCTTTTGCAGGAACTCCCTGAGGGGATTCTTGGAATACTCCAGGAACAGGCTATTATTACTGAGTGGAGACATGGCAATCGGCACCTGGGCCAAGTAATACAGGTACTGCAGCACAGGACTCTGTATTGAGAAATGAACAAGAACAATGTTAAACCACTAGACAAGACTTCATCAATACTGGTATCTGATGATTTTCAAGGTTTTTTGTGTGTTAAATTACTCCTTTCTAAGAATCTTAGCATACATGGTCAGTTGATAGAACAGTCACTTGTCCTATTTGGTCAGTATGAACATTTGTAGCGCGCCTCCAATCTAATAAATTGCAATAAGCTTTGTGCTTTATTACTTCTGATATATAATAATGCCTCAGCTTTCAAATTCTGTCAATTGTATTATGTAATTCAAACGATAAATGCATTTTTGGTGCTCTTTAATGTGGCGTGACAGATCATATAGCGCCTTCGGTTCAAGCTTAGTGCACGTGAATGATCATCATCTGTATTGCTAATTATAGCATGAAAAAAACATGAAAGAACTTCAGAAAGTATGTTGAAAGATTCAGCACAACTTACCTGAAATCCGTGTAATCGCTCAATCAGTGTTTCAACCACATGTCAATAAAACAGATTGTAGCCTAAACAATGTCACGTCATCTTACATTTACCTCAGAAAAGCCATTCAATCAATGTCCAAAAACTCATCAGTCAGCTAGGAAAATTAACTTAGAGAGGAGCATTTTGATAAATATATGCAATGCAATATATGCAGTCCTTCCAGAAAAACTTGCAAAAATTGTGGGAACTGGGAACTTGAAAAAATTGCGGGAACTTGAAAAAATTGTGGGAACTTGCAAAAATTGCGGGAACTTGCAAAAATTGCGGGAACTTGCAAAAATTGCGGGAACTTCTGCGGGAACTTGCAAAAACTGCGTTTTGATGAAAAAGAGAAAAAAAAGTGATTCCCCCAACACCCTGTTCTTACTACGCTACTACCTTAATGTAAAGAGTAATTAAATACTTCCTATGATAAGCAAGCATACTACATCACAGAAAGTGCTGGGAATATTTAAGTTCTCATCTTGTTTTATTTCAGACCTTAATAAAAACATCAAACTTACAAAACATTGATGAGTCAAACAAGCTCTGTAGCTTTACAAAAGGAATATGCTACAACTTCTGTAAAAATGAATAAATAAAATATTAAAAAAAAATAGTGTGTGCTCCTGTTTTACAGCTTTGATGATGTTCACGTCGCTTAATTGCGTCACTTCATAGCGTTCCCATGGCAACAGGGGGAAATGGCTGCTCTTGTGTGAAGCAAACTTTTTTGCAACGAAAATGAGAAGATTATGAAATCATGCAAGCCCCGCATATTTTGCACAGAAATCGGCAATTTATGCGGCGAAAGTGCGGCGTATTTGAAAAAAATGCGGCCCCCGCATAAATATGCGGACTTTGGCTGATTATGCACTAAATCATGCGATCGCATAATCGCGTTTTTCTGGAGGGACTAGCATATTCATTGTATTTCAACTTAACCAGCTCTTCAATATTTAATGTATGTATGCATGTATGAATAAATCCATCATGTTTTTATGACAGCCACCAAATACAACGAGTAGAAACACAATTACGTCATTTAAAAAAATTATTATTATAACGTTATTTAAAAAAACCTTCCTTATGTGTAATTTAAGTAGCCTACAAATCAGTTACCTTTAATATTATATACTATATGTATTACCACTGTCCCTGTTAGTTTACAGCGTTAGTTGAGAGATTTTTTTGCCATGTAGCCTACTGTACCTAATAGTCCCCAATTAATCGATATTAAATCGAATGGTAAAATTTGTGTCAATGCCCTAGAAATTATGCATGTAAATTCATGCTTTTCCCCCCCCCCTAATGGCAGTGAAACGATCCTTACTAATGAAAGTGGTGTAATAATTGTTTGTTTATTTAGTGGATTCTGAACTACACTGCCTATGGGTGCAATGTTGTGTGGTTTGATGTGAACAATTAGTTTTAGAGACTGACCTTCTTTAGGTTGAGTCCGTGAGAGATGTTGTCAGCCGTGAGGAAGGCTGACACCAGATGGGTGATGGATCCTGCCTCGCCACAGTGAGGACGGAACTGGAAGGTATTGAGACCACGTTCCCTGCAAAAAACATTTTCACTGTTTAACATGGGTTGTGACTTCAGTTATAAAGCTTAAGGCTAAATTTAAAGGGAATAGCTTGTCTTAATGTTAGTTTGTTCTGTGAAGACAAGGGGTTGTAGTGCTGAAATCAGAGCTTGATCTTTATAGTGGCTTACTTGCGTAGGTTGTTGAGGACCATGATGTTGGCATACATGTGGAAGAGGTAGTAAGTGTATGGTGGGTTTTCCTCCATGGTCCACTCTTCTGGTTTTGGACTCTTATAGGTGAATAAGTGATCACTATGTTTGGACTCATCATCCACACTGTCAAACCCTGTCACCTGCAGAAAAAACAGAAAGTTTTTTTGACATCTTTTACAGCCACTTTTTGCCCTCATTTTCCTGAGGTTGTGGTTTAATATTTACATAAGGACTGATCAGGCTGTTCAGATATATAGGCAAGGTGGCGTTCCTTTGACTTTGGTCACATTTGGTGGGGGAAAAAAATGAAGACACAATGACTACATTACTGACTTGTGCGTAGCTTAACCACAACTATGTTTTCTGTGATTTTATAGTGCATGACAATTTTACATGAACTCATATTCATCTGAGAACCATTTAATTGTTCATAAGGGATTTGGTATTGAAATCTTGATTCCCTGGTAAAATGACTGTTTTGTGTTTAAGCTGTTAATTGTACTATTGGTGTTAAAATGTTCTATTGTGGCATGAATCTGCTCTGACTGGTCTTGCCAGCTTAACAAAAGCACTTACGTGTTTCAGGAAGACATGTGTTTCTTTGTGCTTCTGAGGGTTGATGGTGGCCTGGAACAGTGGGAGGAAGATGTTCTCCAGCATCTTGGCGAAGTTGGGAACAATCTTCTTTGATCTGAAAATGTCACTAAAAAATAAAGTACACAAATCAAGAATATTTGATTTTAGAAATACTGGACATGTATTATGAGCAAGTACGAGTAAAAATATAGTTGAGTGGAAACATCATATATGTTGTTGTACCATTCACAATTGAATTGAGAATGCCTTTTAAAATCATGAATTTTAACTGACAGAGAAAAAGGATGCAGAATTGTAATATGAATTTAGAAAGCAGAATTCCAAAAAGTACATATATTATATAACTTTCACACACTGATTTGAACATTAACAATTAAACATTATGACAATAACAGTACAGCCAAAATGCTTCTGAAATAAATGTAGTCAAACTTTACTAATTATGGGTCACTGAGAACGAAAATTATGCTTAAAATTTTTGATTGGCTTTAGTTTTTTAAAGATATGCTATTAGGTCAGTATATACGAACATTGATGTGGGAATGGCGGAGGATAAATGAATAATTACTAAAATACATCTTTGACTGGATCTATGAATACATTTATGACTGGATTTGGACAGTACTTGGTTTTTAGGCAAAACAATAAATGATGCAATCTGAAGCTGGTATTGTATCATATTCCTTGAAGTCATGGATGATGCAATCATAACAATGCTCACATCACTCAGCTGAACAAATTGCCCTAAATCAGCTCTAGAAGTCATTCAGCAGGGGTGCAAAACTGAAGATTATTAAAGTTTCATTGACTGTTAAATTTCTTTAAATTCATATGTTAATTGACATTAGAAGAGGACTTACTAAATCCTGGGCACCTGTATGATCCATTTCATGTTAGGGGAGTACAACTTTTGCTTGATAAACCATTTGGACAGGCTGTTCCACTCTTCAGGGGCTCGGCCGTAAATTGAGAGACGGGGTTCTGCATGCTGATATTTACTCTCCTCCAGGTTCTGAGCAACTTCCTACACAACAGGAACAATGCGATCGATTGTTACCCACTCAAGAAAATAGTCTGTATTCTCTTGACAGTTATAGTTTATTTAATCTTGTGTATCAGCATATGAGTTGATCAATTTCACCTTGATGAGACGTGCAAAATATTCTCCATTGATGTAGTTATCACTTTTGAGGTAAATCTCTCGGAGCTCACTAGCACCCACTGGGTTGTATTTGGAATTGAATTTATCAAAGCGATGAAAGGTTTGTCTGCCCTGTAACAGACAATAGAGCAATTTCTTATTGCGGCAAGATCTATTCTCCAAGAAAATGTAGCATAAAAGCATCATTTGGAAGTCCTGAGGTTATCTGAAATGCGTACCGCGTGTACATCTAATGAGTCCACTGTGAGATCGTAAGGGTCCATTTTCAGATTGTCAAACACCTGTTTGAGGGTGAGCTTCTTTCCGTTCTTCTCCACCACCACTCGCTCTGCTTCTGTCTTATAGGTGTCCTGGATGAACTTCAGAAGATGCTTCTGGTTCATGCAGGCAGCTGCGTGAATGTGCGTATCAACCTGAATATTCACAAATATGTACATTTTGAAGTGAAAAGGGTCTTTATGCAGTAAATAGTGTAAATGTAAGTGTTTATGCAACTTTATTTGAAATACCTTTCTGACATTGTAGAAGTCTCTGTGAGGAACGCCTTTCAGTTCCTTTAACTCTGCCATCTCGTTCAGCATTTCATGTAGTTGGAACTTGGACAACAGGAAGTTAAGCCTTCTGTGACAATAGGTCTTCCTATAAAACAGAATTGAATTCACCTATTATTATTATTATTATTATTATTATTATTATTATTTAGCAACAGATGCATGCAGTGTTATAAATATAATATAACCTAACTCACGTTGGTCCGTCTGCAATCATGGCAAGGACGTGGCTCAAGTCAATAGCAAAAGTTTCCAAGTCAGGATATGGCAAGCTCCGTGGCTGATCCTGTTTTAAAGCATCCTCATTATCATAGACATATATGATTCCATCTTTCATCCTCAGGGAGTAGTTCAAATCCTGTGGGAGGTCTTCCATACTGTAGGGATCCTCACCCTCACTTGAAGGGGGGCAGATATCTGTTGCCATGGAAATAAAGTATAACGGTAGTGCTGATGAATACTAATGTCGTGTAATATTGATGTCCTGATATAAATAGAAACAGGACTAAATGTTTTTAGTATCACTTTCCCAAACCTAATTAACACACTACAGTCTTTGAGACTAGTACTAAGGATTTAGGACAGTCTTCTCATTTCTTATGTCTCAAAGCTGTTGTCATTATAGATCTTTGAACAGTTAAGTTATTGGTGCATGAACTGTTGCCAACCATGACATACCTGGCAGCACTTCATCCTCCTCACTCCATTTCTCATTATTGGCACTCCTTAGAAAACTGGCTGTGGTCCTGGGGAAGTGGTGATATGCCAGCCGGGAATATTTTTCTCTGATGAAGAGTGCTGTCAGCAGAGTTGTTGCTGCCTGTTCGTAGTCTTCAACTGTTATCTGTCAGAAGTGATCATAGATTAATTCATTTTGTCAGCTTTTAGGAGTACAGAATATACACTACAGTTAAAAAGTTGGTAAGTCTCTTATGTTCACAAAGGCTGCATTTATTTGATCACAAATTCAGTAAAAAAAACGTAATATTGTGAAATATTATATAACTGTTTTCTATTTCTAAAAATTAATTATTCCTGTGATGGAAAAACTGATCTTAAACATCATTACTCCAGTCTTCAGTGTCACATGATCCTTCAGAAATCATTCTAATATGCTGATTTGGTGCTCGAAACAAAAATTCTTATTATTATAAAGGTAAAAAACAGCTGTGCTTATTATTCATCTTTTTTTGGAGACCATGATACATTTTCAGCATTCTTTGATGAATAGAAAGTTAAAAAGAACAGCATTTATAAATTTTTTGTAACATTATAAACTTTACTGTAGATTTTGATCAATTTAATGTGTCCTTGCTGAATAAAAGTATTAATTGCTTTAAAAAGAAAGACATTACTGACCCCAAACTTTTCAACGGAATTATATATGCCTTAAACCTCTAAGTTTAAAAGTTTGCGACTTGTAGTCCATATCTTGTTAGCTTTGGAGGCATAATATGCTAGTGTACTTCTAAAAGTACGCATAAAATACTCTGTTCATCAAATATGAATCACTGTATAATGGGCACTTTCTTGCTTGCATTTTTTCATAATTTAGTCTACTAATCTACCATTGCATCCAAAGTATTTGATTATGAAACCACACCTGTACTGGTCATGCAAACTTAATTTGTGTCGCACAGGTGTGACTTGCTCGTACTTGTACTATGAATTAATTTGTTTGGCTCAAATTAAATACCCAGCCCTGTTTATTAACTTTCTTGAACTTTTCATACACTTAGATATTTAAGTATATCATATTATTAAATATCTTCATACATAATATATGTAAGAAATAATTGACGACGGGCCGTTAAATTATTAGAAAAATAATGCACACCCGGTAATGCACCTCAAGTTTGAGTGCAGAGAGATAGGGAGAAAGAGAGTATGTGCTTTCCGTACATAATAAAACGTAATTTTGTGGGGAAAAAACAAAACCTTTTTATCCTATCGTTTACTATATTTATTTGCTTGGTCAGTGTCATTGTGGGTTTTGGTTCTCTTGCTGTTGTGGGTAAGGAACTATGAAATAACTGAAATCTTTTGGCGAAGTGATATGGAACTGTAATACCAAGACCTGCCGGAAAATTCTTTAGCCATGCGTTTCCCTGAAAGTAATTGCACACCTTAGAACGTTCGTCAACCAATCAGATTCATTCAATCATTCAACTGCCCCATAGTATAAATCATTATATACCTTATTAAATATAATATACTGTACTAATATATATATATATTCATGGCCTATATATATATATATATATAATCATTTGTCTCCTACCCCTGCGCAGTAGTCTCCACTGATGGTGACCCTCTGGAATTCTGGGATATTGTCTGGCATAAGGCCTGTGGCTGTGGAAGGGGTCAGTAGGGGTGAAATCACAGACATAGCCCAATCTTGAGTGGCGGGGATTTGCAAGGAAATTGATTGGGATCGTATCAGCTTGAAACTTTGTTTCCTAAAATGGGGCATAAAGAATAATAAATACATATTGAATATCACAATAATGCAAACTGCTGATTAGTTCTGCAACCTGTGGCACATTTGAGTTCACTGACCTCTTGACAGATTTCTCTGACATCTGCTCCTCCATCTCTTTGCGTAGCTCCCACTCCTTGGCCTGGTGTAAGCCAATGGGACAGTCCTCAGGGACGGTGAACATGGACAAGCTGTTCTTAGACTCTTCTTCCTTCAGAGCTGAAGCGTACACTTTCTCAGCCATGAGTCGGACTTTCTCATCCACCTCTTGGAGAGAGATCTTCGTGAACAGACGCGGCATTTCTGCAAGGAGTGGTGCCATCAGAAAGAATATCTGTTCTTTCTATAATTAGCCAATGTTTTTCATTAGGTGTAGGAACACCTTATGTACATGGTGTTCATTTGTATGAAGTATTCTAAAAACTTTCATTACTTTGGGCAGTACCCAAACATGTTGCCAAAACCTGACAACTGAGAGTCATGCTTTGAAATGAATGACATGGCACTAGAAGGCCTAGCCTATTATGCGTCATATTTTGGCTAAGAAATTATTTACTGGATTTTGCCATAATGTAAAACCATTATTAAAGGTGGTAAAATAAACTGGAGGTAATTACGTGTATGTGTAAGTCGTGGCAGTTTTGCAACTGCACACATCATGATTGTAAACATGTCCTCAAGTATCGAACGGTCCACACAGTTCAGGTTTCACTCTGCATCTTGTGCCTTGGGTATGTGCTTTCACACTGGCAGTTTAGTTCGGAACGGGGCACGGTTCGCATGAAAAAGCTGTCATGCGGACCCGGATGCGCACTGGGGTACCGAACCCGAAACTACCTGGAGGAGGTGGTCTGAGTTCGGTTGCACTCGAAACGTGCCACGGTTCGCGTGAATGTGAAAGCAACACGGACTCGGGTGCGCACTTGTTCAGGAAGTAAGGTGACCTGCCCATGCGTTTTAGCTGATTATGATGTATTTAGTTAAATAAAACATATGTCAGGGATGATAGTGTTGATGATTTACTTGGATACGAGCGAGAGTGAGCTTGGAGTGTATCGCGCATAGCGCATGGAATCAGGTCAACAAATTAATGGAAATCCACTAGCTGTCTCCTCAAAAGAGTCCGTTTCCAAGCCGCAGAAAGCCACCTTATGCGACACGCACAGTAAACCCGTGTTTTTCACTCAGCTGCGCATAATTACTAGCCTGGATGCCAGCCCGAACCCTGCCAACAACATTTTTCAGGAAGTTCGGTCTGGACTCGATCCATTGAGGAGTAATTATGATCGGTTCAGAATTAGTCGGTCCAATTAAATTGCCAGGGCGGGCTTTATACGATGATGGACAGATGATCTGCAGTTACGTAATCATCACGTTATCAAAGAGCGCTAATCAATGTGAAACCAGACCAACGCTGCGGGGGGCTTCGGGAACAATCGCGCTCGGGCTCGGAGTCGGACCGCAGCAAACGAGCCCAGTGTGAAAGCACCAGTTCCTGTCCTATTAGAGGCTGGATTCCCAAAGTGTCAGATGAGTTGTTGTGGTGTCCTCTGGCAGCAAACTACTCATGGTGCACAACAAGCATTTCTTTGTTTACTTGGTAGGCAATCATAATTAGTTTAGGCACAATCACAAAGAACAAACCACAAGTGAAGGGGAACTTGTATATAATAATGCATTAATGTTATGCATGCACTGAAGCAGAAGTAGGCTATATGCAGCATATTTACAAAGTGTAACTTTGTGGTTTAGTTTTACATGCAACACATTAAGAAAAGGCAAATTGTCTTGTTTTCAAACTGGTGTCTGGGTCTACAGAAAATCGGACACTTTACTAAATGTAGCCTATCTTTTAGGGTTTTCAAAGTTGCTTTTGAAAATCTGGTCAAAAATCATGACATTAAATCACAATTTTATTGACAGCCCTAGTTGTAAACAGTAAGAAATAAAATAAAAAAAATCTGGTTATTTTTAGGTTTATATATGTACATCATCCTAATAGTAAGTACAAAAGTATGCTGTTAACTTAATACAAAATAAATATTTAGTGACAATGATTTAATACCGGAAACAACCATGCTTAACATTTTCGTCACACAGTATAAATGTTTATTTTATTGAATCAATTTTATCGCTGCCATTATATTTTAGGAAGGGGATCATCATATTTGGCATCAAAAAGTTTGAAAACCCCTGTCATGCAGAATGCTTTTGACATTTGAAAATTTCAAAAAATAATGTTGGATAAGTGTAATAATTAATTGAATTTCTTATTTGAATTTTTCTCAAAAAGCATCTCGCAAATAATTTTTCAGGCCTTGACCACTGGTTTTTGTCTCTATTATGCCTTGCCTAACTTCACCACCCTTCCTCCATTTGCGCACAGACTCCCTGTGCATATCAAAACCACATTTGCATCCTGTCCAGTAGATTATAGTTTCATATCAGTTACCATGCCTTGGCCACCTTTCTATTTCCCATATCACATTGGATATGACATCAGCGTATACAAAGTTCAGTGCTCATATAGCATGGCAATGTAGGTCAGGCCCATCCCTATAAACAGTTTTTAATGGCAGGCAGGGTTATAAAGTCATGTGCAAGATTGTTGACTTCCACCTGTGTTGACATGTAACTGAATATTCCACTGCAGTCAACAAACCACAGCCTTTCGATTTAGACGCTTGAGAAGCCTGTCAGATGGATGATTCCAGACTCCTCTCAGCCCTGCCCATAGGAAACCTAGATACCAGACGCACTTCTAGAACAGCTGTGTCTTTCGAATGGAAGTAAACCCCTCAGTTATATATCCAAGTAAAAATCAATCATATACATTTTTACTGTAAGATATGCATTATATAAAGAGTAAAAAACAAATACATTATGTATATAATATTTTACTATATATTTTTTTAAGGCAAGGTGTAAATATATTATAAAACTCATAAATAGAATAATACATGTATATCTAATTGATTTTTACTCCATTTAAATTTGGATAAATAAATAAGGAATTGATTATTTTAAGCACACAGTATTATACTACAAATATATCTTATATCTTGTCAACTTTTAACTGAAGAAAAGCTTTTCAATATCCAATCTTTTGACTGTCACTGACCCCTATTATTCAGCTTGACCGATCCTATAGTACATTCATATTCCTATTGTTGGAATCTACACTTTCTCTTACCTTCTTTAGCTATTTTTGCCATGGTTTTACTGGATCTCTGTGTTTGGGTTCTCTGTTTTCTTGTTGCTTTATAACTGTGGTCTTCAGTTCTATGTCTTATTAAGAAGCTTCTTTTCAGTGAGTATCCCTCTACTCTCTATTTAAAGGGTCTGACAGCATCATATCAGCAGAGAGCCCTGGCTGGACATCACAACAAGCTGCGAGCTGAACCTGAGACCCTTCTAAATGCTGGCAGGTTCTGGAGCTTGCAAGCTGTCAGGATCATTTCCCAGCTCGCTGTTTTTTTTTATAAGGGAAGCTTTTTTTATAAGCTTCTGAAAAGCACACGCGGACACACACAAGACCCCAGAGGAATATTCTGTTTCAAACAGCATCCAATAATGTCCTAATCCGTTTTCATACATCCCCATGGCTGAAGTTACACTCACCTGATTTTGCTGGATCTTAAAATGAGCATGGAAGAACCCTAGGCTTAAAGTAAATGAGCAAAGCGTTCTCAAAACACAACAGCTAAGCTCAGAAATGCATTAATTTACCTGGAGCTTTGAGAAGGTCAGGCTACCACAGTGTCTCGGAGAAAGTATAAGGGGTGACAGACAGGATAGCTCTGTTTATTTGTGTCTACTAAAACCGTGTCTCCTCCGACCTTTACTCATTTGTAGGAAAACAAATAAGAGAAGTAGAACTCCGCCCTGCAGCGTAGCACTGGTTCAATACCTACCAAGCCTCTGCCCCCTCCCCTTACTTTTCATCTCAGAGACGGAAAAGCCATACTTTCATTTTGACACACAAGTTCAGCTCACTTTGTGCCATACATTTACAGTATTCTTCTTGTTTTGTAGTATTTGGTTAAAATTGACTCTAATTTCATAGACTGAAAAAGTGTAAACCATTAAATTACAGTGCCATCATTCTCACAGACTTATATTAAATAGCAAATAATGGAGTCAAATGTATTGAATGCCATTAGAGTAATTGAAATAATTGCATTTATAATAAGGCTTTCTTTGGTTTTAAATGAAAACAGAAATATTTAGCAATGACTTTGTGTTTAATGATTGCACAAGTCATCGAGCTGGCATGAGCAAAGTGCTTCATTGCAAAGAGGTTATTTATAGAACGGGTTCAGTGCTCTTTTGATAGAGCACTTTATGACAAGCTTGCAAAGAATGTTGAGGACACAATGTTTTGCTACACTTTTAACCTATTTTGACAATACCCAACAATATGTCTGCATGCCAGCTTTCAGGAGTTTGTGCAGTGGACCTGCACATTAAACATACTAGCCTTTTACAAAGACAAAATGTACACACACAAAAAAAGCATATTGTGCAAGCCAACATGAAGCACTGAGATGTAGTATTATCATATACTGTGCCAAACTTACCCCTCCCAAAGTTGGGTGTTGATTGTTGCTTAGACAATGGGGTTCCTTTCCTGTCCATTTTGTACAGCGTAGCAGATGCAACACGATCTCTAGTCAAAGTTCCACCTGAAAGACAGCAGTAAACTCCTTGTGTTCTTAAAATGCATTGCAGGAAGGAAAAATTCCACACTAAAAAACACCCTGATTCATTTGATAAGAATTCTACAGCAACATGGACTGTTTACCTCTCCGCGAGCAGATGAAAGCTAACTGCTAGTCTTCTGGTTTTCAAAAACAGGAAAAGGAAATTCATAAGTAAGCCAACTAACTTTAATCTGATGGACACTACTTCTGCAAAGTCAAAGTCAAATCCAAAAGCAAAACACAAAAGTTTGTTATTTCCTACTAGTGTGTTTGTTAAATTTCATGAGCTCTTGCTTTACAGCAAATGCAACATTTTCTGATGTGTTAGGGTGAAACAACTCCTGATAAACACTAGAACGTTGTATGCTGTCATCTTAGCTTATCTACAAGAACACAAACAGCATGCAGTTCTGAATAAGGAAATGCCTCAATGTTCAAAAACATACCATCACACCTGGTAAAACTCTCCAATATTTAATCCTTCCATTTTATAATGAAAGATATGTAAATGATGCAAGACAGAGTAATAATAATGTACATGGATTAAGACTACAGAGAAGCAGTATTGGAACGAGGCATCACCCAACAGGTTCAGACCTGCAGGAGATGCTTGAAAGAAAAGAGGCCAAATATTTTACAGCACTTCTTCTGTGGTAACCCAACTGCCAAAGGGTTACTAAAATTTGTTTTAAAGTGATATGAACCAACTCACCTTCTGTCTGCAGACCTCTATCTGTTCTCCTTGAAGTTTTTCTCTCTCTCTCTCTCTCTCTCTGTTCGTGTGACAGTCCCTTGGGAGATTCTGCTATTTTCAGTAGTGCAACACTCACTGGGTGTGAAGACAAATGCCTCAAGGCTTTTACAAGCTGAATCTTAAAAAAATGTCACTGCACTTAACCCTTTCGGTGCTGGTGGTAACCTTGAACTTGGGACTTGGATCTTGTCTGGTGTGTTTAATTTCAGTTCTCTGGGCTTTTATTGTGTTTTGCGTTTTGCGACTATAGCCTATTTGTTGATGAAAACCAAACATAGGCTAACTAACAAAAAATGTTCACTACAAAAAAAGCATTTTATGGATATGTTTCGCGTTATGTTGTTCGAGGCTCGACTTTATACACATGACATCCCATTCATTTGAGAAGAGAACTGAGATGAAGGCGAATGTTTAATTTCACACACAAAAAACGCGTCATTGCGTTCCTTTTTTTCTGCTTTTTTCTATTTCTCTGTAAAAATGCAAAGACGTCTTTGATTTGCGTCTAGCTATTTTTTGAGATACCCCTCGCTGCAGACTGTAGCGCGGTGACGTCACGTATACACGTCATGTATGTACGTCACGTATGTGTTACCACGCATGTGCAAAGTAGACGCATGAGCGCATGCGCAAATTATACGCATTTGTGCATGCGCAGTTCATTACAATCACTTCCGGCGATGGATTCGATGCCAGTAAGCAGTAAGTCAATAAGCATTATTTATGCTGTTTTAACAATTGTTCCCTTTCGTTGTCACTCCGAGTTCCGTCGGATGACGACGAATGGGGAGTTTCGCTTAGAAAGCCTATCCACTTCGAGTAATACAAAACGAGCCAATGGCAAAGAAATGCCATGGGTCTGCAGAATTTGCATGGAGCAGCTCCGCCCCACCTCGTGGGTATAAAGGGCGGAAATTCCATCAAAGCAGTATGTTTTCGCTTCGGAGCCAAGTTCATCCTTCGTTCCACAAGCCATTCCTGATACTGTCAGTTCTACAGACGAGCGAGATTCTCTGGTGTTGGTGTGACGGCGATCTCCGGCGAGCGCGCGCTTCCTGCTTATCTGTCTGTGATTCGACAGCGAGTGTGTGTCTCCCCGGGCGCTTCAACACAGTCAGAGTTTTCTTTTCTCTCACAAAAGAGCTTGCACGCGGCACGTCTTTTTAAAGATGCATCGCCCGTGCACTTCTGGTTGCGGTAGACTCGTTGACAGATATAATACAGATGAGCAAATGATAAAGCTTGGGTTGCTGAATATTCGATCCCTTACTTCAAAATCTCTCATAGTTAATGATATGATTTCAGATTATAATCTTGATATGCTGTGTTTGACAGAAACCTGGCTAAAACCAAACGATTACATTATTTTAAATGAGTCAACCCCACAAGATTACAGTTATAAACATGAACCTCGTCTGAAAGGCAAAGGGGGAGGTGTTGCTGTAATTTATAGTAATATTTTCAAAACCACTAAGAAATCTAGCTTTAAATATACTTCTTTTGAAGTATTGGTGCTTAATGTAAAAATCTATAGTGTAAACGATAAATCACATTTGAGAATTATGCTGGCTACTGTATACAGGCCACCAGGGCACCATAAAGATTTTATCAAAGAATTTGCGGACTTCCTATCAGAATTAGTATTGGCTGCAGATAAAGTACTAATTGTTGGTGATTTTAATATACATGTAGATAATGAAAAAGATGCATTTGGATTGGCATTTAAAGACATTGTAAACTCAATTGGAGTTAGACAACACGTGTCAGGACCTACTCATCGTCGTAATCATACTCTAGATCTAATATTATCACATGGAATAGATGTTGATACCGTTGAAATTCTGCAGCAGAGCGATGACATCTCAGATCATTATCTAGTCTCATGTAAATTACATTTAGCCAAGGCTGCAAAGCCGACTCCGTGTTATAAATACGTTAGACCTATAACTTCTGCCACTAAAGATTGCTTTATCAATAATCTTCCTAATCAGTTTCATCATCTCAGCATCCTGGATAGCTTAGAAGAACTTGATATTGCAACAGAAACGTTTAACTCTCTCTTTTCCAGCACTTTAGACGCAGTTGCTCCGTTGCGCTTAAAGAAGATTAAAGAAAATAGCCCAACGCCGTGGTACAGCGAGCACACCCGGGCCCTTAAGAGAGCAGCCAGAAAAATGGAGCGCAACTGGAAGAAAACTAAACTAGAGGTATTTCGGATTTCATGGAAAGAGAGCTCGATTGCTTACAGAGAGGCTTTAAAAGCTGCTAGATCTGCTTATTTTTCAAACCTATTAGAAGAAAATAAACATAATCCAAGGTATTTATTTGAAACAGTGGCTAAACTAACGAAAAAGAAAGCTTCAAGCTCAGAAGTGTCCAAGCAACACAGCAGTGATGACTTTATGAACTTCTTCACTTATAAGATTGATAATATCAGGGACAAAATTATAACTATGCAACCGTCTACCACAGTATCGCATCAGGAAGTGCATTGTAGTCTCCCTGAGGAAAAATTTGATTCATTTGTTGCTATAGGAGAGGAAGAATTCTGCAAACTCGTTAATTCATCCAAATCGACAACTTGTATGTTAGATCCTATACCGACTAAGCTACTGAAAGAGATGTTTCCAGAGGTCATATATCCTCTTCTTAATATCATTAATTCATCTTTGTCTCTAGGATACGTACCAAAAACCTTTAAACTGGCTATGATAAAACCGCTTGTTAAAAAAACACAACTTGATCCTACAGAATTAGTCAATTACAGGCCGATCTCGAATCTGCCTTTTCTGTCAAAGATATTAGAAAAAGCAGTATCTTCACAACTGTGTTCCTTTCTAGAAAGAAATGATATCTGCGAGGATTTTCAGTCCGGATTTAGACCGTACCATAGCACTGAGACCGCTCTCATTAGAGTCACAAATGATTTGCTCTTATCATCCGATCGTGGTTGTATCTCTCTATTAGTGTTACTCGATCTTAGTGCTGCATTTGACACAATTGACCACAACATTCTTTTAAATAGACTAGAAAACTATGTGGGCATTAGTGGAATTGCACTAGCATGGTTTAAATCATACTTATCTGACCGTTATCAGTTTGTAGCAGTAAATGAAGAGATGTCTTATCGATCACAAGTTCAGTATGGCGTACCACAAGGCTCAGTACTAGGACCGCTGCTGTTCACTCTGTACATGCTACCATTAGGAGATATCATTAGGAAACATGGAGTTAGCTTTCACTGTTATGCCGATGATACTCAGCTGTATATTTCTTCAAAACCCAACGAAACTTACCAATTCACAAAATTAACGGAATGCATAGCTGATATAAAAAATTGGATGACTAGTAATTTCCTACTACTAAATTCTGAAAAGACAGAGATTCTAATTATTGGACAAAAAACTTCCACACGTAATAACCCAGAATACTGTCTAACACTTGATGGCTGCTCTGTCAAGTCTTCGTCGTCGGTTAGGAACCTGGGTGTGCTCTTTGATACCAACCTTTCTTTTGAAAGCCACGTGTCTAGTATCTGTAAAACTGCATTTTTCCATCTTAAAAATATATCTAAAATACGCCATATGCTCTCATTGGGAAATGCGGAACAATTAGTCCATGCGTTCATGACCTCAAGGCTAGATTATTGTAATGCTCTACTGGGTGGTTGCCCTGCACGCTTAATAAATAAACTACAGCTAGTTCAAAACGCCGCAGCTCGAGTTCTTACCAGAACCAGGAAATATGACCATATTAGCCCGGTTCTGTCAACACTGCATTGGCTCCCTATTAAACATCGTATAAATTTTAAAATATTGTTGATTACCTACAAAGCACTAAATGGTTTAGCTCCGCAGTACTTGAGCGAGCTCTTAACGTATTATAGTCCTTCACGTCTATTGCGATCTCAAAATTCCGGTCAGTTGATAATACCTAGAATATCTAAATCGACTGCAGGCGGTAGATCCTTTTCCTATTTAGCACCAAAACTTTGGAACAGTCTTCCTACCATTGTCCGGGAAGCAGACACACTCTGTCAGTTCAAAGCTAGACTAAAAACACATCTCTTTGACCTAGCATACACATAACGCACTATAGACTTCTATAAATTCAATGTTAGGCTGCATAGATTAGGTCAGCCGGAACTGGGAACACTTCCGTTAAATCTTGATGTACTCGCTACATCATAAGAAGAATGGCATCTACGCTAATATTAGTGTCTTTGTTTATCCCGAGGTTTTCCCGCAGCCTGCCGGATCTAGGCCGTATCCAGATCTGACGAAGGAGATCCGCCTGGACCCGATGACAATGCAGTGCTGAAGTATCCATATCCTCTCCCTATGGAGGATCCCTTTCCCACTCTACAGATAAAGCGTTGTGAATTCCGGCTCGCGTACCCCGAAGTGATAAAATAAAACAAAATTCTGTATCAAAATTTATAGGCAAGAAAAGTAGTTTGTTTAGGCTGGGTTGTATGAATTATAAACCTGCGCACATATTTTAAAAAGCACATAACTATAGAATCAATCCTGAATGAGCATGTGAACGCCGTCAGCGTTAATCACAGGTTCGCGTTTAAAAGTCTGATCATTTCGACGGAGGTGAATCAATCAAAGTTAACTTTAGCTGGAAATAACATTATTCAAGAACCGCTATAATGCCAAAACAATCTGTTACCTTAAATTATATGTTTATCTCTGTAAAGCTGCTTTGAAACAATCCATTGTTAAAAGCGCTATATAAATGAAGATGACTTGACTTGACTTGACTTGACATCTCTGATGGGCACGAGCGTTTCATAGTGTGTTTGGGCATTGATCACGCTAGAGCAGCGCTCGTGGATGACTCATGTTCTCTCTGTGGGAACATGACCATCGCAACATTACGGTCGAGACTCAGTGATCTCGCAAGAGTGAGAGTCCCCTCATCCACCCCCCGTTCTACTAGTTCTAGAGATAGAGCTGGTACTTCGGCTGGTGGCCAGGGTGATCTGAGGGTGACGGTTTGGAACAAAGCGCCGACTATCAGTCCGTGCCCAGCCGCACCCTCTCCAGTGTTGCAACCCGCGAGTGTTCAGGGGATTCCCGCGGGACCATCTTCGGATGCCCCGCGAGTTTCCTTTGGCGCTCCAGAGGAGGACGCGATGTCTATCGCAGCATCACGAGGTGGGTCTGAATCTTCTGGAAGTGAAGACTCAGCGCAGCTGCCACCTTCCGGTGTGCATACGGTTGTGCCTGAGTCGGATCCGGAGATGACGACCATGCTCGCCCGAGCCGCCGCGAGCATCGGTTTAGAGTGGTCCCCGCCACCCTGTCCCGAGCGCTCGCGGCTGGATGATTGGTACTTGGGTAAGGCCGCGGACCCCCGTCCGCGTCAAACCCCAATACCTTTCTTCCCGGACGTGCATGATGAGATCTCGAAGTCCTGGAAGACCCCCAGCTCTTCCCGTGACCGCTCGTTGGTCTCATCCGCCTTTCCTCCCCTCGATGAGGCGGCTGCCCGTGGGTACACTGGGCTCCCCCCGGTTGAACGCTCTGTTGCGATGCAACTGTGTCCTCAGAGCGCTTCTTCTCGTGGTGAGCCTAAGCACCCATCCAAAGCCTGTAGGTACTCGTCTACGCTTGTGGCGAAGTCCTACAGAGCGGCGGGACAGGCAGCCACCTCTTTGCATGCCATGGCCATTCTGCAGGTCTACCAGGCCCAGATGCTCAGGGACATGCACGAGGGTAGGACAGACCCAGGGCTCTTCAATGAGCTGCGCGCCGCCACCGACCTTGCTCTCCGAGCGACGAAGGTGACCGCACGCTCCCTGGGTTTGGTGATGTCCACAGCCGTGGTCCAGGAGAGACACCTGTGGCTGAATCTTGCTGATATGCGGGATGCCGAGCGGTCTCGGCTGCTCGACACCCCCATATCACAAGACGGCCTCTTCGGCGGAGCAGTCGAGGACTTCGCCCAACAGTTCTCGACTGCGCAGAAACAGACTGAGGCGATTAAGCACATTCTGCCCCGACGGCCCGCTGCTGCCTCCACCCAGCTGACCGGGCAGAATACTCAGTCTGTTCGCCGCCGAGGGCGCCCTCCTGCGGCTCCCGCCCCCCCCGCCCGGCCCAAGCAGCAGCCTTCACCCGGGCCCGGTCGTGGAGGAAGCCGCAAGAAGGCGCCCCAGTCCTCTCCTGCCCCGCCCCCCGCTAAACGCCGGGCCAAGCGGCGCTCCTGAGACGGGCTGCTCAGGGATGATGTGCACTTCTCAGGAGATGGTAGCAGGACCACTCCTTCCCCCGGTGGAGGGCCGGGGGAGAATCCTTTGTTCCACCGCTGCTCACCCACGGGTGGGCAGCACCCTAATGTGGTTAAAGAAAGAAGTGACACAATTATCCCTGAGCACACAGAGTTCTCGGACGACACGGTGCGCCGCCCCCGGGCCGTGCACCCCTCGTCCTCCTCTGTCCCAGAGCCGGATGACAGTGCGCGCCGTCCCCGGACCGTACCACTCTCATCCTCCTCTGACGCCAGACCCCTGGCAGAGCAGACCCCCGCGGAACGTTCGTCCTTCCCTGGTCTGCTCTGTCAGGACGCGGTCAACGTCTGGGCCAGTCATTCCGCCTCGCTGCACCACCGGTGGGAAGTCTGTAGTTCATTTGATCCCGCTGGTACAGTCGTTGGGAGCTTGGCAAGAGCTTCCCAACCTGTCCCGCTGGGTCGCTCGAACAGTCAGGCTCGGCTACGCGATTCAGTTCGCGCGGTCTCCTCCCCGCTTCAGGGGAGTCCGCTCCACTATGGTCGGTGGAAATGCCCCTATCATGAGAGCGGAGGTTGCAACCTTGCTGGCGAAGGGTGCAATCGAGACTGTCCCTCCAGCCGAAATGAGGTCCGGCTTCTACAGCCCGTACTTCATTGTCCCCAAGAAAACTGGTGGGTTACGGCCAATCCTGGATCTGCGCGTGCTGAACCGCTCCCTTCACAGGCTGCCGTTCAAACGCCAAACGCGTTTTCGAATGTGTGCGGCACCAGGATTGGTTTGCAGCGATCGACCTGAAGGACGCCTACTTTCATGTCTCCATTCTCCCTCGTCACAGACCGTTTCTTCGGTTTGCTTTCGAGGGGCAGGCATATCAGTACGCAGTTCTCCCTTTCGGGCTAGCCCTGTCTCCTCGCGTCTTCACGAAGGTCGTCGAGGCAGCCCTTGTTCCCCTCCGGGAACACGGGGTTCGCATCCTGAACTATATCGACGACTGGCTGATTCTAGCTCACTCTCGAGATCAGCTCTGCGAACACAGGGACTTGGTGCTCCGTCATGTAGCCCGTCTGGGCCTTCGGGTCAACTGGGAGAAGAGCAAACTTTGCCCCGTGCAGAGGATCTCTTTTCTCGGTATGGAGATCGACTCGGTCGCCGTGTCCGCGCAGCTTACGAGCGAGCGCGCACAATCACTGCTGACTTGCCTGAGACAGTTCGAGGGCAAGAGTGCGGTTCCACTGAAACTTTTTCAGAGGCTCCTGGGGCATATGGCATCTGCAGCCGTGGCAACACCGCTCGGATTGCTTCATATGAGACCGCTTCAGCTGTGGCTTCGCGACCGAGTCCCGAGGTGGGCATGGCATCACGGCAGCTTCCGAGTACCAGTTACTCCGACCTGCCGTCAGACCTTCACCCCGTGGTCGAACCTCAGTTTTCTACGGGCCGGAGTGCCCCTGGAACGAGCTTCGCGGCATGTTGTTGTAACGACAGATGCCTCTGCCACGGGCTGGGGCGCCATGTGCAACGGACGTGCTGCCGCGGGCTCCTGGACAGGACCCCACCGCTTATGGCACGTCAATTGCCTCGAGTTGCTGGCAGTACAGCTCGCCCTGCGCCGCTTCCGAGCCGTGCTCAAGGGCCAGCACGTACTAGTCCGTTCAGACAATACCGCGACTGTAGCGTACATCAACCATCAAGGTGGTCTGCGCTACCGCCGTATGTCGCAACTCGCCCGCCACCTCCTCTTATGGAGTCAGAAGCATCTGAGGTCGCTTCGTGCCATTTTTATCCCCGGAGCCCTGAACTGTGCAGCCGACGAGCTCTCACGGTTTCAGCCCCTCCCTGGAGAATGGCGACTCCATCCCCAGTCAATCCAGCGGTGGTGGCTACCATCACTTCCGCTAGAGCTTCGTCCACGAGACACCTCTACGCGTTGAAGTGGAACCTCTTCGTCACCTGGTGTTCTTCTCACCGAGAAGACCCGCGGAGATGTTCGATTGGTGTTGTGCTTTCCTTTCTTCAAGATGGGTTGGAGCGAAGGCTGTCTCCCTCCACCCTCAAGGTCTATGTCGCCGCTATTGCCGCACAGTACGACCTTATAGAAGGTAAGTCCGTAGGGAAGCACGACCTGATCGTCAGGTTCCTGAGAGGAGCGAGGAGACTGAATCCTCCTCGTTCTCCTCTCGTACCCTCTTGGGACCTCGCAGTGGTGCTAACTGCCCTGCGGAGTGCTCCCTTCGAGCCTTTGCAGTCAGTTGAGCTTAACTTCCTGTCAATGAAGACAGCGCTTCTGACTGCATTGGCCTCCATCAAGAGGGTAGGGGACCTGCACGCATTCTCCGTTGACGAAGCGTGCCTGGAGTTCTGGCCGGCTTACTCTCACGTGACCCTGAGACCCCGGCCTGGATATGTGCCCAAGGTTCCTACCACTCCCTTCCGGGACCAGGTGGTGAACCTGCAAGCGCTGCCCCCGGAGGAGGCAGACCCAGCCTTGGCACTGCTCTGTCCAGTACGTGCTCTCCGCATCTATGTAGACAGAATGCAGTGTTTCAGGACCTCAGACCAGCTCTTTGTCTGTTATGGTGGGAGACTGAAGGGAAAGGCTCTCTCCAAGCAAAGGTTGTCTCACTGGATAGTGGACGCCATTGCTTTGGCTTACCAACAGCAAGGTCGACCGTGCCCCCTTGGTGTGACTGCCCACTCCACCCGGAGTGTGGCGTCCTCTTGGGCTCTAGCGCATGGCGCCTCGCTAACAGACATCTGCAGAGCTGCAGGCTGGGCGACACCTAACACATTCGCCAGATTTTACAATCTCCGAGTGGAGCCAGTCTCCTCCCATGTACTGTCTTTTTCAAGCTAACATGGGACCCGTTAGGTGTCTTCGCTTGCTCGCCATTCCACTCCACGGACTGGATACGTGCGATATTCTCCTCAGGTGAGCTTCCCCGAAAGCCCTGAGTTCCTCCAGCACTCCTGATGCTGGCGCCAGTGTCTTTTGCCTGCGCGTCGGCTAGGTGCCTCCCGTGTGCATGGTACCTCCTCTGAGCTACCCCCACATGTGTATTTCCACTGTAAGCCTCTTTGAGCATGTGTCTTTCCCTTGGCAAGCCACCTTGCCACCCCTGGGGTTGAAATATTCCACCTGCGGCTGGACACCCCAGTGATTCCCCATATGCATCCCTCGGGTCATATGTGTATTCTCTAAGTCCCCCCCCCTCTGGGTTGGCAGTAATTGCATATTTCCCTTAAAGACCTTGGGATATGCTCCCCAGTGTACCTTGGTATTCCTGTGCTAATAGGAGTCCTTCGTCCGTGCTATCTCACGACAGGGATCACAGATTACGCAGGGCACTGGAAGACAGCTGAGAAGGTGGCGTGATTAGACTGGTATCCCCATTCGTCGTCATCCGACGGAACTCGGAGTGACAACGAAAGGGAACGTCTCGGTTACGGATGTAACCCTCGTTCCCTGAGTAGGGAACGGAGACGTTCCGTCTTCCTGCCACTTTCCGCTGTACCGCGGGTATCGCCTGAGCTCAGTCTTGGCTCCTCAGCGAGGAAACATACTGCTTTGATGGAATTTCCGCCCTTTATACCCACGAGGTGGGGCGGAGCTGCTCCATGCAAATTCTGCAGACCCATGGCATTTCTTTGCCATTGGCTCGTTTTGTATTACTCGAAGTGGATAGGCTTTCTAAGCGAAACTCCCCATTCGTCGTCATCCGACGGAACGTCTCCGTTCCCTACTCAGGGAACGAGGGTTACATCCGTAACCGAGACGTTCTTTTGTGTTAACGGCTTTTAATTGTAAGAGATTCCATAGAGCGCGCCATAAATGTTTTAGATTTTACAAAATGTTATTATATGTTTTATGATCTCATATTATCAAAATGACTTCAGCGAGTTTCAGCGAGTCTTAAACTGATATGTAGTTTAAACAAATTAAGGCTTGAAAGATGTCTTCAAATAGAGCAGAAAGACTTAAATTAATCAAGTAATGTAGTTGATTGTTGCATCCATTGCAAAAGAAATGTTGTTCCTCAGTATCAGATCGTACTGTAAAAGTTACATTCATGAATGTAGTGAGTGTACTGTAAGTTATGTTAAATACATTTGTGGTGAAATTAATTAAAAAGTAATGGAGTTGAACATTGTATTTTCAAATAAGATTCATTGTGATTCTCCTTAGTTGTTTTTTATCATTTAGACAGCGTGACTTTGTTTTTTTTAACTAGTTTATGTTGTTCATAAACAAAGAAAAGTTTCTTAGATACTTTACAGACAAAGCCAATAACTTTGTTTAAAATATATATATATATATATATATATATATATATATATATATATATATATATATATATATATATATATATATATATATATATAAATTCCTTGTATGACTCTGTACTATATTAATGCCTTTCTTCAAAATGATTCAATATTGTTTGTTCTTTATTTTATCTAAATTAGGTGTTGTGAACTGGAGTGCATTTTCCAGCAATACAAGCAAGAGTTCCGGGTGCCCTACTCGTTGACTCTGTGCTTGCACTGCAATATAGAAGGACTGCCCACCTGATGGCAGAAGTGGAGTCCTGCGTTGATTTTATTCTGATAAGGAGGTTGAGGGCTATTGCTCAGTTGATTGTTTTTTCAATGATGGAGGGAAATTTCAAGCTGAGTAGGTGTGTTTGTGTGTGTGTGTGTGTGTGTGTGTGTGTGTCTCTCTCTCTCTCTCTCTGTCTCTGTCTCTCTCTCTCTCTGTGTGTGTGTGTGTGTGTGTGTGTCTGTCTCTGTGTTTCTCTCTCTCTCTGTGTGTCTCTGTCTGTGTGTGTGTGTGTGACTGTGTGTGTGTGTCTGTCTCTGTGCTCGTGTGTGTGTGTGTGTGTGTGTGTGTGTGTGTGTGTCTGTCTGTCTGACTCTGTGTGAGTGTGTGTCTGTCTGTCTGTCTGTGTGTGTACAGATGTATGTGATTATCTGTATTTGTACATATTTCTTTTACACATTTCTTTTTCTTTTATCTTTGTTTTGAAATAAAAGTTATGACTGTTATAACTTATGAGTTCGTTTTTTTTGAGTTGGCATGCATAATATCGGATACAGAGATTGACAATGTACTGTATGTAGTTGGTTTAACTTCAAACTACTTTATTGGAATAAATGTTTTATGATAGCCTATAATGCACAAAAATAAACAATTATTAACTATTAAAGGGGAATGATTAAAATGAGAAATATATAAGGTGCCATCAGAGTTTACAGTAATTTTGTAATTTACAAAGTGAAGTGGAAAAGAATGTGAAAATAAACTTTAAATAAAATACTACACAGATATTACACAATAATACATTCTGAAATTTCTTATAAGTTTACCTTAAATCAGGCATAGTTAAAACTATGGATGTGTGTTGTACTCCTTTTTGCTGCTTTCATTATTACTTTAGTTTTTTAATACATTAACATTTTTTTTATATTATGTCAAATTAACGCGGGGCGTCAAAACACGTGACGTAACAGCGTAACACGCATGCGCTGTCACCGCGATATGGCGCATGCGTGGTAACACATACGTGACGTACGTACGTATGTCTATACGTGACGTCACCGCGCTACAGTCTGCAGCGAGGAGTACTTGTATTTTTTCGCACAAGCGCCGCGTTTTTGACACGATTGTTAAACAAGAACTTCATCCTTTACTAAACACATCTTGAGATCAATTCATTTCATGTACCTGTACACTATTTTAAACAATTCTGAGAAGTAGCCTACCATTCTTTTGAGTGCAACACTTTTTAATTAGAAACAAAAAATGTGGGAAAGTCTGTTGGTCCATGGCTATCTCTCCAACTCATTTCATGAAGGATGTTGCTCAAGACTGTATTTTGATCTGCAAGTCACAGTTAAATTACTTATCTTAACATTGCTTTTATTTGGTAAGTGTTTTATTTGCAACTATTTATTTCCTTTTGTCAAACGTGAAATGTTGCTTTAGCGTGTAGCCTAATAATTAATAGGGAAAGCGCGCCCTCTGTTGGGTTTGTAATGTAGTTCAAAAAGTTACTTTTCCCACAGTCCACTTGTCAAAACGACTTTTTGTTAAATATTTTACTGCGGCTACTCTACTTAAAAGTCGCGTGCGTGACGGTAATTAAAAATGTAAACCTTTTGTGTAAAGTAAAATCATTGAAAAGGATGTAATTTCAGTTTCTCATAGCAACACAATGTAGCCTATTTTCAGTCGGTCCACACATAATATTTGACCAACTTCATCAGCCTATGTTTAGCTACAGCTAGCCTACTTATTTATGTTTGCGTTCAAGGTACCGACCTGAAAGCTGCACTGGAAATAAGATACAATTTGTCCTCACTCACACTTGCAGAAGTTTAATAGGTTACCAATTAACACATTATTGAATGATTCATGTGGAAGAAATGCTTCGCATTATAGCGATATGAAATCACAGGATAAACATCATATTATTTCAAAATAAACAATAGTTTCTTAAGGATACATGTACAGTTTGTAGATATAAATATATGAACTTTTAAACGTACAGTATTTTCATAATATACATCTTTATACACACATCAATAAAAGACTAAATTATAATATTAAAGTAAATTATTGCACGGCCCCCACAGTATAGATAAATCAGTCTTCAAGTATGTGGATGTCCTTGAGGACAACAAAAATCATTTCTTCCATGAAGAGTTTTCTCTCTCTGTTCTTCATCATTGGTCCTCCAGGGTAAATAGCTTCATGGAAGCTCTTCTTGCTATTCTCTCTCTCTGTCCTCTTCACTGAAAATTTGGGCTGGCAGTGTCCTGGGTTGTTCCTTCATTCCTCCAGCAGAGGGCGCATCAGTGCTGCAGAAGAGACAGAGAGTCAAGTCCCAAAGCTCCATTAGAATGACAAGAATGCTAAACACATGCACAGAGCGTTGACCACCCATTTCCTGTCGTATTGCCTTAGACCCTCACAAAGCTTTTTTTTTAATATATATATATTTTTTGTCTCAACTGATAGCACTCCTTTTTTCCACAACCACTTTAAGCGACCTGAATCCTTCTCTGTCCAACCCATCAGGCAGAGGATGGAGAGAAGGATGCTCCTCTTGCTCCTTTGTGCCTGAAGAGAGTACACTAACGTTCAGCAAAGGAAGTATCAGAAGTATCTCAGTAAACGGAGCCAATATAAACCAAAGGCTCTGGACAAACCACAGAGGTGTTCCTGGGTTGTTCTTTAAATCCCTTAGTGGATGGATCGAACCCAAGCCAGCTTTAGAAGGCCTTCGTGGAAAGTTAGTGCAGGGCGGTTTGATGGGAGTGAACGTCTCCGTCGCCGTCCGTAGCCCCCTGAGCCGATCTTATCAGTGGGGGCGTTGCTCGTCTTCGTGTGCATCATATTCAGCAGGTGGGCCAGTTCGTGCACCGAGCAGGTGGCCAGATTACAGCCCGCTCTTTCGACTCTTTTGATCGTGTAGGCTGGCTCTGCCCGCTTTACCCTCACACTCCTGGAGGGAAACAGAAAGCATTTAGTTTTCCTTTATCTGCTGCTAGTGATTAGTCAGTTTGCCCTTGATATGTGTGTTTGTCCAGTCAAATAATGTGACACACCTGTGCTGTGGTACAAATGACTCGGTACCGCTGTTCCTCTGAGTCAGCAAAGCTGTCGAGTCGCTCTCGCTTCTCTCAGACACGCTGCTGACATCTTTCCTCACCTTACCCTGAAGCCAAACACTGAGCCTAGCAGATGACAAGAGAAACCCATGAGATTGCATTCAAAATCAGAGAGTTTTGAATGACAAGAGTGGTTCAGTCATGAGAGCGTACCTTCTCAAACCATCTGTATTCAGAGGTTTTGCACCCGTGATGCTCGGCAGAAATGCAGTCAGCACACACCACAGGAAAGCCTTCTGAAGCACTGAGTTCATTGTAAATGGAACCTGTGGAAGAACATGTATAGCAATGTTATATTAATCATATAAAATGCATGCTCTTCTCATGAAAAACATTTTTGAACAAAAGTCCCAATGATGTGATCTTCCTGCTCCTTGTTGACTCCACACTGGTCATTCATTTATTTTGAAAGTTACACAGAGGTTAAGTTTTGCTCAACTGTGTTATTTCCCAGTAGCAAGTCTTAAATTTGCCTGAGACAAGTGCACACTTGTACACAAAATGACTTGCCAGAAAGTCAAATGTCTCGGTAACCCATGTTTTTGCCTTGACCTTTGAAACCAAAAAGTCAGAGAACAAACCAAGAAAACATACCTGATGACTCCAGTCGCTCTCTAGAATTGACTGCACACTCGAAAAGTGGTGATGTTGAAGTCAGAATTTTTGTGTATTTCCAAGTTGTGTCCAAATCTTAGTTGGCTAAGGATGAGTATTCAGCTGTGACACTGCTAATGGTCTGAGTTACACAGAAAAACCTGAGTGCTTTATATACTTTACTGGGGGTGGGAAGGGGCGGGAGTTGTCTTGAGTGACAGCAGCCACATCCCTGTTCTAAACTAGCCAACAACTGTATGTGCCCTGTCTTAAAAGCGTGGAATATAACCACTGAGAGAAAGCATTCCTGTAATATCGTTTTTTAATTATGACACCATTTGTTTTGTTTCCGAATCATTTTCATATCTCCTGCATTGGTGTGTTCACAGGGTCAGAGAGGTTTTGAATTGTAGAGTCGAGATTCATTTCCCAGACAAATATGCTTCAGCATCAGCCTTGTAAACATCTGATGATTAACTTCCTGCGAAGCATCTGGAATGCACATCTAATTGGTGATCGAGTTTATTTCAAATGATGTGGCTGCATGGGAGATGTTGTCCTTGGGATAATGACTGCGTACGAGCCCTCACACATTCCAGCACCTACATTTTGTTAACAAGTTAGGAATGTGGAATTAATGATTTCTATATTGAGTGCAGCTAATATGACACCAGATGCCTTGCCAAAATCATTTGAGAATGGAACATGCCCAAATTTGTAACTGAAGTAGATGGTAATTATTTATGTTCAAACATTTTCCCCACCCCAAACATTTGATTGGGTTCTTCTCTCTGGATTGTTGCGGCATATTTGTTGCGGCTATGTGGCATATTTTTCAGTCCATATAAATAAACAACAAATTCAATATTTAGATTGTATATACACGTCTGCTTTAAAGTTTTGGGTTGGTAAGATTTTTTGAAAGTTTTGGGGGGTCTCTATTATCAGCAAGACTGATTATTTATTTGATAAAAAATACAGTAAAAATGTTAATATTGTGAATATTTGAACATATTTTAAAATTGTATCTATTCCTATGATGGCAAAGGTGAATTTTCAGCATCATTACCCCAGTCTTCAGTGTCACGCGATCCAGAAATCATTCTAATATGCTGATTTGGTGCACAAGATTATTATCAATGTTGAAAACATTTGTGCTGCTTAATAGTTTTGTGGAAACTGATACTTTGATGAACATTTATTTGATATAGACATATTTTGTAACATCATAAATGTCTTTAGCCTACTGTCTGTCACTTTTGATCAATTTGTCCTTCAAAAACTGCAAAACATATACATTTCAATGTTTCAACAGTGTTACTAGTTGTACACAGTTGCGATCTGTTTGGTTTTTAAATGCACTGTTTTAGCACATTAGACACGATCGAACTGCAAATAGGCTGCGTGACTATGGTAACATTACTTTAAGTGCCTCATAAGGCTGCTGGAAATGTTCCTGCCAAGTGAAGACATGCTCAGGAAAGACAACTTTACTCCTACCAGTTTCCTTTGAGTTAACCAACACCCAATTCTATATTTAAGCCTGAGTGAAGCCTCTCCCTCTCGTCTTTTTATCGGTAGAAAGTAAAAACACAGTGACGAAATTTTTAAAAATGTGTTCTGGAAAGATAAAATGCTCCAGCTCAGATGTTTCTGCCAGTCTAACAGCAGAGTAGTTGCTCGATTGCTCTTGGTGTAAGTGACAAACTGACTGTCTGAATCCATTTGTGGTTTTCTATAGTGCCACACAATCTAAAAGAAAATAGTGAGAGACTGATATGCTGCGGTGACTAGAAGACACATAATCTTGTCACTTTATGAGAGGAATAAAGCATGAATGAAGTGTGCACCAGAATTAGATTCTAACAGCATTGAAGTATTATGTTCATAGTGAACTCCACATGTTTTGATGCAAGTATGACAGCACAGCTGTGATGTGTTTCCTTTTTTTGGTAATAGAGCGATTACCTGTTTGTTCCTCCTATCTGCATTACCAGCTGTTAAATGTTGTTGAAGCAGGTTGAAACCAGACTTTGGTTTTATCAGTGCTTGAGCGACGACTCAAAAAAAAAATCAAGGGTGTATTCCAAGCAGATGGGGCAAGTCCCCTATAGGCATTGTTATTGCAACATCATCAAGTCAATGAATACAGACAGCCACAAATTATTTTAAGCCTCAGGAAGAGAATCTGCTCCATGAAAATGACACATCTCATCACATCCCCATGTCGTGACATACATGCTCTCGTTTACACTTGCCAAGTAATGCATCGTGAAACCACCGTGACATTTTACGCAAAACCCCCTCTGTTCTCAGTAAGTTATCTGCTTGACACTTTTTTATTGCTATTGTGTATCCTTATATATAGGAATAAGTGGTTCAATGTAATAATGACTGTGCTGGCATCTGCTCATCCGAGTGGTCGGACAGCGAGCACATGTTATTTATTTGTTAATAATCTGCACATCAAAATTACTACACTGTAAACCCAGATTTTGTTTCTAATTAAACTTACGAGTGATCATTACTTATTCTTTTATGTTTTGTAAAAACCTGCTATCATTACTAAACAACATTAGTTGTTTGTACTATTTAGCTGAAAGATTCATTGCACTAATCAAGTTTAGCAGAGATTACTTGGTATGTTTAGTTTCATAAGGAAGGGGAGGGGTTCAAACACCACATCACAAATCAAAAGGCAGAAACCACTGGTATTCAAAACCTGCCTGGTCACGTGAAAAGACCCGCGTCTAACATGCTTCCAAGGGGCTCTACACCTGGCTGGACGAGCACAGGCCTCAGTAACAGACGGTATTGAGAATTAACAGAGGTTTAGATGTTGATGAATTATTGTTTAATTTAATTTAAAAATATTCACCATAATGGTGATGAGTGTTGGCTTTAGTTGGGCTCTTGCCCTTAACATTTAAAAATTATTTTTTATCTGGTTGCTTTACCTGTGTGTCTAAAAAAGGCACAATTGTTAAAGCTAAAAAGCTATAGTAAAGTTATCCAGTGATGACTGCACATTGATGTTGTCATCAATAGAGATTAAAAGTCACGAAAAGCTCTGTGATGTAATGCATGCAGGGTACCTAATAGTACACCTAAACTCAAAAAGTTTTAGAATGTGAACTAATGATCTTCAGTACAGACTACTAATGTAAACTTGTTTTGTCTACTGCACCTACTTAAGTTTATATGTTAATACAACTCAACATGTTTAGTTTCAGCTTGTGTAAAAAGTTAGGGTTCCATGTTAATACAACTCAACATGTTTAGTTTCAGCTTGCGTAAAAACTAAAGTGGTATAAGGCAACGGGTTTCCACGCGATTTGCGAGTAAAGTCAACTAATTCGGGTTAAGAGTGTATAAATCCTCACAGACTGGTTGTATAACCAGCCGCTGGTGGATATAGTGGATTTGATTCAAAACAAGTGGGTCATATCTTTTTTTACTATCAGCACTTTGCATGGTGTGAATGCTGTTTTCATGCTAAGAAAGAAATCACAAGCAGATTTAGAAGAGTGGTTATTTCTGCTCTGTTTCATGGAAGCGTTTATGTGCCCAGCCAGTCACCGCAGTAGTTATGTTCGATTTTTGAGAAGGTTTTTTTCTGCTCTGGAAAATTATGCACACTATACATTTATTTATTATATAAAATAATAAGACTAAGCATTTCTCTTACAGCATTGTTTGAAGCATACACATTTTATATGCTTAGATTTTTGCATAAATTGCATATTATATGTTCTCTGGAAAATTGCAATTTTGCTTCTTAAGTAAATGTATATTGTTGTACAGATGTTTATATATTTTAATTGGAAAACAAGACAAAAAAATACCGTTTAAGCAATTGTATTGCAATAGAGCGCAGCAGTGATGATTTATTTTTGTAGGGCAACCTGGAAGTTAGCATCATTCTGGTTCCCTTGACCCCAATAGATCGTTCCATTGGCTCTTGGTTCGTTCCATTGGCTTTTGAATTATTGCAGAAAATAAACTCTTTGACCAACAAAAGGTTATGATTCTGAGAATCTACACAACTGAACACGTCACCATCACTAAGCTTCTGACAACTCTTTGAGTGTTTATTTAAAGGGATAGTTCACCCAAAAATGAAAATTCTGTCATCATTTACTATCGTCAACTGTTTGGTTGCTGACATATCTTCTTTTGGGTTCAACAGAAGAAAGAAACTCATACAGGTTTGGAACAACTTGAGAGTGAGTATGATGACTATGATGAATTGAACTATCCCTTTAAAAAAAGCATTTTCTCTGAAATATTTAGTTAGAACTATTTTCAAGAGGATGATTACAAGCACAACAAGGCTGTGAAAGCAGACTAGAATGAGTTTCTCTGTATGGAGTGATGATGTTTAATATCCCTGACAACTTCTGTAGTCCCATTTAGCCACTTTTTTTGCAAAGTAAAGCTTTAAAAAAAATCACAAGGGGGTATTACTGATGTGTGACCCTGGACCACAAAACCAGTCTTAAGTTGCACGGGTATATTTGTGGCAATAGCCAATAAAACACTGTATGGGTCAAAATTATCGATTTTTCTTGTATGCCAAAAATTATTAGGATATTAAGTAAAGATCATGATCCATTAAATATATCAAAATTTTATTTTTGTACGTGGATGCAGCACAATCGCCAACAGAAATGGAAACCTTTAAAGGCGATTTTCTCAATATTTCGATTTTTTTCCACCATCAGATTTACGATTTCAAATAGTTGTATCTCGGCCAAATATTGTCCTATCCTAACAAACCACACATCAATGGAAAGCTTATTTATTCAGCTTTCGGGTGATGTATAAATCTCAATTTTAAAAAAGGTACACATAAGACTGCTTTTGTGGTCCAGGGTCACATATGTGTGTTTTATATTGTAAAATAAAACGTGAAAATATCACCAGCTTGTGTTGTTTCAAGCATTTAACTAAAAACCTATTGATTTTGGGACAGTAGAACCAGAAGTGCTAAAATGCTAATTCGTATCCACGTTTTTGGCCTACAAAAATACATCATCCCAGCAGTACTCTTATGTAATGTTTTTTTCTTTAGCACAATGCTTCATATATGCCACAAGGTGCAGCATAAAGACTGCTGCTTTATCGGTTTGTGCAACTTGAAGGTCCTGTCCCAAAAATGTCGCCCTAAACTCTTCTGATCCTTCTTAGTGTTTACACTTTAATGACGGAATGCCACATAGACTGTCGGTATAGTATCTGTAGTCCACTTTTTAATCTCACAGATATAACCGTGTAGGCCGCACTTACACATAAAGTGTAATATTTGGAACTGCATCTGAATTGCATCATAGGCGAAACAGTGTAGTGCTCAGTTCTTAACTGGTATTTGAAGGTTATAGACCTCGCAGTCAAATTTTCATGGAAGTATACAGCATACCAAAACCTAAATGTTTTCACGTGTTTAAGATCCAAGCATGCCCTAATAAACACATCAAATAACTTCCCGGCACCTACGGCAAGCTTTCTTGGGAAAACGAGCTTTCCGAAGCGTATACTAACTGTGGTATACGTGGTATAACTGTGGATGATTCAACCCTTTTATTTCAGTTAAAAACAGCAAAGGGCGTTTCAGATAATTAACCAGCAGTAGCTTTCCAGGAACCATCACCTGAAATAGGTGAGTGACTTTCAGAGGAATTAATTTCTTAACACAAGCTGCTTGGTAAACTATAAAGTCTATAAATGTTACAGTCATTATTTAAGTTTGGCTGTTCGTGCAGTTAATAATGCTTATATATTCTCTGTTTTGTGTTTGAGTCACATCATCTCTTCAATTCGAAGGCATTTTTGCTCTCTGGAATCACTTACATCTAATCTTCCGTGGCATATCTTTAGCTATTATTGTCTGGATTTTTATTACTCACAGTTGCTGGTATTGCACAGTTTTGATTGGTCAGTCATTGTGCCTAATCTGATTTTAAAGACACTGTGAATCACTTATGTGTCTAGCAGAATGTGAAATGAAGTATTGGGCTTTGGAACAAATACCTAAAGTAATGATTCTTGGCAATATAAACATGATCCCCAGGTGGTCTCCCATCCGTTCTTATCACAGTCATTTTCTGCTGTGCTGTCTTGCTCGTGTTCTTTCATGCATAGCTGTTTTAGTGCTCATTTGTTGGCATTTGTGACATTTATATCATTGTCATGCAGTTTTTATTCATACCTTATAATTTACCAAAGGAGTTTCAAGGGTGGACAAATGTGTTAGATTATGTTATGGCTATATCAATATGATTATCAATTCAAAACACTCAATAAACAATGTTTTGTACACATTTATAGGGCTAAGATGTCTGAAATCATAAAAGAACCATAGGTATTATGCCCTTAATAGTACAAGGAACTTTTTCTTTTTTGTTTGTTGGTTTGCTTGAATTGTTCATTGTTTTGAAACAAGTTCATTGTTTTTTTGTTTACCAGCATTCTCTTGGTCCAGAGGTCTACCTTTTCGTGCTCAGAGTTAATAAGTGGCAGAGAAATGCCTGTATAATGTATGCCAGTAGAGTTGTGGAGCGAAGATACCAGCATGGAAAACTCCACTTTAAACCGATGTGCTGTGTCCTTAAATAATGAAGTAGAGATGCTTGCAAAGACCACACATTAAAAAGGGGGCCCACACTTTTAACATCCATATGGATTCTGGGCTTTTTTGGCTTTGTGCAGTAAGAAACCATTGAGTACACCATAGAAATGCCCTATAGCGCCCACCAAAAAACACTATAGAACCCATTTAGAAATGCCCTAATGACCACTCAAACATTGGCACTGGCAAGCACCACGCACATTTTCTTCAGAATTAATATTTACTTAGATTTTGTGGTTTGAAAAAAAATGCACATGTACACTACCATTCAAAAATTTGAGGTCAGTAATTTTTGTTAAATAAACAAAAACAACTGTAAAGACGTTTATAAAGTTACATAAGATTGCTTTCAAATAAAAGCTGTTCTTTTGAACTTTCTGTTCATCAAAGAATCTTGAAAATCGCATCACGGTTTCGACAAAAATATTAAGCAGCACAACTGTTGGAACAATGATAAAATAAAAAAATAAGCACCAAATCGGCATATTAAAATGATTTCTGAAGGATTTCTGAACACCAAACACTGGAGTAATGATGCTGAAAATTCAGCTTTGCCATCACAGGAGTAACGTTACATTTTAAAATATAGCTAAAAAGGCTATTTAAAACTAACTGATTAAATAAATTTAGCTTCAGTGAGCATAAGAGCTACACACACGTATACATACACACACACACACACACACACACACACACACACACACACACACACACACACACACACACACACACACAAACTTTTGAACAGTATTATTTTTGTGAGTTCTTATTGGTTATGGCTCACTGGACAGGTCTGTTTAGTGATGTTGATATTGTTTTGGCATATCATTTTTGGCTTTGAAGTCACCATTATGGTTGAGTGTATCTGTTGGTGAACTTAGTTCAAATCAATTATCTCTGTAAATAATCTAAAATTACAAAAAGTCCTGCATGTGTCCATCCTCATTACGGTTGTTACAGTGTCTTTTGTTGTTTTTAGCCAATTAAATACAAATTATTAAGTAAAAACAAACTCATTTACAATACTGAGTTAAGTCTACTTGCTAGTAGTCAGAAATTAAGTTAGACCATTTAGTAAACTTGCAAGTTTTAAGATGTGAAATTTTTGTGAGGCAATGAATTTACTCAAGCACCTGCACCTTGTTAGAGTTTACAGTGTACTATGAAGTCTTACGAGATCACATCAACTAGCTCAGTGTGCATTCATAGAACGCTTGTCGATAACCGGCCTGACATCTGACCTGCTTTCAAAGTACCATAAAAAATTTTTCCATTGCATTTTTGAAAACTGAGTGAATGATTGTATGAGTGATGACACATGCTCCTCTTTAAGTAATCTTAACATTGTAGCCAGACTTTGTGTTGGTAATCAGGACACATAATCCAGATATTTTTACTTGTCTAACCGGAGCACACCATCTAATTTAGTTTTTGGGGCAACGTCTTGTTAGATATGTGGAGTTTAGTTCTTTGATTCTTGGCGTGTTATCTGCTCTGTGGTATAAATAGATGTCTAAGTTTGCCCAGTGTGAATCGCACTATACTTTAATATTGCTTATGTAATCTTTATACTAAAGAATCTTTGGACAAAATGAAACTGCTCAGGAATCACTTCATTTTCAGGCTGCTTTCTTGGAGATCCATTATAAGGTTTGCCACACATGCTATTTGTATCTTATTACCATCAGTACATTCAAGAGGAAGTTACAACACGATTCTATCAATATCAGATGTGGAGTTTTTCCTTTCAATTAATTAACTTAAAACATTTTTAAGATAAATGGTTAAATCCTGTAACAGTGAGTGTTCAAGACGTAATCTGAGACAGCATCCCTAACATTTAAGGTTATTTTGGGGTTACGTGTTACGTATTCCAATCTTAATAATGATAAAATGGCAACACTTTACAAAAAGGGTCCATTTATTAACTACGTTAGTTAACATGAACTAACAATGAAAAAATACGTCTAGAGCATAATAATCTTAGTGAAAAAAATCTCTGTATAATATCAGTCTTTAAATGCAAGATATTTAAAGTGTACCTAAGTATTCTTGCAATAGTTCCACTTTAGCACAATCAGGACCTCAGCACTACTTCTGGATAACTAATTAAGTACAAAATTAGTTGTTTCAATTTAGCAGACTTTAAGTATACCAATTTAGTATACCAAAAGTGCAATTGTATAATTTAATATTATAAATCATCAAGAGTTTTTATTCAATATCCAATTCAATATTCATTTAATACCAGCAGGACTAATCCCTTAAATACTTCCAGTAAAAGCACTGCTGGTAACTGTTATGGGACAGGACAGTTCGGTAAAGATTGTGTTGCACCTTGTGAATGACCCCTCATCCGTAAATAGGGCAGCATATGTTTTGAGCACAAAAGTCTGAATGGATTTGCTGATGTTATACGGGATTCCAGTTATCTGTGTTTTTTCCTTGAAGTTTAAAATAAACTTCCTGAGAACATATACGCACTGTACAAACACTCACACACACATGTATAATGTGTAAACAAGTGTCACATGTTCCCTGGAGCTACAAAAACTTTGTCAGGCATTCTGTGACACTGCATTACATGATGTGTGTTGGATCTTTAAGGTTTTCAGCAACATGTTTAAAATGTAAAGCTATATGTGCTTGATTAGTTAGCACAGTTCTAATTGCAACAACAAAAAAATCTTCTTGGAATGCGAAAAATTTCGCCATTAATGATCGGCCATAGAAATCTGTGTTCATACGTTCCTAACTTCTGACTATGAAATATGAATTAGGCCCCACAGAGAACACCTGACTGTCCATCTGCAAAGGGGTCACGCTGGACGTGCCGCACGGTCCAGGGACAGCTTCATCAGAGCTTCTCAGCAAAACAGATGGAGGTCTGCTGAATTGAAATCGAAATATCATTGTTTCTGACACTTTTCACTGTATGGTACACTGTAAAAAAAAATATTATCAATAAGTCAATATGACAACATATGTTTTTACATTGCTTTAACTTGGAACTGTGTTAAGCAATATTCAACTTTTTTTTATAACTTATACAAAATTCAAGTTGATAGTACTATTGATAGATCTATTGCCCCTGTCAATCATCACGTGGCTAATACGAACACATTAGTTGATCAGATACTGGTGGTCTGTTTACCTCTCATCTTGAATTTACGAGTACCCCCGCTATGGTTCATTTGTCCATAAAATGTTGGATTAAAATGTGTATGGGCTGTTGCCATAGATTCTTGTTTGTTGAAAACATAAATGATTGATCTTTGGCTTGGCCTGTGTTTGACACCAGAAGGTAGTTTAAAACGTGAAGATGAGACATTATTTTTAGCACTTCATAATCTGCTTTTTGTTAACTGTCCCTTTACTATTCCTCATTCTTAATCTGTGACCGCATTCCCTGTTAACATCTTGATTTAATCCAATTCTTCCCTCTATTTATGATCCGTGACTGAATTTGCTCCTCCAGATGAATTTTGACTCAGCACTTCAGAATTTCTGCCTGTTTATTTAGCACACGTAAACCACGGTCACTCTGGGATTATGTTTGTTTTTTAGCGTCAAAAGGTCAGGCTGTTTACGTCTCTGCAAAATAAGAATTATTCAAAACAGGTTTTTTTAAATCACATCACTGATTTTTTTGATGTAACAATGAAAGAATAGCCAAATTAAGCTTGATGTTGTGCAAACATTAAATCATGTTTTAGTGTTGGAAAGCCTCACCGTATACACAAATGAAAGTATTTAATATGAATTTAAACAACACTGGACCTTTTATTTATACTTTTATGGTAGGGACGGAAAAATAATTATTAAAAAATATTTTTTAAAAACATGAA
This sequence comes from Tiaroga cobitis, assembly GCA_030578255.1. NCBI lineage: Eukaryota > Metazoa > Chordata > Actinopteri > Cypriniformes > Leuciscidae > Tiaroga > Tiaroga cobitis. Next base: position 18,208,336 of record CM060608.1, read on the forward strand.
ATAAGGGTGAATGGTAATGGTTCATGATGACAGAATGTTCTCTTTAAGTGATTGCCCTTAAAAAAGCATCCAATGAGAAAGCACCATGACTATAAAATGTGTTTTTGAGACTGCATATGAATTTGCATTATTGTTAATTTTAATCAAATATGGACATTTAATTGGAAAACATTTGTGGTTCTCCCTTCATCCATCGTCAAATCCGCCAGGCTTTGAAACCCTGACACTTTGAAACTTTTGAGTTTATAGAGTCAGGTGGGGTCATCTTGTAATTAAAAAGCTGCATTGCACATGTACCTTTGAAATGCAAAACATGTGCTTAGTGGCTATTTTTCAGTCATTACACTAATATGCTATGATTGCTTTGAAATGCAACGTAGATGCATCTTGTTTATCTCCCAGATATGATTTGGCTGAAATGATACAGCAGATACTGTTAGAACATGTGTGTTCAATCAGAATTACCTCGTGTGCATGGAATGTGTGGCATTTATAGTGACTCTGGTGTCAGAAGTCAAATGAATGGCAAGCTGCAGCCCAGAATGTATTTAACTCTTAAAGAACTCTTTCAGATGCATAATGTGCGTACAGTTGTTTTTACAGCAGTCATTTTCTGATTCACTCTTAGAGGAATATTTTCTGTTCAGTGCAAGTCAATGGACTGCATTTGTGGCATAATGTTGATTACCACAAACATTTGATTTAAAAAAAGAGCAAAAATAAGGCACTTACAAGGGAAGTGAGTGTGACCAATCCATAAACTTTAAAATATTTTTTCAATAGTATATCCACAAGATGTAAATAATGTGTTCAAAAGTTAGTTCACCCAAAAATTATCCCATAATCCACACTTTCTTCTTTCAGCAAAACACAATTGGAGTTATATTGAAAAATATCCTGGCTCTTCCAAGCTTTATAATGGGAGTAAATGCTACCCTAGAATGCCCTAAAAGCGTCCATCCATCATAAAAGTAATCCATACGGCTCCAGGGGTTAATAAAGGTCTTAATAAAATGTATAAATTTATAAATTACACATTTATAAAATTAATAAAAGGCTAAATCAAATTTAGCGTATATATCCTATGTCATGCGTTGGGTCAGAGGCAACTCTTCTGCCATAACTCAACTTGCGTACAGCCCTTACCGGAAGCCAGTGTTTATAGTTTATAAAGTTATAAAAATATATATTTTTCTTACAAAAACGCATTGCTTTGCTTCAGAAGGCCCTTTTTCAGAAGGAGAGGGGGGGGGGGGGGGGGGGGGGGGGGTCTGAAAGCGCACTGCAACTGCTACAGCAAAAGCTGATCAGTTATTTTGAAGGGTGCAGCAAACTCATTGGCTACTGATGATACAGAAGGAGCCAAGCAGATTGAGTTAAGGACCTATCAGGATTGAGCTTAACTTGTATTGAACCTCTTTTAACATGGAAATATAAATGACTAGTTTGTTTGTTTGCTTGTTTTATACTTTACTTTTTATTTTAAATATAAAGTACTGACCATGATCTTTTGGTGTGGAAAAAATCTTAGTGTTGACTCAACATTTTGTACTGTTTTGTTGCTGTGAATACAAGACATCCATCAGTGTGTTTGTCAGTAGATCTGCAGAGCATAAGTGGGAGCAGCCTATAGCCTGCAGCACTGAGACTGTTTCCTTATGAGCTCCTCATGGATGAAGGGGGGTCTGTAGGCTCGTGCCATTTTCTGACACCGTGCCAGAGATAAGCACTGCTTTATTGGAGTTAGTGCGAAGAGAGGGGGGACCTCTTAACTGCTTCATTCCTGATGTCTCCAGCCACGCAAACTGTGACTGCGATGTCACTACATCATCTCTGAAGCATCTGTGCACTTTTGGGGGTATATGGAGCTATAAAAATAGAGAACAGATTATTATTTTGATATGCCGAACTTTCTGAGTTTGCAAGTATATGTTTGCCAGAGACAGTATTATTCCCTGGCATATAATACTGTCTGTTATTGGCTATTCTGTCATTATTTACATAATTTATGTAACACAAAAGAAGATATTTTTGATAATCAGTTGGGTCCAAACAACATTGGACCCCATTGACTGTCAATGTATGTATAAAAAACGTCTCGGTTACGTATGGTAACCCTCGTTCCCTGAGGAGGGAACGGAGACGTCTCGTCGGAGGAGTTTCCAACGAATTGGGATCACGCTAGGCAAAGCAACGCAAGGCAAGGCAAGGCAAGTTTATTTATATATCACATTTCATACACAATGGTAATTCAAAGTGCTTTATATAGAAGAAATTAAAATAATCAAAACAAATAAGAATAATTAAAACAGTTTAGAATAAAAAATAAATTAAAGTAATACTGGTCCACGCCAATTTGGGTCACAACTTATTTTATTTTTCTCTCGGAATCGTTCCTGATGCATCCCTGGCAAACAACCCTATGTGTTGTTAGTATCCCTAACTGCCTGATTGACTAAATTCGGGGATTCCCTATCTGAGATGGAAGAGATTGAGCCGTTAGGGAGACCAATTGCCTTCGAGTGAATCAAAATGAGCCAATGAATATTGGCATGCAGGACTTGCATTCCACGCCCCGCCTGCCAGTGCGGGTATAAAGCGGAAGCGAGCGCACACACATATGCTGTACGCTAAGGACAGAGGCGGACAGAGTACACAGCTTCATTACTTGAGTAAAAGTACAGATACCCCTTGCTAAATTTTACTCAAGTACAAGTAAAAGTACTGCAGTCAGCTGTCTACTTAAGTAAAAGTACTGAAGTACTTGTTTTTAAAAGTACTTGAGTATCAAGAGTACAAGAGTACATTTTCTAAATATTGCATTACTACTGCCACAGTGCTTAGAATGTATGTACAGAAACGTCCTACATGGAGTTATGAAAAATGTTAATATTAATACCTTGGAGAATGTAAAACGAATTGAAAGTAAAATCAAGTGATTTTCATCTTTTTACCATGTTGCTTTATTTGACATTTAAGAAAATTTCAGAAAATTCAGAAAATTTAAATAGTCTGGCGAGGTGGGGCCACGGGTTGGCACTTTCACGGGATGGACCTGCTGCGTCTTCATCCATTGTTTTGTCCATGGTTTCGTCTCTTATCTAAATCTGACCAATGACTGGGTGATTGCTGATAGGCTTTCCCAATAAGTGGCGCCTGCACAATCCAATGACGTTTAAGAGTGAAACAACAAATTGAGGGTTTCCGAGATTTTTCTTTTTTCCCTTTTTTTTTTTTTTAGAAGTAGTCACGGGTACTCAGTACTCACGGTTATGGATAGAAATGTAGTGGAGTAAAGAGTACAATATTTGCCTCTCAAATGTACTTGAGTAAAGTCATGAGTACTCCCCAAAAATTATACTCGAGTAAAGTACAGATCCCTCATTTTTGTACTTAAGTACTGTACTCAAGTAAATGCACTCCGTTACTGTCCGGCTCTGGCTAAGGAGCCGGACGGTGTCCAGTCCTCCGCGAAGGTACAGCAAGCATGGCGACAGGACGAGACGTCTCCGTTCCCTCCTCAGGGAACGAGGGTTACCATACGTAACCGAGACATTCCCTTTCATTCGGGAACTCCTACGTATCATCGGAGGAGTTTCCAGTGAATTGGTATCCCTAATAACACGCCATGGTGCTGGCCCCTTCCAGCGCCCAGCTTAGCTTCCCGCCAAAGCAGTTTCTTAGTTTTCTTTACGGCGGGAGCTAGCTAGGAAGAATCACACTGCTGTTCCGCAAGACCCTCTCAGTGGATTTGGATAACACTGGGGAAACGTGCCCAACCTGTAGGAGGAAACTTTGCGGAGCCCCTGCCCGCCCGAAGGGAGGCACTGGAATACACATATGTACTAACCCGTAGGGTAGTGAAACATACGGCAGTCCTTGAGGTAGTCCCAGCCCAAGGGGTCTCAGCAAGGACGACACAACGGGTCTGTCGAGGGGAAGACACGGTGCTAACCCGGAGGGTAGCTGGAACGTGGAAGAAATGGGTCACCGTAGCGACCACTGTTTAGGCCACCCAGTCTAATAACAACTCCTACGAGAGGTAATAAACCTGGTGCCGGGCGATCCGCCTCGCCTGGTGCCGGATGGGTGATGGAGGAACTCACGAGGTTAGCCGTTTGTTGGGGAACCAACGGAGCACAAACCGCACATATCCGGCCCATAGGGCGGGAATGGCGTAGTAAGCCGACATGACCTAATTCCTCGCACTACTGGCCGTAACGAGTACACGGGAGGAAACAGGTTCAACACGTAAGCTATAAAATCTAGCGAACGTGTTAGATGTCGCCCAGCCCGCAGCTCTACAGATGTCTGCCAGCAAGGCGCCTTGCGCCAGCGCCCAGGAGGAGGTGACACTCCTAGTGGAGGAACGACGTGTTGTGGTTTTCACGGATGCCTCTGCCAACGGATGGGGGGCCACGTACAATGGGCATGCAGTCTCAGGTCAGGTTCGAACGACGAACAGGTTCCACTTCAACGCATAGAGGCGCCTCGTAGAGGGGGCTCTATTGATGGTGTCTACCGCAACCTAGAACCTCCGCGTCCCGTCCAGGAGGTGACACTCCTAGTGGAGTGTGCCGTCAACCTAGGTGGGCAAGGCACGTCCTGGGACTCATAAGCCCGGACGATAGCATCCACTAGCCAGTGGGCTAACCTCTGCTTGGAGACAGCCTTCCCCTTCTGCTGGCCTCCGTACGGACGAAGAGCTGTTCTGAGGTCCTAAAGCTTTGGGTTCTGTCCACGTAACAATGTAGAGCACGTACGGAACAGAGAAAAGCTAGGGCTAGGTCTGCCTCCTCCAGGGGGCAGCGCTTGCAGGTTCACTACCTGATCTACAAACGGAGTGGTAGGAACCTTGGGCACATATTCATAGACAAGATATTTAACTCCGTCGTATTTAAGGGCTCAAAAGGGGGCCTCTGGAGCGCTCTGAGCACTAGAGTTAAGTCCCAAGAGGGTAAAGGGTGTGGATTACGAGGCGGGTTTAGCCTCCTAGCACCCTTAAGGAATCTGATGACCAGATCGTGCTTTCCTTATGACTTCCCATCTACTGCATCGTGATGAGCGGCTATTGCGGCAACATACACTTTAAGGGTGGAGGGAGACAGCCTTCGCTCCAACCCATCTTGCAGGAAGGAAAGCACGACTCTGATTGGGCAAGTTCGGGGGTCTTCCCGGCGGGAAGAGCACCAAATGACGAACAGGTTCCACTTCAACGCATAGAGGCGCCTCGTAGAGGGGGCTCTAGTGATGGTGTCAACCGCAACCTAGAACCTCCGCGTCCCGTCCAGGGACCAGACATGGAGTCTCCATAGGTCTGGGTGCAGGTGCCATAGAGTGCCCCGTCTCTGAGAAAGCAGGTCCTTCCTCAGAGGAATGGGCCAAGGAGGTGCTGTCACGAGGAGCATAAGTTCTAGGAACCAGGTCCGGTTGGGCCAATACGGCGCAACTAGCAAGACCTGCTCCTCGTCCTCCCTGACTTTCCCCGACCTCAGATGCTTCTGACTCCATAGGAGGAGGTGGCGGGCGAGTCGCAACATACGACGGGACCGTAGACCACCTTGATGGATGATGTACGCTACGGTCGCAGTGCTGACTGTACGGACCAGTATATGCCTGTGCAGAAGCAGCCCCTTGAGGCGGCACAAGGCTAAGCGTACTGCTTGCAACTCTAGGCAATTGATGTGCCAATGCAGTTGAGGCCTCGAGACCTGACCTGAGACTGCATGCCCATTGTACGTGGCCCCCCATCCGTTGGCAGAGGCATCCGTGAAAACCACAACACGCCTGGACACCTGGAGGAAGGGCACTCCGGCTCGTAGAAAGGCAGGGTCCGACCAAGGACTGAAGGTTTGGCGACAGTGCGGGGTAATGTTGAACCGGAACGTGCCGCTCTGCCACGCCCATCTCGGGACTCGATCGTGAAGCCAGCGTTGAAGCGGTCTCATATGCAGCAGGCCGAGCGGTGTTACAGCGGCTGCGGCTGCCATATGCCCCAGGAGCCTCTGAAACTGTTTTAGTGGGACCGCTGACCTGCCTCGAAAAGACCTGAGGCAGTTGAGCACTGACTGGACGCGCTCCTCGGTGAGGCGCGCAGTCTGACTGACCGAGTCCAACTCCATACCGAGATAAGAGATCCTCTGCGTGGGGCAGAGTTTGCTCTTCTCCCAGTTGACCTGAAGCCCCAAACGGCTGAGATACTGAAGCACCAAGTCCCTGTGTTCGCACAACAGATCTCGCGAGTGAGCTATTATCAGCCAGTCGTCTAGATAGTTGAGAATGAGAACGCCATGTTCTCTCATGGGAACAATGGCCGCCTTCACGACTTTCGTGAAGACACGGGGCGACAGGGCCAAGCCGAAGGGTAAGACATTGTACTGATATGCCGACCCTCGAACGCAAACCAAAGAAACGGTCTGTGTCGAGGAAGAATCAAGAGATGAAAGTACGCGTCCTTCAAGTCGATCGCTGCAAACCAATCCTGGGGACGGATGCACTCGAAGATGTGCTTCTGCGTGAGCATTTTGAACGGGAGCTTGTGTAGGGCCCGATTCAAAACTCGCAGGTCCAGGATCGGCCGTAACCCACTGCTCTTCTTGGGTAAAATGAAGTAAGGGCTGTAAAACCCAGACCTCATCTCGGCTGGAGGGACTGGCTCGATTGCGTCCTTCGCAAGCAGGGCGACGATCTCTTTCCTCAAGACACTCCGTACTTGGGTGAAGCGGACGCCCCTGTACCTGGGGGGCCGGCGGGCAAACTGAATTGCATAGCCGAGCCGGATGGTACGGATGAGCCAGCGGGACGGCCTCGGAAGCTCTAGCCAGGCTTCGAGAGACCGTACCAACGAGCCGACCCGGACCACCGGCGTACCTGTGGAGGGGCAGCGAGGTGGAAGGCAGGGACCGGACTCCGGAGGCATTTCTGCGGCCGAGAGAGGGGTCTGGGTGTGCGAGGCAACACCTACCTGCTTCCACCGGGGGGCAAGCAGCAGGGAAGGCCCATCTTTCTCTGGGGCGTTCGGCTGCTGGCTGTCCCGAGGCGAAGGAAGGAGGGGAAACGAGGAGCGAGGCCCGGGGGCGACGGGTCCTGGTTTCCGCGCCTCCTTGCCCAGCGACAGACGAGAGTGACGAGGCCGTGGCGGCGTCACTGACATCTGAGCGCTGGGGCGAGGGAAATGAGAGCGGCGAGGCAACGTGGTGGCGCACACTGTCATTCTGGCCCTCTTGGACGGAGGAGACTGGGAGCGGCGTGGCAATTGAGCGTCGACCTGGACTGCCAGTCTCGACCGTGAGTGACGCAGAGGAAGTGGAAACTGCTCTTTTATTGAGAAAGTGGGCGGCGGAACAGGAAAAAAAGGAAAAAGAAGATTCTCCACCCGGCCCTCCTCCGGGGAAGGAGGGGTGCAGAGGCACCCTGCCGAAGAGCAGCCATCACGTCCTCTGGGTCGCCCGTCTCAGGGTCGCTTACCTCTTGCTGGGGGGCATAGACGAACTCCGAGCGGGCTGTGGGCTTCTCTTGCGAGCAGCCGGCAGGCGCAGCCGGCAGGGACGGGGCAGCCACAGCCTGTCTCCGGGGCATGATGTACTTGATCACCTCCGACTGCTTCTGACCGGCAGAGAACTGTTGGGCGTAGCTCTCCACCGCATCACCGAAGAGGCCACCCTGGGATATGGGGGAGGTCAGGAACCTATTCTTTTCCGACTCCCTCATATCCGCCAGGGTGAGGCATAGGTGTCGCTCCTGGACCACAAGGGTGGACATCGCCCGACCCAGGGAACGTGCGGTGACTTTCGTCGCCCGTAGGGCGAGGTCCGTCGCCGTACGCAGCTCTTGGAGCACCCCAGGGTCGGTACCACTCCCCTGCATGTCACAGAGCACCTGGGCCTGGTGGACCTGGAGGAGCGCCATGGCATGCAGGGCAGAAGCAGCTTCTCCACATGCACTGTAAGCCTTTCCAGTCAGACTGGATGAGAACCTACATGCACGGGAGGGGAGCAAAGGGTTTACCCGCCAGGTGGACGTGGTCTTGGGACACGGGTGCATCGCCACAGACCGTTCCACTGGGGGGATGCCTTCGTATCCCTTCACTGCCTCGCCATCGAGAGTGGTGAGGGAGGAGGAGGGAGTCGACCTGTGTCTGGCCGCCAGAGGTGCCATCCACGATCTCGTCACCTCCTGATGCAGCTCTGGAAAGAAAGGAACCGGGGCGGAGCGCTGAGAACCAGCACGGGCCCCCCCGAGAAACCAATCGTCGAGCCGAGAAGGTTCAGGACAAGGTGGAGGATTCCACACGAGCCCGACCTTCTCGGCCGCCTAGGCAAGCATAAGAGTCATTTCCGGGTCTGGCTCGGACAACGCTACCACACCCGAGGAGGGCAGCCCAGCAGAGTCATCATCCCCAGAAGCTGACTCTTCTCCCTCCGATGCAGCGATCGACCTCTGGTCCTCCGGTGGAGCCCCGAAGGAAACGACTGGAGCCACACGAGATGGCCCAGCGGCTCCTCCAAGGGCTCTAATGGCAGTGATGCAGAGGAGTGGGAAGCCCGCGGGGGTCTTTTATCCGGCGGGTCATTCCTCACTGTAACCCTCAGACCACCAATGGGATTAGCCGAAGTACCCTTCTTCTGAAGTGAACCAGAAGAAGAACTAGATCGGGGAATCTCCACAGGGGCTCCCCCTCGAGTGAGGGTTCGCAGTCTAAGTCTAAGCACCGCGATGGTCATGTTCCCACAGTGAGAACATGACTCATTCACGAACGCTGCCTCAGCGTGCGCGAGGCCCAAGCACGAGAGGCAGCGATCATGACCATCAGCCGGAGGCAGAAGTTGACCGCATCCAGAAACACACGGGTGAAACGTCATCCTGAAAAGGACGTGATCTTCACTCGTGTTGCTCTTTTCACTGAAAAACACTCTCTTTATTGTGCTGAAGCACACAGGGATAACTGCGGCAACACAGCGGGGAAACTGCAAGCCCGCTGTGCGCACTCAACCGAATACCAGCTGTGACAACAGCTCTTTGAAAAAAAGGCAGATCGCGTGAAGCAGCAGCTGGTACCTGGGAGATCGCGGAGATCGCTGAAGTGCCGTCACACCAACACAGAGAGGTCTCGGAGAAAACAGCAGACTCGTTGAGCGTGAAGATAAATTATTAATCTTGAAGCTCATCCACTTAGAGGACACAACCGGTCGGCTACGAAGCTAAAAGCATATGTGTGTGCGCTCACTTCCGCTTTATACCCGCACTGGCAGGCGGGGCGCGGAATGCAAGTCCTGCATGCCAATATTCATTGGCTCGTTTTGATTCACTCGAAGGCAATTGGTCTCCCTAGCATGATTCCAATTCGTTGGAAACTCCTCCGACGAGACGTAGGAGTTCCCGAATGAAAGGGAACACTGAAACATTTTTCGGATTTTCCTTTTTTGTGCTCCACAGAAGAAAGTTTGGAATTTTCACTTTTTGGGTAAAACATACTGGTGACACTTTACAACAAGGTCTCATATATGTAATGCATTAGTTAACAAGAACTACATATGAGCAATATATTTTACAGCATTTATTAAACTTTGTTAATGTTAGTTAATAAAAATGCAATTGCTCATTGTTCATGTTATTTCACAGTGTATTAACTAATGTTAACAGTTACAACTTTTGATTTATTAGGGAATGCAGAAATTTACATTAGCCTAACTAAGATTAACCCTCAAACGCATACCTTGGGTCTTTAGTGACCTGGGACACCATTCACTACCCTCCTCCTCATTCATTTTTTTTTAAGTTAGGCATCAACCTTCTTAGTATTCCTCAATAAATTCATTATAAACAATATAACAAGAAAAAAAAATTAAAAGAATGACTGTCTTCCCATTAATTTTTTGTGAAAATTGTATAGGGTCTCTAATGACCCGAGGTGTGTAACAGTGTAAATATATTTTTTCTGCACAACAATAATTGAATCTTTAATGACTGAATAAGTGCAATACCTTTATTCCACAAGCAATCTATTCAGATCAAGTACTGAATGCAATCAAATATTAGTTTGACTGTCACTTGATGATGGATCTGGTGAAGAAACTGTCAGCGATCATAAACATTGATTTTGAACATGTTGAAAATTATAGTTTTGACTTTTGAGAATATTTTTGAGATCGTGAATATGAGCCAGATGCTGAATGTACTGCAAATGAGCTCTGATGAGGACAGTGATGATGGAATAAATCATTTGCTCAAACTGAACTCTTCCAAGCTCCAAAAGGTAATAAAACATGCTTCTGTATAATTGTTACTTTAATATCAGGAGAGTTTTATATGATCCAGACAGGTAGAGATTCATCCGTGTTAGATATAGATATAAATAATGACTGGCAAAACATTCATGCATTTAAGGGTTAATAAATGCTGAAGAAGTATTGTTTATTGTTAGTTCATGTTAAGTAATGAAGTTAACTAATGTTAACAAATGAAGCATTAATGTAAAGTAACCAAAATACCTAAGTTGGGTAAAATAAAATAACAATGTATTTTAAGTCACCTCTACGGAAGCGTATTGCATTCACTTGAGGAAAAAAATCTACTCTGTTTTTCTGAATTAAGGAGTTAATTATCTCAGAATGTTTTTCTTGAAAAACATTTTTTTCACTCTGTTTTTGTGAATTAATGAGTCACTAAGATCATTAAAGCTAGTGTAGGTAGAAATTTCCCCAAAATTTTTTTTCCAAATTTGTTTATACCGTCTTTATATATCAATGCATAATTTAAATCTAAGTACTCTGGAAAAGAAATTATAAAAATCGAGTGTCTGTAGTGCTCTCAGGGCTGTAATAAACACAGCTCATTATTCCACTCACTCCCACCCCCTCCCTTCTCGGCTCCTTCCAAAGCCACGCCCTCAAAACACATGAACGCGCACTGCCGACCGCTCGCTCAGCTGGGGGACGCGTTTTTACCAGCGCCGAGCGGAGAGGAGTGCCGTGCATGTAGTGACATCATGTCAGAATCACATAATAAAATAACTAACTTTATCATTATCTATATAAACAACTAACATTCGAGTTTGAATCGGTAACAAGCTAGTAAATAAGGCAAAGCTATAAATAGCTTAATTGATACACGTTTTCCGTTATCATCACTTACACTGATGTAGGTGAATTTCGCGTAAGATTCATAACATAGGCTATACGGTGTTTTGAATGTAAGAGGTTCCACGATGAAAGCACCGTTGGCTCTGATGAGGACTACACTCCGGAGACTTTGTGGTCATAGCCTTGTCGAATACTGTCTTCCTTTGTTTACTTGTTTGCCTTCGCTGACTGCAGGTACTGAGAATTGAGACTGTTCTTTCTCTGCCATAATTGTTATTAGGCCTACTAGCTTGAGCTTCCGTGCCTCTTCAAACGGGTTCGTGCATGTGGGCAGCTCTGTTGCAGCAGGGGGTAGGCGCAATGGAAGCGAGGGAGATTGACAGTCGCCCCAGCCAATCACTTCATTCGTCCCGGATGGAATAATGAGCTGTGTTTATTACAGCCCTGAGAGCACTACAGGACAGACACTCGATTTATATAATTTCTTTTCCAGAGTACTTACATTTTAATTATGCATTGATATATAAAGACGGTATAAACAAATTTGGGAGAAAAAAAAAATGTGTGGAAATTTCTACCTAACCTGCCTTTAAGTCATTAATTCAGAAAAACAGAGCAAAAACTTTTTTCCATGAAAAATTATCTCGTAATTCTTAGATAATTAACTCGTTAATTCAGAAAAACAGAGTAGTTTTTTTCCTCAAGTGAATGCAATACGCTTCCGTAAACCTCTGTATTATTTCTAATACAAATAAAGAAATGATCTGTCGCATTGTGGGTTCATAGGCTACATTATTTTAAAAAAAATTATGACTAATAAAAAAAAGTTAATCGGCACCAATTATTTAAATCAGAGTGTGTTTGTTTAAACTCACTTATTTAAACTGAACAGAACTGAGAATCAAAGCAACCCTTTTTTGTTGTTGTTGGTGGTGTTTATTTGGATTTTAATGCCTTGAGCAAACAGGGTTGTGATCACCGCACATAATTTACATGCTCCGTCACAGTAGACTTTGCACAGAGACACTTATTATTGAAAATGACTTTTATTCTGACACTGAACTGAGAACATACATACCGGTAGCCTACATACAATTATCATTAACTATCACACATTCTCTTTTTTGCGCAAATTTGAACACCATTTAACACAGATAGCTATGTTCGTGTCACTGATTGTGAATTGTTTATTGTTGTTCCTGTCCTCACCATGCCAGTTGAGTTCTTCTTCAGTTTAACGTTTAATGAGTCATAAACTTCACTAAGTTGATTTATGTAGATGTTGTTTTAAGAAGTAAAACAAGAACAGTAATCATTTATTTATTTATTTTTTGTTATAATTCAAATTTAAATGTTTATTGTTTCCATATAATCACTTACATATTCTAAATAGTACTAATACTTATCAGGGGCGTAGCCAGAATTTTATTTTTGGGGGGTCCCGTCTTTAAATGAGGGGGCAACATAATATATATATATATATATATATATATATATATATTTAAATATATATATATATATATATATATATATATATATATATATATATATATATATATATATATATATATATATATAGCCAGAATTTTATAGGCTATACATGCCTATTCTGGTGATGCGGTGGCGACTCTGACATGTAAGGGTGGCGCTGCCAATAAAGCACCTAAAAGCTGTCACAAAGAACCGGCAAAAGTAATGATTATGAATATGTAAAATATAGCAATGAGGTATTTTAATTGTTTATTAATAAACAAGTGTTTTCTTTGTCGGCTAAGATGAAGTTGACGATGCTGACTCGTGATCTTCAGTAGGTGAACGCGCCAGAGAGAATTAGAGAAATGCACATTTCATAAGGATTACATAAGCAGAGAGCAGTCTGTAGTCTGTTTTCTTTCGTTTTGAATTGTTCTGTTTAAAAGTAGACATGTGAGGCAAGTAGACTATTTTATATGCTGAGTTTCTGTTCAGTTATGAGACGCGCTCCAGTTCACGCGCCGGCGCCTCCGTTTCTTATATATCGTCTGCTATATTTAATCCAGGCAATTGGTTGATGAAACATTGATTAAAATTAAGATACAATTAATACAAAACGAAATTCAGGTTAAAGAAAGGTTTTGTGCTTTCTGTTTGATGTGTCTGTGAAAGTTTTAAAGCATCTTTTAGTGCCGCTTTCGGAGCTTTTTTTTGTTTTCCACTAAAACACGTCCATAACATTGTTTTTTCCTCATAAATGCGAACACGAAAAATAAAATAAAATAAAATAAATATTTTATGTACTGTGGAGACTGAGAGGAAACCCTTCTTCATCCGGTGGGTATTACTTTGCTTTGCGCAGTGTAGCCTACTATTCACAATCACTGAAAAAATATTTTGCCTCCTAATTTTTCTTTTTTTCAGCAATCAGAAATCTGAGGGGGCCGGACATGTAAATGAGGGGGCCTAGGCCCACCCAGGCCCCCTCGTGGCTACGCCACTGATACTTATGTAGGCTCCTGGAACATTTTCCCATCCCAAACAGACACCATTTTGAAGATCTCATTCCCCCCACTAGAAGGCACAGTTCATTGTTCTCATGTATGAGGGGGAGATTGGTGATCTATTTCATTCTTAGTTGAACATTTAACATTTAATCATTTAGCAGACGCTTTTATCCAAAGCGACCTACAAATGAGAAGAAGTCTCAACAGTCTACCACAGTACACATATCAAGGTTTTTTTTTTATCATAAAAAAATGGAATATTATAAAATAGAAAAGGTAAGTGCTAGTATTAATCAGTTAGGTGCTGACGAATAAGATGTGTCTTTTGCATAGACTGTAAAAAATAGGTATTTTGACATTTTTTGAAAATGGCTAAAGACTCAGCTTCGGGTATGTGTTTTTCTATTATTATAACAGTTTACGTCTTTGTTACTGTTATATCACATTTATTTGTCTTTCTTAAATTCCTTTATTACCTTTAATTTCTAAATAGTTTAGTCCAAGTAGGGGCTTGACCTTTTTAAGATGGCCTTCTCAGAGTTGGTTGTAAGCTAGTTATTGCTGTGTTTTGGGTCAATTTATTGGCATAGCCAAAAGGTTGTTTGCATATAACTTTTGAACAGTTTATGTATTTGTTGTCTTTTTTGGCTTTTCACTGTAAATACCATTTGCACTCCTTTGGAAAATCTTTATTTTTGCATTTCTTGGAATAAACACTGAACTTTTGACTTCATTATCATGTCACTTCGTTTTTACACCTCCATCTGCCAGTACTTGCAGAACAGTGGTGCTGATACTGTTCACAACACCTTTGGGGCCCTTTTGTTGCAGTTGACACACCCCTGTCTCCATTACAGGCTCCCACTATGTTTCCATGGTTACACCCTAACACACGCACAGACAAACAGTGACTGGAACACAAGCTGTAACCGAAACACCTGCACACCCTAACTGGAGTCATCTGTATTTATGTGTATCATTTTACCCGAGATTTCTAGATCTGAGCTGCAACATAATACAAATATCTGTGTATTCTCAATGTAGCAACAGTAACAATAAAAACATCCTGACAAAGTCAGCACTAACAACTGGCTCATCTGCTGATGAATCACAATAATACAATGAAATGTGATAAAAATAGCATAACACCTGCAATCATTCCATATTTTATAGGGTCCGACTAAGAAATGGGGGTACAGCTGTGAACAGCAACAGACAGACGTGGGACAGTTGGAACATCTGACACCCCAATAGGATACCCTCTGGTTTTAATTTGACCTTCATTCCAGCGGGTCCAAATGGTATCGTAAAGACTATTTCTATTTTGCCAGCAATAGTACGAAGAATGTTATCTGTCTGATGAGCTGTCTCTGGATGCGTCATATTGTAGTAATGATTAAACGCACTGTCATCTTCAATTTTGCTCTTTTACAGTTATGCGACTGGATTTTGAGTAAATAGCTTAGCAGGATCTTTTTTCAAGAGGTAGATGATTTTTCCTGAGACCTCTGGGGTATTTTGAACTGTTTTCAGTAATAAGTCAAGAGTCATGTTAGAGTCAAGAGTTAAAGTGATAAATCCTGCACATTATGTACGGTATATGTGTTGTGACTATTCCCATTTGGCATTTGAATGAAAAGCCATTCAAATATTGCAAAAGAGTTTCAGTCACATAACAAGAGTCTTTAGAGCACATGCAGGAATAGTTTTGAGCTGTACGGATAAAAGCAGCAGGTTCATTGACGATACATTGAACACTAAGAGGAAACCGCAACATTCACGTTTGAGAACGGGGGAGTTATCAGTGGAAAAAGATAAATGTTATGTTAGTACGGATGCCAATCATGTGCCATGTTTAGTAAGATGGAGCGGTTGTCATCCTTCTAATGTTTGTTAAACATTCTCAGAGCCAGATAATTTAATTCACAACAGTCTTCTGTAATCTCAAAAATAATTACTTCACCCCCCACGGCCCACAAGATAATTGCATTTGATTTACGTTCATTTAAAATGGAATATGAAAAACTGGAATCTAAGAACAACCGCTGTGCCTGTATGTTTTGTGTGTGTGTATTTCAGTTGGAATGTAAATGTTTGATAGAACAGGGGCCAATATGGGGACAACAGATGAGCATTTTCTTCGTCTTTTTCTTCTTCTTGCATATTATCTCTAACTCAGTGGGGTCAAAAAATAATGAGAGAGGGAAATAAATAGAAAGTCAACCAATTTTAAACAAAGAGATGTTGAGACATAAAGTTAAGAAAAAATTGTCAAGATTTTGTACTATTTTAGGTCAGATTTGTGACATTGATGATGTGAATTTGTTCAAAAGATCAGATAAATCAATGAATCAAACATTCCATTAAAACTTTACTTAAAGCCTTTATAAATATAAAGCATTATAAAAGCATTTTTAATGCATTAATTATGCCTTGGAATGAACCTTATAATGCGTTGTATGGTCTCATGAATAATTGTAACCACAGTTACAATTCATTACTTATCTGTTCATTGTTACACCTTTAGAAAGTATAATGCATTAAAACACATAACAAACAACCAATTTCAGATTTAACAAGGAATCTGCAAAAATTACTTTGTGTGCAATTATTTATAAGATATAATGCAATTTCACTAGTCGGGGAAAGTTACTTTTAAAAGTAATGCATTACAATATTGCGTAACACCCTAAAAAGTAACTATTTGTCTTAGTTACTTTTTAAGGTAAGTAGTGTGTTGGGTTACTTATTCTCATCTGTGCTTTGAATTGGATCATCGAAAACATCAGCAGCTAAGACATTATTTAACATATTTAATTATTGCAGGTTTGTGTAATATTGTTGCGACTCAGGAGACGGAGACAGATCCATGTGCAACAATTTTATTAATATAGTAAAAGTAGTAAAGGCAGCAGGCTGAATCGAAGTACACCAGGCAGAAGTTCGGGGCTGGCGGCGAGTATCAGAGTCAGAGACAGGCAGAAGTTCGGGGCTGGCGGCGAGTATCAAAGTCAGGTCACAGGCAGAGTTCACAAGGCAGGCTGCACACAATCAGAGAGAGGTGGTTGAAGCAAAGGTTCAATATTACAAGGCAACAGGCAGGGTAATTTCAAAAGACGCTCAGACATGTAACACTGAAGTGAGACAATACTTCGCAATGGGCGTCGAGATGACAAGCTAGATATAAGTTTGAACTCCGAGTAAATTACTAACAGGTGGAGAGTAATCAGAGCGTCAATGATGCATACTAGGAGGAGTGTGCATAATTAGTATTCAGGGGAAGGTGCTCGAGACTGAGTACTGGGAATCTCACTAGACGCCGTAACAGAGCCCCCCCCCTGGGCGCGACTCCTGGCGCGAGAAAACTGACGGCGGCGGGGTCTGCCACGGGGACGGGGAGCAGGCTTGTCTGGGTGTTCACGATGGAAGTCTTGAACTAGAAGGGGGTCCAGAATGTCTCTCGAGTTCACCCAAGAACGTTCCTCAGGACCAAAGCCCTCCCAGTCTACAAGATACTGCAAATGTCCTCCACGACGTCTAGAGTCCAGCAGATGGCGCACGCGGTACACTTCTTCGCCCTCTACAAGGATGGGTTGAGAAGCAAGACCTTCAGACTCCACATTCCTGGTTTCAGAGGGAGCAGTGGCCGGTTTCAACAGTGAGACGTGGAACGTGGGAGAGATGCGGAGGTGATTGGGCAGGGCAAGGCGGAAGGACACTGGTGGTAGGGACCCATATACTTGGGACTGAGCTTCTTGCATGGCAGATTAAGCCGGAGGTCCCGGGTGGAAAGCCACACCCACTGGCCTGGTTGATAGATGGGACCGGTGCGGCGGTGGCGATCAGCCTGCCTCTTACTGCGGTTCACAGCACGTAGAAGGTGTGTGTGTGCCAGGTTCCAAGTTTCCTCACTGCGTTTCAGCCAGTCATCCACAGCAGGTACATTAGATGGCTCGCCGGACCAGGGGAACAAGGGTGGTTGGAAGCCCAGAATGCATTTGAAAGGGGTGAGACCCGTGGAGTGTTTGCGAATAGAATTCTGAGCATATTCAGCCCACATCAGATACCGGCTCCAATCCTCCTGATGAAGGTGACAGTATGACCGCAGAAAACGGTTGATCTCCTGATTCAGCCGCTCAGCTTGGCCGTTGGCCTGAGAATGGTACCCAGACGTGAGGCTGACATTCACTTGTAGCATCCGGAAAAAGGCTGCCCAGACACGAGAGGTAAATTGTGGTCCCCTGTCGGAAACGATATCATCAGGTAGACCATAGAACCGAAAGACCAGATTGCAGAGATGTTCAGCGGTTTGCAACGCGGTAGGCAGTTTAGGGAGGGGAATCAGTCGGCAGGCTTTGGAGAATCGATCTATTACAGTGAGAATAGTCGTGTGACCATCAGAGGGTGGCAGATCCGTGACGAAGTCAATCGCAATGTGTGACCATGGACGTTGAGGTACTGGTAAGGGTTGAAGGAGGCCAGCAGGTAAGAGATGCGATGACTTCTGTGTATTGCAGTTGTGGCATTGTTGAATGAATTTTGTAGTGTCCTGGAGTAGCGTGGGCCACCAGTAGCGGTTCTAGAGGAGATGAACAGTGGCAGTGATACCTGGGTGCCCGGAGCTGGGCAGAGCATGAACGTGTTTCAACACCTCTTCACGGAGTGCCTCTGGCACGTATATTTTCTCAGAAGGACAATTTGACGGAATCTCAGCGTTGGTGTTGGCTTGCTCTAGTTCAGTTTCGATGTCCCACTGAATGGGACCAAGGACCAGATCGGGGCAGAGAATGTTCTCAGGAGCTTGACTGGAGACCTCAGAGTCGTACTGACGGGACAGGGAGTCTGCCTTAGTATTCTTAGACCCAGGGCGGTAGGTTACAGTAAACTGGAAACGCGGGAAGAACAATGACCACCTGGCCTGGCGTGGGTTCAATCTCTTAGCCGTGCGAAGATACTCAAGGTTCTTGTGATCAGTGTAGACAACAAACGGTTGGGAAGCTCCCTCAAGCCAATGACGCCACTCCTCAAATGCTGACTTCATTGCCAGTAGCTCACGGTCTCCGACGTCGTAATTCCGTTCCGCAGAATTCAACTTCCTGGAGTAGAATGCACAGGGGAACAACTTAGCAGGATTGCCTTGACGCTGAGAGAGAACGGCGCCCAAGCCCATATTGGAGGCGTCTACTTCGACCACGAATGGCAGTTCAGGATTGGGATGATGCAGGATCGGAGCTGTGGTGAAGTGACGCTTGAGTTGGTAGAAGGCTTGCGTAGCGCTCTCGTTCCAGGGGAGCCGAGTGGTTCCTTTCCGCACCAGAGCTGTCAGAGGTCCTGCCACTGAGCTGAATCCCCGAATGAACCGGCGGTAAAAGTTAGCAAACCCCAGGAAGCACTGCAGTTCTTTGAGAGTAGTAGGTTCGGGCCAGTCCACCACCGCCCTGACTTTGCCCTCATCCATGGCCACGCCCTCGGGGCTGATCACGTAGCCCAGGAAAGCAGTTGCGGTTTGATGGAAGTCACATTTTTCAAACTTGGCATAGAGCTGGAACTGAATGAGTCTTTGAAGCACGGCTCGTACGTGCTGTACATGGTCCTCAAAGGTATCCGAGTAAACCAGAATATCATCGATGTAGACGATCACGCAGCGCTGAAGCATGTCTCGGAATACGTCGTTGATGAAGGACTGGAAAACAGCTGGACTATTAGAAAGCCCGAAGGGCATAACCAGATATTCATAGTGGCCAGTGCTTGTAGAGAAAGCCGTCTTCCACTCATCTCCCTCTCGTATACGAACCAGGTTATAAGCGGAGCGTAGGTCCAGTTTGGTGTAGAATTTTGCTCTGCGGAGAAGCTCAAGAGCGGCAGGAACCAGTGGCAGGTGATAACGAAATTTCACTGTGCAGTCATTGAGGGCTCTGTAATCGATACATGGACGTAACCCACCATCCTTTTTCTTGACGAAGAAGAAGCCAGCTGACATAGGAGAGGTGGATGAACAAATGAATCCTTTGGCCAGTTCTTCCTCTATGTATTTCTCCATAGTCTCTGTCTCGGGCTGAGAAAGGGGGAAAATGCGTCCCCTGGACGGTATGGAACCTGGGATGAGATCGATGGCACAGTCATATTCCCGATGAGGAGGTAACTGGCTAGCTTTGGCTTTACTGAAGGCTTCAGCCAGGTCACGATATTCAACAGGCAGACTGGAGAGAGCGGAATTCTCACTGGACTCTGAGATGCTTCGAACTGGCAGCGGTTTAATGGGGCTTAGGCACTTGGAAAAGCAATCTTCACCCCAGCGGATAATTTGACCCGTAGACCATTGCAGGTGAGGATTATGACTTCTTAGCCAGGATAGACCCAGTATGACAGGAGTGTGGGGAGCAGACAGAATGTAGAAATGAATATTCTCACGGTGTAACAGTCCTGTGCGCATCTGTAGCTCTTGTGTCATGCGAGTAATTCGCCCCGTGCCAAGGGGCCGTCCGTCAACCGTTTCGACTGTGAGAGGAGAAGTGCAGGGGATTAGAGCTATCTTGTGCCGCTTAGCGAAGTCTTGTGACATAAAATTTCCAGCCGCCCCAGAATCAATTAATGCCGACGTAGAGAAAGATTGATCATTCTTAGTAAATACCAGAGGTACAGAGACACAAGAGAGAGGATTCAGACTATCAAGAGTTAAACTCACCGTTGCCTTTTCTTTGCGTGTAGATAGTTGAGGACAATGTAGTCGAAAATGACCAGTTCCTCCACAATACATGCACAGTTTCAAGGTCCTCCGACGTTCACGTTCCTCCTCTGTTAACCGGGAAGTGTTCATTTGCATAGGTTCACCGGCTTCCGTGACCACGGGACTCGGAGACGTTGGAGTGAATACATTGCGTGAGAGCGTCGAGGATCGGATGCTGGCTCGGCGAGAGCAAATGAGATTATCAATCTGTATGGAGAGATGAATAAACTGGTCCAGATTCCTTCCCTCATCGCAACAGGCCAGTTCAGCTTGAAGCTCGTGGTTGAGACCCCGTCGGTAGACCACCTTAAGAGCAGTATCTGTCCAGTCGGTCTGCGCTGCGAGGGTACGAAACTTGAGTGCGTACTCTGAAGCGGGAATCCGTCCCTGAGTGAGCTCCAGTAAACGATCCTCCGCTCCTTTCCCTCTACTGTGTGCTCGAATACGGCTTTAAAGCGTTCCAGGAACTCGTCGTACGAAGCGAAAGCTGATCCATCCATTCTCCAGACCGAGGTGATCCATTCCAGTGCACGTCCGGTGAGTAATGAACAAATGAATGGGATCTTATCCATGTCTGTAGCGTGCTGAGCGGTCTGCCGAGCGAGATACAAAGAACATTGAAGTAAAAATCCTTTGCATTTTCCTGGGTCCCCTTCATACTTTTCTGGGAGTGAGAGGCGAGTGACAAAGCTTGAGGATTCGGACGGCAGAACAGGTGCTGGAGTAGGCACGGCGTGCGCTGAGGATTCCGCCGTGGGCTTTTGCATGCTCTGAACTGCTTTCACTAATTCCTCCGTCACAGCAGTTAGACGAGACAACTGATGATGATGTGAAGTAAGTTGTGAGGCTTGTGCGGAGAAAGCGGCTGACCAGGCAGACATTGTTGCTGGATCTTCGTTTGGCGAAGTCTTCTGTTGCGACTCAGGAGACGGAGACAGATCCATGTGCAACAATTTTATTAATATAGTAAAAGTAGTAAAGGCAGCAGGCTGAATCGAAGTACACCAGGCAGAAGTTCGGGGCTGGCGGCGAGTATCAGAGTCAGAGACAGGCAGAAGTTCGGGGCTGGCGGCGAGTATCAAAGTCAGGTCACAGGCAGAGTTCACAAGGCAGGCTGCACACAATCAGAGAGAGGTGGTTGAAGCAAAGGTTCAATATAACAAGGCAACAGGCAGGGTAATTTCAAAAGACGCTCAGACATGTAACACTGAAGTGAGACAATACTTCGCAATGGGCGTCGAGATGACAAGCTAGATATAAGTTTGAACTCCGAGTAAATTACTAACAGGTGGAGAGTAATCAGAGCGTCAATGATGCATACTAGGAGGAGTGTGCATAATTAGTATTCAGGGGAAGGTGCCAGAAGGAGTACTGGGAATCTCACTAGACGCCGTAACAAATATTCTGAGTTTGCATATCACTTTTTTAATTCATTCTGAGGAATACTGAATCTGTTTTTGTGAAAGTCAGTTGAGTAAATGCATGATCACATTTAGTCTAGAAAATAGCGATCATATCTACACACAATGCCTCTGCATTTACTCCCGATTTCTCTCAACATTGGGACAGGAGAGGTGTCAGTCAAGAAATGGGTCTTATTTGAACAAGTAATTAAAATATTTTGTTGTAAATTTAAAAGTAATGCGTTACTGTACTAGTTACTTGAAAAAAGTAATGTGATTACATAAGTCGTGTTACTTGTAATTCGTTACGCCCAACACTGATTATAACGCATTATGAATACCTTTATAATGCATTGTTCATGAAGGTTTTAAGTGTAGTGCTACCCAAGTTCCTTTGCTTTACAACATTTCTGCTGGTTGCCATGAGATTACCATAATTACAAAAAAAAAGAAGAGTTGCCTTGAGACCTGTCAGAATCAAACAGGTTTCAGCACGAATAGCAATGATGTCACTGCTGATGATTCAAAGATGCTGTGTGTGGCTGAGTGGGGTGTGAATGAACTATGTGTGCCAAATATTTTAGCATGATGCATCATTATGACTAAAATCATGGAGGAAGTTAAAAGTAAACAGGACATATACCGGTAATTTGGATGCATTTTAGGGTCTTTTTTTTTTCTCAGCTGTCTCTATCCAAAAGTTCATATAGGCCATCCACTTGCTTTGCCTCTGACCCCTGCAAATATTTCCCAAAATCAGTCCAAGCTTCATTGCAACATGGAAAATAAAAGAATAAATCACATTGCCAAACTCTTTGAACCTGTGAGGCCACAGACACATTTTTCCTATTTAGAGCCTCTCTCGAAGTCTCTCTGCATCCACGGCACAGCATCCATTCCAAGAGTGTGCACACGGCAGTGTTGCGTGTTGACTGTTGTGTTCCTTGCTATTTCCTCCCATCAGACCACAGGCTTTTTTTCCCTCATTTGATTAATGCTGAGTTAATGACCCCCCATAGACCAGAGAACCAGGCAAAAAATGTTAAGCATCTTAAACCGTTGCAGCTTGTTTTCTCAAACTGTTTATGGGGCACAACGACATGCTATAAACATAGAGTAAAGAGCAAGCAATGGAAAAGATTATGTGCGCTGTGGAATGCACCAAGTCCTTCGCTTTGTATCAGGGGAGATGTTTCATATGTTGTTGAATTATTGTTTGGCACCCCAGGATGATATGGGTGCAATGGATACTTTTTTTACTCTTCATGAGTGTAGAGTAGAGTAGAGTAGAGTAGAGTAGAGTAGACTAGAATAGAAATTGAACACATGCTGGAATGTATAGCAACAAGGAAGGATGTATAAGTTATCTGACTATCGTTTGAATGTATAATACTGTCTTTATTATACTAAGAATATGCGGTGATCCAGAATTCCATCAGAATGTTAAAGGTGTTTATGTTAAAGATTGTGTAAGTCTCCACATCAAGAAAATCAAGCCATATATGTGGGAAGATGTTAGTTTCGCCTCCTTGATCATTACAATTCTGTGGACAATATGTTTATGTGAGCTAGAAAAGGTCAATTGTTTTACATGGCAAAATACATTTTTTATATAGCAGGGAAAAACTTTTTTTATGTCATAGAAAATTGTTCAAAGTCTAAAAATATACACTCACCTAAAGGATTATTAGTGTAACCCTTGGTTAGATATAAAAATACCCGACTTCGCCACCTAGGTTCCGTCTCTACCCAGGAAAGTATAAAGTAATAAAAATAACCCAAAAAGAAAATTAAACCAAAAAGAATTACAACAAAAGGAAAAGGACAAAAGGACCCCGCTGGTTCGGCTTGCACTGAAGACAGAGACGTGACTTTCCAAAAGTATACCAAATTTATTTATCACAGAAAATAAAATCATTCACTTAAAAAAACATCAAGATAGATCTCAAATACAGCTTACCAATTAATACCGACAGAAACAAGAGACCACAATTTGACCACTTTAACAGAAGGGAAAAAAAACACAGCAAATCAGTGAGTAAACAAAACATAAAGCCCGTGTCACCAAATAAAGAGAATTTCAAAAGAAAACAAATACAACTCCCCCTTCTGTTAAGCCTCAAAATCGCAGTTCTAGCCACCAGCGGATATAACTGGCAAATGGATTTAACCCAACAACAACAGAAAAGAAAATAATTACAACACTCAGTCACAGTAACATCATATTTCACTTCTCAATTAAGATGGATGTTAATAGTGTTGGCGCTGCTTTACATGGACCAGGCTACCAGCATATCAGTGTAGGGCTACTATAACTTAATAGCTCATCGAACATACATTAGGCTACGTCAGCCTTGCAACACATTTCTTACGAGCAGCTCGTTAAAGAGCTCGATCGTAAGCGGTTCACAACCGCAATATCCGCAGCCGTCAGTTGTACTAAAACAGTGACAAAATAAATATAATAATAAAAAAATAATAAAAAAACAGCAGCTAGCGCTCTTGGGCCGCACCTGCAATAAAAACACTAATAGTAAATACATGGATTAATTTCCCCCCTCCCAAAATAAGACACCAATTATAACACTTCTTACCTCATAGGGGATTTTAAGCTATAGTAACCTTTATGTCCCCTGCACTCGTCACTTCATGCACACACATTCCTGATGGCAAACATAGGCTATATTTAGACCATGATCTGCGATTGAGATGGGGACATACGGAAAACAACTCACCAGAGAGTCATAGCAACTAGAAATGGGTAGCCGGTTACTTCACACCGCACAGAGAAGAATAACAATTAACCAACCTTAGACAGGGTTTTTATCATGCCACTAGACACAGACGCACCCTCCTGATTGCACCGCGCAGGTGTACTCAATATCAACTGCGGCTCAACACCGGTGGGTGTGTCTAGTCATTTGCAATGTGTAGCCCAATTCTAAGGAACAAAACTGAACGTTAGATTATCAACCTGTCACATTAGGAACACCTGTGTTTGACCCCCTTTCGCCTTCAGACCTGCCTTAATTCTACGTGGCATTGATTCAACAAGGTGCTGAAAGCATTCTTTAGAAATGTTGGCCCATATTCATAGGATAGCATCTTGCAGTTGATGGAGATTTGTGGGATGCACATCCAGGGAACGAAGCTCCCGTTCCACCACATCCCAAAGATGCTCTATTGGGTTGAGATCTGGTGACTGTGAGGGCCATTTTAGTACAGTGAACTCATTGTCATGTTCAAGAAACCAATTTGAAATGATTCGAGCTTTGTGACATGGTGCATTATCCTGCTGGAAGTAGCCATCAGAGGATGGGTACATGGTGGCCATAAAGGGATGGAAAATGGTCAGAAACAATGCTCAGGTAGGCCGTGACATTTAAACGATGCCCAATTGGCACTAAGGGGCCTAAAGTGCGCCAAGAAAACATTCCCCACACCATTACACCACCAACACCAGCCTGCACAGTGGTAACAAGGCATGATGCATGTTCTCATTCTGTTTACGCCAAATTCTGACACTACCATCTGAATGTCTCAACAGAAATCGAGAATCCAGTCTTCAACTGTCCAATTTTGGTGAGCTCTTGCAAATTGTAGCCTCTTTTTCCTATTTGTAGTGGAGATTAGTGGTACTCGGTGGGGTCTTCTGCTGTTGTAGCCCATCCGCCTCAAGGTTGTGCGTGTTGTGGCTTCACTAATGCTTTGCTGCTTACCTCGGTTGTAACGAGTGGTTATTTCAGTCAAAGTTGCTCTTCTATCAGCTTGAATCTGTCGGTCCATTTTCCTCTGACCTCTAGCATCAACAAGGCATTTTCGCCCACAGGACTGCCGCATACTGGATGTTTTTCCCTTTTCACACCATTCTTTGTAAACCCTAGAAATGGTTGTGCGTGAAAATCCCAGTAACTGAGCAGATTGTGAAATACTCAGACCGGCCCGTCTGGCACCAACAACCATGCCACGCTCAAAATTGCTTAAATCACATTTCTTTCCCATTCTGACATTCAGTTTGGAGTTCAGGAGATTGTCTTGACCAGGACCACACCCCTAAATGCATTGAAGCAACTGCCATGTGATTGGTTGATTAGATAATTAAATTAATGATAAATTGAACAGGTGTTCCTAATAATCCTTTAGGTGAGTGTATATCATACATAATTGTGAATTGGCAGTATTTCATTATTTGGGTAAAGATTAGCCAAGAATTATTAAATGGAGCATATTTTCCAAAAATAATGGTAGCAATGGGGTAAAGTTAATGCAATGCATTTTCTCAGTAAGTGCAATTCAACATGCTTTTGTTTGAGACATTTGTCATTATTTTACTTCCATGAAAGTTTGTCATATGCTAAGCTGTGCCAGTAGCTCAACCATCATGAGATTTTCCTCTAAATGCATAAATTTGCAAATAGAAGTATTATTAAAGATTTGTAAAATTTCTTGATTACATTCATTTTGTGTCACTTGATGTCATATTTCTTTTGCCTTGGCCTTATATTAATTTGAAAAAATTCAATAAAAACTAACACAGCTTACTTTTGCCCTAAATAATCTGGATAAAAACTATACGTGTTGCATAGATAAAGTCGAGGCATTCACTAAAGTGAAGTGGTGTTTTGATCAACCCAAACCACTTTAAGGAAGACAACAATATCTGTTAACTTTAATCGAGTGACTGAGATACTGTACAAACATGCCCTCATAATTGAACTCTGGTTTTGAAGGACTCGTTGAAGATGGCACGTACCAGACACGTACACTGGGCTGTGCTGAAACTAAGACAACATTAAGGTTGAGGTTGTAAGGATATGTTTGATCATGTCCAGCTGAATGCTATTTAGAAAGTGTGTGTGCAGGGGGGGGGAGAGACACACGAAAAGACAAACTGAAAGTTCACACTCAAGAGGATTTAAAAAGAACCATCTGTGTTTGAACCTACCCAAGGCATTGTTCTGTATTTCAAGTTTCTAAATGCCCTACAAATTTAAGTTGAACGAACTTTGTCTCTGCCTGTAGACCACTTGTCTGCACCAAGATTCGTTCCTGTTTTTTTTTCCTCTAAGATCTCTGCTGGATTGGCTCCTGTCATCTTGTAAGGTAGCACATCGTGTCATGTGTTTTCTTGTAACCCTTCTAGCGGTTTCGTAAGTATACCTGACAACTAATTTAATTAGCTACGGATCAAATTGGGCTAATATCAGAACTCTAGGTACGACTACGGAGCCTGAAACAATGGAATGTCGGCAGAAAACAGAGGACACAACCCAGGTGAAGCTCAAAAGATGTATTATACAAATGAATGACAGTTATTTACATTCCCTGCCTATCTAAGCCGGCTTCCTGAGTGCACATTCGCACAATGAACCCAAAATAAAACAATTTCAAACAAAAGAAAGAGTCCGTGAAAGTGTTTGGTGTTTGTGTGTGTTCCTCAAAGTATGTTCGTTTCACTACCCGGGTAGGTTTATGTATGTCCTTATCTGTATGCAAAAGAGGCACAGGATGAAGTTGGTTCCGAAGATGCCACGGCTGGCCACACCAGGCTCTCGGTCCGTTCAATGGTTTCTTTGGTTGGCTCGCCACTGACCGCAGGTCAGGTTCAGATGATTTATTCCTCTCTAAAAAAACAATCGGAGATATCTTTAGGAGCTCGCAACGTTGTGCGATTTCTCTTTCTCTCTCACAGCTTTCAACCAGTCGATGCGTTCAGACAATGTCTTCAACGGAAGAAAGGTGCATTTTTTTCAAAACTCCGTGGAGTGTACGCCCCACCCCCTTGTGGATTAGAGGGTTTGCACTTCAGTAACCGTGTGTGGGTTACACTCTCCCCTCCAAACTTATGCACGTCCCTGTGCATTACAATGTTCAGACAGTTATCACCGGAGGGGATAAAACAGAGGAATGCTTTGACGTATCACTCTCACTTATGATGTCATTCCACACAGTAGTCAGCCCTTGAAAGAGTGACTTCACCACTGTAACTAAGGGAGTTCCCAATTCAGTGTAGTCCAGCCGCCTAGGTGGCTGACGATTCCTCTCAGATCTCCTTATCAGATCATCAGTATTTGCTTGTTCCTCTAGCTCCTTAATCATCTCTTCTCCTTTCTTTTCAGGTACAGGTGTCTCATCACATTCTGGTACGTCGGAGAGGATTGAAAGTTGTTCAGGACAGTCCTCCTCCGAGCCTTCCGAAAGGTCATCATTGTCAGGTAAGTTAATCTCTCTTTCCACAGGTTCACTTCCAGGTAAGTTCAGGTCCAGCGGTACTCGGTTGACTGGAGTGATGTCAGGTAAGATATTCGCATGAGCTGGGACATCATCAGTCACCTTGTTGGGTTTTGTCGTCAAATTCTCTTTAGGATGACTTTGACCATGGTGTATTGGAACATCACGCGAGACAATATATCTGGTTACTTCCGGAACTGGTTCTTTTTGGGACCATGTAACAGGAATGATATCATCTTCATCTGAGGACTGATCAACTTCGCTTGGGTCACTGTGAATGTTCTGGCGTGTCTTGCGGCGCTCCAGTTGTTTGGGTTGTTCTTCTGGTGTTACTTGGAGGAACCCACATGGGAGCAAGAGGTCTCGATGCAGCGTGCGCCAGGGGCCTTCTCCGGTCTCTGGTTTTACTGTATAGACAGGGAGGTCTCCAGCTTTCCTCACCACCACATGGACAGTGGATTCCCATTTATCAGCAAGCTTGTGCTTTTTACGAATACGTACGTTCCTGACAAGTACTCTGTCTCCAATGTCCAGAGCAGAAGGAGTCACACGCTTGTCAAACCTTGTTTTGTTCTTTTCAGCTACCTTGGCAGCACTCCTTGTAGCTATTTTGTAGCTCTCCTCGAGGCGGGATTTGAGGTGTTTTACGTACTGGGAGTGTGACTTCTGTTGCCCTTCTTTGACGGGTAAGCCGAATGCAAGGTCGACTGGCAGGCGTGGCTGGCGTCCGAACATTAGCTCATATGGTGTGAACCCAGTCACTTCACTTCTGGTACAATTGTACGCGTGGACCAAACCGGTGCCGTTTGTCGCCGCAGGGCTGGATCTTTTCACTGTTTATTAGAGGCGACTGAGAGCATGTTCTTAAAGGGGTCATATAATGCCATTTTTGTACAAGCTAATATGATTCTTTAGGGTCTAAATTAAAAGTTTGTAATATACTTTAATAAAAAATTCTCATTAGTATTGTAAGAAAACACTTATTTTACCTGGTCAAAAACAGCTGTTTTCAGCACGCTGTTTTAGTGCATATGACTTTACACGATAATGAGCTTTGCTCACCCCGCCTCTCTGTTCTGTGCGTAGGCTACACCGTTTGTAACACAATAACACAATAACCATAACGCGTTGTTCAGTATAAACGTGGGATTATGAATTATATTGAGAACGTCATACATAGAAAACATGGCGTAATGTAGCCTGAGTGTAAACCTTAGACGCATTCATTGTGAAGCGTGCAGCTAGCGATTTGCAAAGATGAATATAAATATTAATATGAAGTTTAATAAAACGTTACACTCACTTCAGTTCTTCTGGAGGTTCAGCAGGAACACGAATATCTGGTACCGATCCTTTTTTCATGAGCAGCTTCTTAGCAAAACCAGCTTTATACTGATCCTCGTTTATAAAGCAGTCTGGTGAGTGAAATGATTCGTGCAAACATGAGAGCATTGACGTTGCTCGTGGGGAATAATCCCTTCGAAAACAAACTCAGCCACTGCGTCTTCAGCGGTTCGGATTTAGGAGCATTAAAATGACTGCTGCGTTCGTTATTACACCCAAGAACAGAACACCACAATCGCTTAGACGCCATTCTGCTCATAGACAGTGCTCCAGCATACCAACAATGACCGCGCCGGTCCGCGCGGACTATGATTAACCGCTCCCTCACGAGCGAGGGTGGGTCTGTGTTGAAACGCTGCCGTCAATCAACAATCGTGGGAGGGGCGTCCGATTTAGTGATGTCACAAAATCGAACGGCTCAATTTGAGGCAGGGGAAAACATGTAAGGAGATTAAAACAAAAACACTGGATAGATTTTTTTCATTATATGATGGTTGTGTACAGGCACTGCCAACACACATTTCAGTACAATCAACTTGTAAAAGTGCATGTACCATTATATGACCCCTTTAAGCCAAGTTTCATGGAAAACGCCACCCCTCAGGGGCAAAACATGAATGAAGAGGGGGAGAGGGCAGAAGATAATTTGGAGATAAGAGATGAGCAGAGTGTGAATGGGCTCGGGGAGGAGGAGAGGAAGCACCTGCATGTGTGTGGCGATCACTGCGGTGAACAGCTGACAGGGTCAAGGTGAAGTTCAGAAGAAAGAGGTGTCCCTTCACCTGATTATGAAAATAGCCTTCAATTTTCCTCTCCCAGGCAAACCAAAAATAATTTCTCACACACATTTTTAAGTCAGTTGGAAGCATTCATTCTATTATTAGGCTAATGATAATCTATTATTGACTGTTAAAAATTTGGGTTCGGTAAGATTTTTTTCTGAAAGAGTTCTCAGCTATGTTCCCCAAAATGGAATTTATTTGATCAAAATACAGTAAAACATTAAGATTAACAGTAATTAAGAAACCATTTAAAGGAATTGTTTTCTGTTTCAATATATTTTAAAATGTAGCCTAATTTATTCCTGTGATCAAGCTGGATTTTCAGCATTACTCCAGTCTTCAGTGTCACGTGATCTTTTAGATATCATTCTAATATACGGATTTGGTGTTCAAGAAACATTTCCTGTTATTATCAATGTTGAACTTTTTTTGGGGGGGGGGTGATAAATAGAAAGTTAAAAAGAACAGCATTTATTTCAATTTTTTTTTATTTTATTTTTTTTTATAAATGTCGGTCCTTGCTGAATAAAAAGTATTTTTTAAATATTACTGACCCTAAACTTTGAATCGGACTGTAAAAGCCTACATGTTTATTCACGAGTTCACATCTACATATAATTATTATGGTAAAGGTTATGCGTACTTGGCGTGCTGTCCGGGTGGAGGTTCGAGGTAGGATGCTGATAAACTGTCAAGGAACAAATGTGTGTTCTGCTGTTATTTATCTTGTCCTGGGTTGATTACTGATTGTTCTCCACTTGTGCTGATTGGGTTAATTATCTGCACCTGCTCCTCCCGAACCTTGTTAATAAAACATAATTTCACCAGTTCACATCTACATATAATTATTATGGTAAAGGTTATGGGTACTTGGCGTGCTGTCTGGGTGGAGGGCTCCGAGCTTGGAATTTCTGCCCGAACCAGGAGTACTCCCCCCAAAAAGCAAAAGAGCAAAAGGACAGCCGCCAGACTATAGACCCCCCAAAGACGCAGCAAATTTGGCAGGCTGGCTTTTCAATAAGCTTGATCGCTTGATCAAGTATATCTCTGTGGCGTTAACGGGTAAGTAAGGGGTGAGTTCAGCGGGAATCGAAAAAGCGGCTGACCGGGAGGGCCCATGTAGCTTCTGACGCGAGCGGCTCGATGGCGTCAGGATATTGGGCTCTACCTACCACCTGCGAGGTGTAATGAATTTGAAAATGCTGGCTGGGCAGTAAAGATAGATACGTGTCGAGTCCGCTGAGTGACCAATGCTCGCTGGACAGAAATATAAAAAAGGTAGATGCATGCTGTCCGCTGAGAGACCAATGCTCGCTGGACAGAGGTAGTGGGAAGATAGATACATGCTGTGTCTGCTGGGAGACCCATGCTCGCTGGACGGGATAGAGTAGAGTAAGTACTGTAGTGAACTTTTCTTCTGAAGTGTAGGAACTCAGAAGCGAAGACCAGGAGACGTTGGGATATCTTTCAAGCAGGTTTCTCTATTGCTGTAGTCTGCTTCGTCCAAGATCTGACTAAGGCAAAATACATTGTAGTTTATATATCTTTCAAGGGGGAGGAGTTACATAGAGGTGGAGACACTCTGAAACAAAAAATGTAAATGGGGCACAGGAGTTCGCCCTGCTACCTGATCTCATCAGCCCTGATCTCCCCAGCCCTGATCTCATCAGCATTAACAGTGTGATTTGAATGCATAGAAACTAATCTAATCAGCCAGAACATTCAACGACAAATGGTGATAGTCTCAGTGCTCTGATCAATTTAACTTACAATAGAGAGATCACGACAGACAGGAACAGGCAGGTTTGTGACATCATTTACCTTAGTTACAAAATTCACACTAATAAACTTTCTCAATTTATATACTATAGTATTGGAACCCAGTGTTGGGGAGTAGTTAACTACAAGTAGCGACGCTACTAACTTAACTACATTTTTCAGTAGCTTGGCAGTAGCTCAGTTGCTTTTTAAACATTGTAGCTTTTCCAGTAGCTAACTACTTTTTGCCGCAAGTAGCTGTGTAGCGCGAGCAAAAGCTACATTGCGTTTTGTCGAGCCTGCGCGAATCAGCGCGATGCAAGGATATATTCTTCTTCTTGTTAGATTACAAACTAATTTTTTTGCCATTACCACCACCTGTTGTTTAATCACGCATCTTGCGGCTAACGGTTCACTGACGTACAGAAGTGGGTTGACACACCCCATGATGGAGCAAGACGTGGCGGCAGATTTTGAGGATGGAGAAACAACTACTAACGTTAATTATCCATGGCCTTATTTGTCCAAGTTCATGTCTCTCAAAGAAGCGACAGGTAAAGGTTACACTTTTGTATGCAATCTTTGCAAACCAAAGTTTAAAACGCTGTCTACGTCAAAGACCTCAAGCACAAATTTAAGGACGCACATACAGGTGAGTAATGGCCATTTAAAATGTATTAATTATCCTGCTTTATTGCTCTCTATGTTACATCAAATTCTATTTCTGATTTAATTACAATGACCTGCCATGATCTGTCCGTCAGTTTGGTAATGAACATAAAAGACCACTAACGTTTGCGCCATCGTGTTTGTCAGTTGAACAAAAAATGAAATCTTAGTTTGTTTATCGCACGACAAAGGCTTTGATCTAATTAAATTGCTGTATAGATTTGTTGTGACTAGTTTCAGAGCGAACCGATCTGTGCTCACACAGTCAATTCTGCGAGCTCCATCACTGCATGTGAGCGAGTTTAACGTGCATTTTTCAAATTCCAGTTATGCTGTTTAACGTTCACATAACTTCCAACATTTGTGTGGGCAGCCAGATAATTACAGCATTTCACTCGATTTGTAATATAAAAGCGTTTTTAATGTTATAGAAACGTAAAGGTCTCGTCACAGTTTTCCGCCAAAATAAAAGCTCAAGTGTTTAATCCTTTCAAGTGGAGAAATTAAGACAAGTGTTATCATTTAGCTACCTTAGTGTAAAATGAAAATTAATATAAAAAGGAAACATTCCTTTATGTTGTTGCCCAGTTGTATTATTAGTAGGCTTATATATTTCTGTCTTGCATAATAATAATTTAAAAGTATGGCATTTAAAATGTGTTTTTCTTTCTAATTTTTTTTTCTTCCTTTATCCTATGCCTATCAGAGACTGCATCCAACTAAACTGAATGAGTTACTGAGAATGCAGCAACAATTCAGTAAAAAGATAACGACACCCTCCATTCAAGAACAGAGTTCCTCAAGCTCATCAAGACCAATTCAGTATTTCATGAGGGAGGTGGCACCAGTTTCCCAGGAAAAATTCAACAAACTTGTTCTGAATTTTGTTATTCAGGGGCTTCATCCCCTCAGTATTGTTGAAAGGGCAGAATTTAAAGAATTATTCAAGCAGGTACTGCCTTCAAGGCATGTGATGTCTAGAAAGACATTAGTCAGAATGCTAGAGGATCAATACATTTCCATGAAGGCAGATATGTGTAAAGTTTTGTCTGAGGAGGAATTTGTAGCAACAACCACAGATGCATGGTCTACAAATCACAAGAGCTATCTGGGAGTCACTGTCCATTGGATAGATTCAGACACACTTACCATCTCTTCCGGGGCTTTAGCTTGCCGAAGGATCAAGGGAAGGCACACTTATGACACTCTGGCAGAGATGCTTGAAAGTGTCCACATGGAATTCAGCATTCAAAACAAAGTTGTGTTAACCACTACAGACAACGGTTCAAATTTTGTAAAAGCATTTAGTGTGTTCGCAGCTGAAGAAAAAGTGACTGAAGATGATGAAGAAAATGATGAAGAGGCAGATGTTGAGTTCACTGATGTTGCAGCATTTCTACAAGAGACCAAAAATGATGACTACCACTTGCCAGCCCATCAACGCTGTGCCTGCCATTCTCTCCACTTGGTTGCAACCAAAGATGCTGAGGCAGCTGTGGAAGATTCTTCATTTAAAAAGATTTCAAGGGCAGCTTTCGCCAAATGTCAAAGCCTTTGGAATAAGCAGAGTAGAAGCACCCAAGCTTCTGACAACATTAAAGACAGACTTGGATGCATGCTGGTTGTGCCTAATGTAACACGTTGGAACTCTACATATAATGCAATGGATCGTATGAAAACTTGCATTGAAGAGAAACCTCAGGAGCTCCATGAAGTTTGTGAGAAAATGGACATTCCACGACTGAAGCCATCAGAGATTACATTCATCAAAGAATATGTCATGGTGAGTTTGAACTGTCTAAGATGTATTGAATCAATCATGTTATGTAAATATTTTTAGTGTTTCATAGAATCCCATATTTGTAAAATAAAAATATTTTTGGTATATACTGTACGTTAAATACAAATTTTATTAAAACCAATGACTTTAGTAGCCTAATTCTTAAGTAAATGATTTTAAAGTTAATTACCTATTAATAACTCTTAAGAATATAATAATCAACATGACTTATGCATCCTGTGATTTTCATCATGTATTTTTGCACCCATGCATACAGCCATGTTTTATGTGTAATTTCACAGGTGATGGCACCAGTGTCCAAGGCCCTAGATGTTCTCCAGTCGGACAAAATGGCATACCTCGGAGTCTTGGTCCCCACAATCAACATTCTTGTTGAGAAGTTGCAGTCACTCAAGCAAGAAAACCTCCAATATTGTGGGCCATTAGCTAATGCCATCATCAGTGGTGTGAACAGAAGGTTCAGTTACCTTTCCGGTAAAAAGTATCTCATGGCAACGGCTTCACATCCTATGTTTCGTATGTCTTACATACCAAATGAACAAAAAGATTACATCATCTTAAGACTAAAACAGGAGCTTTCAGCCGCACACAGTCCACATGTTGCAGAGACAATTGTTTCAAGGAAGCCAGAAAATGAAAGCGATGAGATCACAGACTACTTCTCCAGAAACCAGGAGAATGTTTTGGATGAATTGAACATTTATCTACAGTCTACAGCAAACACACCTGATAGTGCTTTCCAGCATCTATCAAAAATGAAGAGAGTCTTCATTAAGTGCAATACTGGTGTCCCTGCCAGTGCCGCATGTGAGCGGTTGTTTAGTGTTGGAAAGGACATTTTCCTGCCAAAACGCAACCGTCTTTCCGACAGTCATTTTGAGAAACTTCTCTTGTGTCGAATTAACAGGTCAGGCACTTCTGCTTCAGTTTAGTTAAGAGAACAAATTGAGTTGCCTATACATTTTGTTATTGCCTGCTCTTATTAGAAGGACACTGCACCTCAATTCTCGACTGATGGTGTGAAACCATTCCTGTTTTGCTTGAGTGGTATAACAATAACAGTGACTAACTATTCCAGTTCAACTAAAATACTTAACATTTTCCAAGCGTTCTTACTCTTCAGTTGAGGCTTTTGTAACATTACAATTTATAACATTTTGACCATTTGGAGTTTAATGTTTTGGATGAGGTTTCAGTCTACTGCAACTACACCAGATAGTTCTTTCCCTGCCAGTGCCACATGTGAGCGGTTGTTTAATGTATTTTCTTGCCAAAATGCAACCATCTCACAATTGGTATTTTTGAGAAAATGTTCTACATGAATTTACGTTGAATGTACATTTTGTTCTTGCAATGTTGTATTTGTTGCAATTTTGCACTTTTGACAAACAGTCAGAGATATTTGAGTGTTGTGTGTAATAAAACAATACTCGTTGAAAGCATAATTGTATTGCATTGTTTTAAACACTAAATATTTTACTTAAAACATTCCTCAGACACTTATTCAGTTATTTATAATATACGTTGTTCAAAAAAAGCAAAAGTAGTTTCAATGTAGCTAGCTACTTTTTTATAGTAACTTGTAGTGTAGCTAACTACTTTTCCAAAAGGGTAGCTTGACTGTAGTTTAACTACTTTAACTTACGAGTAGCTTGTAGCTTGTCAAACTACAGTTTCAGAGTAGCTTCCCCAACACTGTTGGAACCTAAATTAAACATTTTAATACATTTGTAATCCTACAGTACGTAGTACGTCTGCTGGGAGACCCATGCTCGCTGGACGGGAGAGAGTAGAGATAACACTGCGTTCTATTATGTCAACAAACCGATTTTTGTCAACAAAGCGGTTCGGCCCTCGTATATGATGTCACTTCTACACTTCAAGCATTCTGGTATGTTTTTCGCGTCCGAGTCGGAGAAAAACATAGATGCCACCCAGAAAGCTGTTACTATGGTAGCACTGGCCGAGTACCAGACGCTTATCAAAACGCAGCCATTTGAACTTCTAAAATTTTCACTTTATTTCATGTTTAAGTTATCTTCTGTTAGCAACGCTAGCCACGTTAGTAACACCCGTTTGAAACAAGGCTTTATTCAATATTGCACTCAAAACAAGGCCAATTCCCATACCCACAGGCAGTGATACAGACGCAGTAAGGTATTGCAGTAATACGAGTGATTAAAATCATCATTTTAACAACCAAAGCGGTCCGAAAACAATTTATACGAGTCACGCATGGCACGGCCATCTTGGATTTCCTATCGAAATTCTTGCTCTGTGTCCTCACGATTGTCTGACTTCTGAGCTGGGAAATCCGAGGAAAGGGGGCGTATTGCTAGGCAACGTCTGTCTTCCTAGTCAGAACTCCAACACGCATAAATAATAGAGCGCAGCATAAGTACATCCACTGGGAGACCAATGCTCGCTGGATGGAAAAGAGTAGAGATAGATGCATCCAACATCCGCTGGGAGACCAATGCTCGCTGGACAGAGAAAGAAGAAACATAGATGCATGCAACGTCCGCTGGGAGACCAACGCTCGCTGGACAGAGAAAGAAGAAATATAGATGCATGCAACATCCGCTGGGAGACCAATGCTCGCTGGATGGAGAAAGAGGAAACATAGATGCATGCTACGTCCGCTGGGAGACCAATTAACGCTGGACAGAGAAAATCATCAATTAGGGGTTTTAACAGGAATATTAATTCTGAACAGTGAGGTATTGGAGAGAAGACATCACTGCTGCAGCAGTGGAGAAACTTAACTGGAGAAATTGAGCTCCTGCTGGAGCAGAGGAGACATCACTGCTGCGGCAGTGTAGAAAATTAGCCAGAGAAACAGAGCTCCTGCGGGAGCAGAGGAGACATCACTGCTGCGGCAGTGTAGAAAATTAGCCAGAGAAACAGAGCTCCTGCGGGAGCAGAGGAGACATCACTGCTACGGCAGTGTAGAAAATTAGCCAGAGAAACAGAGCTCCTGCGGGAGCAGAGGAGACATCACTGCTGTGGCAGTGGAGAAACTTATCTGGAGAAATTGAGCTCCTGCGGGAGCAGAGGAGACATCACTGCTGTGGCAGTGGAGAAAATTAGCCAGAGAAACAGAGCTCCTGCGGGAGCAGAGAAGACATCACTGCTGTGGCAGTGGAGAAAATTACCCGGAGAAACAGAGCTCCTGCGGGAGCAGAGAAGACATCACTGCTGTGGCAGTGGAGAGAATTACCCGGAGAAACAGAGCTCCTGCGGGAGCAGAGAAGACATCACTGCTGTGGCAGTGTAGAAAATTAGCCAGAGAAACAGAGCTCCTGCGGGAGCAGAGGAGACATCACTGCTGTGGCAGTGGAGAAAATTACCCGGAGAAACAGAGCTCCTGCGGGAGCAGAGGAGACATCACTGCTGTGGCAGTGGAGAAAATTAGCCATAGAAACAGAGCTCCTGCGGGAGCAGAGGAGACATCACTGCTGCGGCAGTGGAGAAACTTACCTGGAGAAATTGAGCTCCTGCGGGAGCAGAGGAGACATCACTGCTGTGGCAGTGGAGAAAATTAGCCATAGAAACAGAGCTCCTGCGGGAGCAGAGGAGACATCACTGCTGCGGCAGTGGAGAAACTTACCTGGGCAAATTGAGTTCCTGTGGTTTAAGGCTGGGCGAAGGGAGGAGTAGATTGCGGCATGGCGGGCCGATGCTCGTGTTCTTGCGCGTTAATCAAAAACGCGAGGAAGAGGAGGTGAGAGATTAAATCCTTGCAGGATTATGCGCATCTAAAGATAGCAGTTCGCGTTTAGAACAGTTTAGACTGTCTGGGAAGGTGGACGAGATCAGAAATATCCTATCGATTTTTTCTTGTGCAGTGAGGCCTGGAAATCAACTGTATCCAAGTTAATGCTCAGAATTCAAATGGACGAGGCTGAACCCATGGTTTTAACCTGTGCAATTGGAATCCCAAGCTCAGCAGAAACTGTGCGGGGCTGAGAGATCGATTATTAAACGCTTGAAAATGTTCTTATTTTCTCAGGTCACATTCCCTGCCAATTTGTTCGTTCTAAATCAGAAAAACCAACAGTGAAGCTGTGGGTTTAAATTACCTACTTCAAAAATAAAAACACATTTATGCTATAACTTTAAGTATCGAAGCGATTTTTGTAAATAAATTCCAGGACAGTTAACGAAAGGTTCTAAATAATTCTTCTGTGTGCAATCTGCACGTACTGTTTACGTGTGAGTTTATGCCACAAGGAAGCATATCGCGTTAATGAACGGCAAATCATTTGTACAGAAACTATTTAAAACACGTGTTCCCACGATCAAAAATTAGTATCCAGATAGCATAAATTGCTCGTGATTCAACAACTGAAGTGATGCGAAGTTCAATCAGGGACAGGAAACGAAAAGGTTTTGAGCTGAGCACTCGGAGTTGACCCGACAGACGTTGAGAG
The DNA here is from genome assembly GCA_030578255.1 of Tiaroga cobitis. Lineage (NCBI taxonomy): Eukaryota > Metazoa > Chordata > Actinopteri > Cypriniformes > Leuciscidae > Tiaroga > Tiaroga cobitis. The sequence continues at coordinate 18,247,045 of CM060608.1, forward strand.
TGTGGACTGGCCGGGACTGAATCTGAAGCGCGGCTTACTTAGGGCCTGCTGCGGCGGCCTGAACCTGGAGGAAGGCCCGTTCCTTCGCGTTAAGAGGGCGGCATTGCCTTATTGTCCATTTCTCTATTGGCAAGAATTATTGAATGGTCCAGTTTAAAGAAATACGCGGAAGTAGATTGCGGACCTTTCGCCTGCGGTGACGAGGACCCGTTTGTTTGGCCTGACGCCCACGAGACAATACCAGAGGATTGCGGCAAAGATTCCTAATTCTGAAGGACGAAAGATTCTTCATCGAACGGGAAGAGCTCTATTCGGACATGTTAGGAAGGTACTGCGGGGCAAATGCTGATAAACTGTCCATGCTGATAAACTGTCAAGGATCAAAGGTGTGATCTGCTGTTATTTATCTTGTCCTGAGTTGATAACTGATTGATCTCCACTTGTGCTGATTGGGTTAATTATCTGCACCTGCTCCTCCCGAAACTTGTTAATAAAACATAATTTAATTATGATAACATGTTTAGTCACTCCTTCTGCAGGTTACATTAATACGCCAATAGGTGGCAACTATCGACTTGTTTTCTTTATAAATTATTGAATAATTTACTCAAAGGGTGCGTTCACAAACACTGATTCATTCAGAAACAAGTGAGTCATTGAATCATAATCAAAAAACAAAGATTCATTGAGGAAGTAAACAGCAGTATGGCTGATTCTGCTCTGGCTTCGTTTTGAACTGTTCTCAATAACTCTTCAAATCTCGAAACAAAAATACTAAAGTACTGGCAATATTGTATCTAAAAACGACTTGTTTACTGGACCGTTGTGTGATATCATACTTGCAAACTCTGTTTTTGCTCTAGCCCAGCTAACAAATAGGAACAGTCTATGCTAATGTTCCCATTATGTTATGTCTATTTATCTTTTTTCCCCCCAAAAATTATGGGAACTTTACTTTTGAATGTTTCTGAATATTCTGAAACATTTAAAAAGCATTGGATAGCCTTACTGTCCAACATAAACGTTTCAGGAAAGAAAGAAAAACAGAACCGTTCTGAGAACATTTTCCAGATTTGTTGTTCTCTTTGATTATAGTAAACCGTGATCTGATTTGACCTCCTATGTAGAACCAGAACAGGTGTTTTAACATGCAAGCTAGGTTTCTGAGAGACAACATGCCCCAGTGAAATGTATGTTAATGACCCCTTAAAGACTAAATGCTGACCGCCCTCTCGCCCCCCTTTTTGTCCATGTCACAATAGTATTCATCCTCCTAGACTCTGTTTTATGCCCCCAGCAAACCAAACCACAACAGAGAATCCCATCTCTCTTTTACAAGCATCCAAATTACCAAAAATAAAATTAAATAAGTAAATGTTAGTCAGGAATGCAGAGCTTTCGTTTGGTTTACATTGTTGTTTTCGGCATTGCACGTTGAAATGTTTATCCACTTCACACAGAAACAGGGACATGACCATGTGTTTCCTATAAATTTTTGTGTATGTGTGAGTAACAAAGGCTCTTACTCCACTTTCTGGATATAGATGGAAGACTAACAGAGGATTTTGAAAGACTAAACCAATTATCAGCTCATCCCTCATCATCATATATAAATCAAGCTGAACTTCAACCAACTCTCATATAATTTAAATTCTAGTAATTGCCCGCAGCCATCAACCTCTGCCCCCATGTGTACCATTCAAAGTTCGCCACCTCTTTCTAAAAATCGCTTTCTAAAAATACCCTTGCTTAAGGTGAAACACATGTGTACCGTAGCAGAAGAGTGCAAACAGGGCAATCGAAAGCCTGATGGATTTGGGGAAGGGGTTTGAGAATGCACCCGTCATCAGTCATCACGTGTAGCATTCTGGTGCATTTTGGGTCTGGAACATCAGGTTTGGGTCATTAATATTCAGGCCGATGTGATAAACATCCTTAAAGCGAAACCCTTCTGTGTCTCAGAAGCATGCAGGTTCTGACTGATGTAGATTCAATGTCTAGTGTTGAAAAGGTCTTTAATTGTCCGCAGATAAATCAGAGCAGACTGTCTGGTCTCTATTATAGTCTGTTCAGTTTTTTATTGATTTATGTAACCAGAATGCACATACGTTTGCCTCACGCAGTAAACTAGAACACATTAAAAAATAATAAATGTGCGCTAGTGGGCTGTACATTGTCTATAATAGCATGTAGAAGAATCATAAATAAGATTCTTTTAAGTGTGGGTACATTGAAAAAGCAGATAATGTGATGTTCTTCATGTGAATTGCATGAAAAAAAAACATCTCTCTGCTATTTTACTACACTGTTGGATGTAACACCTTGACTTTAACACTTTTTGTCATTTGCTCTGAAACCTTTTTAGACACATCCATCATCACATTGCTAAAAACAAGCAATGTGACTGGAAAAATATATTTTTAAACAAAATTCATATAAGACATTTAAAACAGTCATTTGTACTCTTTGTAAACTCACTCATATATATTTATTAGCATGTATCATATCTCCAGCATAAATTATGATCCCACTATTCAGACTAGTGGTTGATTTACATGGGTTTTGCAAGAGGAATATGTGCTTTAATAAATGTCTATCCAGAGCCCCATCACAGTTTGGAAAGCATATAGTGATGACGTCTATTAATGACAAGTAAACTGCAATGTTCGCCAACAGTTTAAAGGTAGGGTAGGCAATTTAGGAGAGGCTAGCAATAGCAAGATTGCTTTAAAAGTATAAGATCCCACCATCCCTTCAGAGTGTCTACAAAGTGTCACGAGAGATGGCGTTAAATTACCTCATGTCTCATAGCACATAACATTACAATAATAATGAATGTAAAAAAGGGTTAGTTCACCCAAAAATTAAAATTATACCATAATTTACTCACCCTCAAGCCATCCTAGGTGTATTTGACTTTTTATTCTTTTAGCCAAAAACAATCGGAGTTATATCGTATGACGTATTGACGAACACGGAAGCTCAGGGGATAGAGCAAAATAACACCGAATTAGAATTAGTCATGAATTAGAATATTTTTAAAGAGAATTGTCAGAGGATTTCAATATAATAGAAGAGGAGCTTGAGTTTGTTGCCCGGCCCTATTTGTTTGAATCGCGAGAGGCTTCTACTCTCACCTAAGCTTATATGCTACTCCTATATCCCACATCATATGTCGGGTTAGAGGTCACTCTTCCGCCGGAACTTCCTATTATGTCAGAATGCAATGTCAGTGTACATTTTTAGTCATGCGACTTCCACAGATGTAATTTTTTTTATATTTTGACCACTTCTATGACAAAAAGTGTTTATGAAAAACATTACCTACCCTAGCTTTAATTACTATGATGTCCCAGTGTAAACTCTAGACCTTATAAGGTGTTGAGGGTCCTTCAGTTAAAGATGGCAACAGTGGATGGGATGTACCATCACTCAGCTGCAAGTAGTATTTACAATTTTATTACAAAAAGACACATGGAGCAGCTATTTTAAGAAATATTTGTCAAATGATTACAATTGTTTCAATTTTTTTAGGTTTTGTGAAAGTAAAAATAACTTAATCTTGACCTAAATCTTTTAGATTGCTACTGTCACCATTAGAAATAGTGTTATAACTCACGGCATGGTTTCCCTTGAATCATTACCATGTCCACAATTTCATAAGCTGCAAAAATTAGACAAATAAGAGTTTAGTTGGAGTTTGGTGTCTGCAACCATAGAATGCAACCAATTTTTCAAACACATTTGTGACATTCTTCAAAGCATGCAGGGATAGTTGTTGATGGTGATACAGCACGTAGGTTTTCTCAGTTGGAACTAGTGCCAAACCTTGGCAGATTCATGCAGGCCCAGAGATGGCATGCAAGGAAGCGATTACTGTTACATAATGATGTAGTTGAAACCAAACGTAGGCTCGGGTGAACATTTTCCTAGAAATTCTAAACGTGGAATGTTCTCTATGCTGACCTGTTAAAGTAATATATCTTTATCATTGACACCCTTGAGATGCTCATAGCCACAAATGTCACTCACAACCTACAAATTGCTGTTATTTTATCTTTTAGCTGAAAAAAGACAGAGAAGTGTTAACCCATCGAAAATGAACAATTTCCCAACTATTTCAAATGAAACAATATTGGAAGCGTATCCTGCCGAATTATTAACCTTGGTATAACGCACATCATTTAGTAATGACAATTAGCATTATTATATTAGATAATGTTTAATGGATTATTAAAAGATATGTCATGAAACATTACTCATGTTCATATTTTTGAATTTGAATGTACTGTATATATGAATTACGTTGGTATTAATTAATGTTTGTTTATGGAAGTATTTGGGTGTGATATAGGGAGCAATACCTGTATTGCTGTTATTAAGTATGAAATAATGGTTTTTTAAGAATTTTACATGATTCGTTTAAGCATTTGTTGCACACACACACATTTATTTATTTATTTTAAATATACACCATTCAAAGGTTTCTGTCAGTAAGACTTAAAAAATGTATTCAGCAAGGACACATTAAATTGATCAAGTGACAGTAAAGTCATTTGTAATGTTACAATAGATGTCTATTTCAAGCGTTGTTCTTTTGAACCACCTGTTCATCAAAAAATCCTGAAAAATTCCACAAAAATATTATGAGAAAATGTGTCTATATATGAATAAAAAATATCTTTATTGGATTTTGAGGTCTATAAATAAAGTGAATAATTGGATTATTTAGTCTGTGTGATTCACCAATAGAAATTCTTCTGTCTCGTTAAAATGATTTGCTTTCACCACAAAGCACATTTTAGATGATATTCATGATATACTGATCACAGAATGTACTGTACAAGCTCAGATAAAACATTTCATATAAAAGTCTCATTCAGTGAGACGTAAAGCCTGTGTCATGTTTTCCAAAGAGGTTAAACTAATCTTATATGCATTTGACCTCTTTTCAGAAACATTTGTTTTGAAACAAAACAATTCAATGTGAAAATACTCACTGGAAACAATCATAAAGAAAAATCAACTGAGTGAAAAATGTCCATCGTCTGCTTTACACATGACTTCCTATACTGACAGAGTTCATTAATGCTGTTTAGAGTTGCACTTGTTTTTCTTGAAAGATTATACAGATCTGAAATAAAATATGGTGCTTGGAGTGTCCTGAGCGATGGGAAGGATCATAATGTTTTCTTTCCAAACAAAGACGGCTGTTATGGCATACCGCAGATGACCCTATAGGGCAGTACAGACTGAGAGGTCATAAGACACAGAGAAACCCTTCAATGGACTGTCTTGATCCATTAATTGTTCATTGGCTTGTCTGTTTACTCTGTAAAATCCTCAGTGACCTCCCATGCCATTTGAACGTAATATCAAATTGCTCACTGAATTCATTTAGGTTATCCTAATCCACGTTTTGGGATTATAACTGTCTCAGAACTGTCTGTTTTTGTCATAGGCCATATATTTCTAACTTCAGACATTCCAAAAATACAGCAGTGCAAAGGGAGAATGTCTTTTCAACACCTTCTGTGTCCCCGCTGAACACTTTAGATTGAGTTTCAGTGCAGAGGTCAACTGGGGTTAATTTGGCTCTTGGGACTCGTCGTTTGCTTTTCCACTAAGGACCAAATAATGAAACCTACTTGATGGCATTGAGTATATGCTTTATATATGCTTTTTTATGCTTTAAAAAATATTTTGCAGTTCGGGAATTCTGTAGTTTATCTTTATAAACTACAACTTTATTTTATATAGATATAAACACGTTTTATTTTATATTTATATAACATTTTAGATGGTTATTATTGTACACATATGTGTACATATCTGCAAATATGTAAAAAAAAAAAAATATATATATATATATATATATATATATATATATATATATATATATATATATATATATATATATATATATAACCGTGCTTTAAAAATCCTTTAGTTTTCTGCATATCCCCTGATAGATTTGTTGGCCAAAGAAATGGAGTCATCATGTTCAAATCACAGTCTGTTTTTTTGACCCAGTTGTGCTTTAATGCAGTTTGAGTGACATGGAAATCCCAAAGCAAACATAAAAAGCTATTTTGATTGCTGGCACCACTGGAATTTTAATGTAAAATGCAAATGCAGACAAGAAAAGCAGGGTTTGAGGTCATATTTCACCCCAAAACAACCTCGTACTGTGGTCTTGAATGTGCTATGAACTTCTAAGATCTACTCGTTCTTCTACATTCTCTTTGTGACCCTGTGGTAATCGAGGAATGACTCATTTGCTGTTGGCTATTCCTCTTTATTTATGTTTTCATAGACATCAGAGAATAACGCAGGCACTGACCTCAACATAAATTTAGGTGAGTGTCACGAAGATTCAGTTATTTTGATCTTAGTTTCATTTTCATAGACTATTAGTTTGTTTTCTCAGTCACATGTTCTCCTATGTTTAGTTTCCTGCCACTTGTTAGTTACTGTAGAGATTCATTAATCATCACATGTGTTTGTCATTATTTTCCTCAATTGCTTTGTATTTAAGTTGCAGTCCTTTCATTGTTCATGTGGCTGGTCGTATTTACGCATAGCAGTTGGTTTCGCTTGCTTATCTTACTTTGTAAAACCTTCTGAGAGGATTATTAAAGACGTTGTACCCGATCTCGATCTCCATTGCAACTACTGGTGACAGTGAGAAGCAGAATCACCTGTTATCTGATATGTAATGCTCAACTCAACAGCTAGCCTATTGTTTTCCATGAGAGCCAATGTCATTTGAAAAGCAGAACATTATAAAATCATAAAGATCAAAACACTTTGACATGCTATATATAGTATATTAGTATAATATATATATATATATCTTATTAGTTCAAAATTAGATTCTTTATACTGGTCTATTTTTAAAAAATATTTATGACACAACTCTCTGGAATACTCAATCGCTTCATCTAGTGGTCTAATAGTTTCTAGTGTTCAACGCTGTATATCAGAACACTCAGTGCTTGTTTCATGTCTCTCATATCGCCCCGCTCTCTTGATTCAAACGTGTAATCTTGTCTCTCCGTTATCGATTGTAGGGATAATGACATTAGTAACTACTGTAATAATGTTGCGGGGTTCGTCTTGTTGTTTGGCTGATTGTTCTGTATGTTATAATGACCATTAAAAAAGTATGTTCTATGAATGTGTGTACTGTATGAATGTAATCTGGCAATACAACACCCGCCATGTTGTCCTGTGACCTGCCAACGTCAGTTGCGTCGCTTCACTAAATAAATCATTAATCCTCTCCTATGGCTTCATGGGATAGTAAAGTGTCCATCAAAAGCACACTTTAGAATGTCACCTGAAGTAGGTATTAGGTAATACCTTTCGCCTACTATTTTTCAAATACCATGTATTCGGACATACTACTCTGTTGGCGTACTGTTTTTCGCATAGTATATAGTAGGGAAGTATTCGATTTTGGACGCAGCTTTTGTGTTGTCACCATTAGTTAAACATCCAGGTTGACTGAACTTACTCAATGATTACTCAATGATCCCCCCCCCCCCACCACCTCCTCACCTCTAATCGCCTTGATTGTGTGTGTGTGTGTGTGTGTGTGTGTGTGTGTGTTGTTTTCCTATAATGCCTGAATGTAAATTATCCTTTAGTTTGCTTAATGTCATTTCTAGCACCCATTTTGCAGAACCAATCCCTTTCGTCCTGTGTGACCTCTCATAAGCACATGTAACAGGCTGTTCTGTGGTAAAAAGCACTTGCTAAGGTTTCACAGTTAACACAGTCATCAGTGTTACACAAGTGATGACAGAGGACTTCTAGTGGTGGTCCATGGGGATCAGGATGCAGAAGATGAGTGATCTGCTGAGGGTGAGAGTGCAGGTCTGACACATTCTGACACATTCACATGGTGTTCTGTCACCGTCTCGGTCAAATTAACAGCACACAGGGTTATGAAACACTTTGATGTTAGAGAATTTTTACTGTGTGATGCTGAAAAACGTTTTATGGCATTTCAATTGTTTTAATAAGCCTTGTGATTGGGACCCCACTGCTCAGTGTTGGCAGCACTTGCACTCTTTAACTTATTGGATGATGATATGCTTGGAAAGGACTTTGCAAACCTACCTTTATTGTTGATATCCATCATGACATTATCATAACTTGCATATAAACTGGAATCCAGGGCATTCTGGTTTTCCCCCACTGAAAGAATGTAAACTTGTTTAAAGCCACTGCAGTGATTCCAACAAGAAAACTGACCAAATACACACACATTTTTGGACATCACTTTTGGTTCACAGCTTTCGATAAGCTGATGTTTGGGTCATTTTTGGTAGTATAATTGTATATATGCAAGTTTCTGATTGCCTCAGATTTAACCAAAACCGGCAGATTCTGTACACAAACCAAAAAAAAATTCTCTGTTGTGAAACACTGGTTGAACTGTTTAAATAACTGTTTTTCTCTATAGACACACCCCACTTAATCGTGTGCAAACGTGCTTCTAGCTCTTCCCGTTGGTGTTGTTTATAGATTTATTTCAGAGTAAATACTTGCATTCATTTTCTTTATTTGTACCTTTTTTTTGCACTGCCCTCATTTGCACTGGTCTTCAGAGCTGTCTTCCCTGTGATATTTTAAGCACATCCAGTCCTTAAATGCAGCAGACTGTCTGGGCCAGCTGGCTACAGACTCAGAGAGAGGTCAGAGGTGATCCTATTGAATTTCTCTATTAGTCTCTCTTCCTTCGTCCAATAACCGCAGGCAACTAGAGACCATGACATCAGACAGTATATGCTATAATTGTAGTATTGTGTGTGTTCAGAGTGTGAGATTTGGTTTATACTACTATTAATAGAATCATTGTAATACGGACAAGATAATAGACCCGGTATTTCACTAACTCAATAATCATAATCAATAATATAAAGAAATGTTACTGTGACAGAAATAAATAAATCAAATAGTTCAGCCAAAAATGTAATTCTGTCATTATTTACTCACCCTCGTGCCATTCCAAACCTGTATACTGTAATTGTGTCTTTGGAATACAAGAGGAGAGAATTTGAAGAATGACAGATCATATTGACCAGTTCATATCAAAAGCAACATTCATCCACATCAACACAACAACATCCTGCACAAATGGACACTTACAAATCTTCCATTGGGGCCTCAAGATGACAAAACAAGTCAAAACAAACAACTAAAACAACTAAAAATCTAGATATTTTAAGCCACCCCCTGAATAACTTTTTTTTTTTAAACCTAGATATATGAGGTAGCCTAATTTTGATTTCTAGAAAAAGATTCAGAAAAAGTTGTGCAACTTAAAACATTCTTATAACTCAATGATTATACATTTTTCAAGTAATATCAAGCTTTAATAGAATAAAACAAAAATTAATCCCTATTATTAATCCTTGTCAAGGAAAATTTATAAAAATCTGAAAAGTCACAAGACCTTTGAATATTGTTGTGGACAATGAGAGTCAAAAAGTTTGAGAACCACTGATCAAAATAGATTATATTGCTTCTGTCCGGTTCAACTTGTCTTCTTGGTAGAAAGAATACTTCTACAAGACCTTTGTTCAACCCATAATCAATTGTATATTTTGTGCACAATGTGGAATTCGCTAAACAATCACAAACAAAACACTCAAAACAAGTATTACCATATTCCAGTCACCACCTACGTCCTCCTGTCATTGTTTATGTTTCTGTCACTTATTAATTTAACTGGCCCATGAGTGAATACTTATTTATTTGGGGTTTGTTTGTTTTTCTCTCATTTCTCTGCATCCCTCTACAAGGGCGACAGGCTGTCCAAACTTGTCCTGTCGGACATTTTCCAGATATTGGGTCATGATACTGAGCTCCAGTCTCCAGCCAAGACGAATGGATCTGTCTGCTACCGGTCATTAAGACTGACCCAAAAATAACAAGCTGCGCTTAGTACTTCTGTCCTGATCAAAATCTGACTTGTCTTTTTAGTGCCAAAAGCAATCAGTGCAACCGATAGTAACCTGTTTAACCACCTTTAACTTGTTTAAGTCACCATCAGTGTTCAGTGAATATGTTATGAATGAATATCCCCAGCCACTTTATTAGGTACACCTGTTCAACTGCTCGTTAACACAATCATTATCTAATCAAGCAACTCAATGCATGTAGACATGGTCAAGAAGATCTGCTGAAGTTCAAGCTGAGCATTAGAATGGAGAGGAATGGTGATTTAAGTAACTTTGAACATGGCATGGTTGTTAATGGCAAACTGGTTTGAAATGATAGAAAGGCAACAGTAAATCAATAATCATTCGTTAAAACCGAGGTCTGCAGAAGAGCATCTCTGAACTCACAACATGACGAACCTTGAAGCAGATGGGCTACAGCAGCAGAAGAACACACTGGGTGCCAATCCTGTCAGATAAGAACAGGAAACGGAGGCTGCAATTTACACAGGCTCACCAAAATTGGACAATAGAAGATTGGGAAAAAAATTGCCTGGACTGAGGGGTCTCAATTTCTGCTGCGACATTAAGATGGTAGGGTCAGAATTTGATGTAAAAACCACATGAAAGCATGGATCCATTCTGCCTTGTATGGTAAATGGTAAATGGACTGCATTTATATAGCGCTTTCACAGACCCAATGGCCACCAAAGCGCTTTACAATTTGCCTCACATTCACCCATTCACTCACTCATTCATACACCGACGGCGGTGTATCAACGGTTCAGGCTGCTGGTGGTGTAATGGTGAGAAGGATATTTTCTTGGCACACTTTGGGCCCCTTGGTACCAATTGAGCATCTTTTAAACGCCACAGTGTACCCGATTATTGTTGCTGACCATGTCCATCCCTTTATGAACCCAGTGTACAATCTGCTGATGGCTACTTCCAGCAGGATAACATGACGTCACAAAGCTCAAATCATCTCAAACTGGTTTCTTGACATGAAAATGAGTTGACTATAGTCAAATGGCTTCCAAAGTCACCAGATCTCAATCCAATAGAGCACCTTTGGGATGTGGTGGAACGGGAGATTCGCATCATGGATGTGCATCCGACAAATCTGCAGCAACTGCGTGATGCTATCATGACAATATGGACTAAAATCTCTGAGTGTTTCCAGCATCTTGTTGAATCTATGCCATGAAGGATTTGCTGAAGGCCAAAGGGGGTTCGGCCCGGTACTAGCCAGGTGTACCTAATAAATGATGTTTTATTAACAAAGTTTGGGAGGAGCACTTTTAGATAATTAACACGAGTGGTTAGCAACATCCCTCCACCCCCCCTTCTCCACTCTTCTAGTCCTAACCATTTACATACAGGGGGGAGTACTCTGGGTTCGGGCCGAACTCCGAGCTCGGAGCCGCCCCCGGATAGCACGCCAAATACGCATTAAACTTAACTCCCTCTAATTGTATGTAAGTGTGAACTCGTGAAAAATATAAACACTCAGTGAATAAAAAAATGAAAGAATACCAAGCACTATTCCTTGATTATTATGAAAAGTACAACAATTTTGTATAAATTTTTTTTTGGACCCTACTCATCAATAGGCTAATGTTGACTCGTAATTGTGTCATAATGCTGTTAAACAGTACCAATAATTCAAATGACAAACTTTAGTTCCTTTGGCCTTCTGTCTTTCATGCGATTTTCAGAGGTTCACTGTAAATTTCTGCAGAAGGATGCTGGTAAACAATATGTTGGTTGAACTCCAGACTCCTGAACCAGGCCAGACGTCTCTAAGCCAGAGGAATTATAAGGAGACACAGATTGTGAGGAGTTGGTGGGAAAGGGGTTAGATCCATGGGGGGTGCTTCACATTTTTTGTGTGGAGGCACTGATGTTTTATATTTGCTCATTTCCCCACATTCCTCTGCGCTAGAAGAAGAAGAGGAACAGGGACGAGGAAGGACTGTGCCTATAAAAAAATCCTACTTATTGGCACGTCCACCATTTCAGACAGATGCACAAATCCACTCTGCCCTACTCACGGCATGCTCCCATGGGATACGAAAGGAGAAAAAGAGAGAGAAATGTATTAGAGTTGCGGTGTAGACTTTTTGTCTGTCATTATGGAACTTTTCTTATGGGTTGTTTGAGTCTCCGTTCTATATAAACTGCTTGACAAAGGTCGAAGTGGCCACTGAGCGTATTTATATCCAGAGAGAACAATTGGAAGGGAAGGGTTCAATATCCCACTGAGTTTCCTGTGAATATTATCCAGGTTTGTATTAAAATTATTTGGGGCTCGTTCTTTACCACTGCCTCAGGAAGAGGTCAAGAAACTGGGGAAAATAATAAGCAAAGGAAATGACCAGATGATTTTGATTACAGTAACAATTAGTTGCTTAGCACATTTAATATAATATTAATATAATATATAAATTTTACATTTTAAAGGTAATTCATTCTTGTGATGACAAAACAGCTATTACTCCAGTCTTCAGTGTCACATGATCCTTCAGAAATCATTATAATATGCTGATTTGGTGCTCAAGAAACATTTCTATTATCAATGTTGAAAACAGCTGATACTAAAAACAGATTTCTTTCCAAGATTGTTTAATGAATAGATATTTCAAAGGTAGAGTATTTTTTAAAAAGAAATTTTTTTTACATTATAAATGTATCTTTGTGTCATTTTTTATCAATTTAATGCATCCTCCTCACTAAATAAAAGTAAAAAAAAAAAAAAAAAAAAATCTTACTGACCCCAAACGGTAATGCATATTCAGCATTTAAATAAAACTGGAAAATATGGATCCATTATTTAAATTATGTTGAGGTTATGTAGGCATTACAGTTGAATCCATTGAAATTCAATGCATTGAATTTGCATACATTTTTTCATACATTGAAATTCATTACTGCATTATCGTAATGAGAATCACCAATGGAAATAATGGAAATTACAAACAAAAACAAATGGATGTGGCAATGAGGAATTCCTTATATTGTCAATCATATTATTAATATATATTCGACCTTAACATTTGGTCAGATTCACCCTCAAACACATAGATGCTGTATAGTAGAAATGCGAGTTGAAAAACCTTATTTATTCATAACCTTGACCCATCCTTATTATCACAGCATTTAAGCTTGACTGGATCTATACCTGAAATGTCAGCAGCTCTATCTATCTATCTATCTATCTATCTATCTATCTATCTATCTATCTATCTATCTATCTATATATAAAACTATATACGTTTTATAGTTTACTTGTACTCTTACGCTGTGCAGCTTTGATTATGAAAAATACTCAGATCCTTGTATTGTTTTCATATTATTATCCCATAATCCAACTGTCATTTATTTAGAAATCTGATTTTTTTTTTTACAAACACCTCCAGACTATCAATGCAGAACAAGCCACTAATCAGTTCCATAGATAGCTGCGACTTTTACAACACTCGCACATTCCAAAGACTCAAAGAATTAAACTGAGCACATGGCTCCCCAGAGGTGCTAGCAGCTCCTCGCAGCACAGATGTAAAAATGCCTTTCCGTGGACACCCCAGAGCCCCTTTTTTACAGTATCTACTGAGGGGCCACGGACAGGCATAACCCAGCGATGTATTCCAGATCAGGAATTTGATGCATTTCTGTTTCACATCATTTCTCTGGAATGTTGCGCTAGCGCAGAAGGCCCCAAACCGGAGCTGATGGATTCAAGGAAGTTTGAAAGAGGTATGATGGGATACAGGCGCTGCTGGGGAGCGGGGCGCATCCGGCGTCCACCATTAATGACCCTCCATCTCGCTGCGTAAAGAGACGCCAGTTAGTTCAGCCAGAACGCCGTGCATCTGGAGCGCACATTTACCCACAGCCTGTTTCTTGCTCTCCGTCACTCACGTAGTATGAAGATATTTGCACAACCATTCGATTTTTCTTTTAATATATAAATAATTTTGAAGGTCATTGAAAAGATATTTCATCAACTGTGGCGGTGAGGACGTGAAGTCCGTGACGGAACGACAAATGATGATGGATGCATAAACATGGGCTGTGATATTGCAAATGATTCTGTTGTTGCGCTCGTTTTTTAATAAGTGCAGCACTTTTTGTTCTGGATGTACATCAGATAGATTTGGAGGAATGCAGAGAATCGCCCATTAACATCACTAATGACGTCTTTCGCCAGAGCCAATCAATCAGCCAGGGGGACGTAGTTGAAATAAATATTGCTTTTATCATCAAATATCTGATTGCATGTGAGAACACACGCGAGGACCGGGTTACTTTAATGAGCCAAAATATTTCAGCATAAATTGACTGCAAAATTTTCAGATCATTGGAAGGGCCTGGGGGTCACGGGGTCGGCCTCGGCAGCTTTAAGTGGTATTGTCAGTTACACCATTTATTATAACCACAGCTGGACGTGTTACATAAGATATTAATGTGGTCCACCTTTTGCCCTCTGTGTTTGTGTGGTATAGCTATAAACTTCATGGATACAATAATTTGTCTAATGCCAATCTAAACCAGAAGAGGGAAAACATCATTCTTCTGCACCACATTTCCCTCTTTAAAACCTCTACACAAACAAGCACAATGCAAATGGAGGAGGTATGGTAGACATTTAAATATAAGTATATTATATTTTGCTTTGAAACAATCTGTATTGTAAAAAGCACTATATAAATAAAGGTTAGCAATTAAGCAACTATTGGTGACACTTTACAAAAACCTCTCATTGGTAAACATTAATTAACTACATTGACATGAACTAACAATGAACAGTACCTTCACATTAATTAATTATTCATTTTAAAATATAATAGGTATACTATAAATGTCTATTAATCTAAAAATTTTTATCAAAACGTTAATGCACTGTGAACTAACATGAACACATAATGAACAACTAGCCTATATTTTTTATTCACTAACATTAACCAAGATTAATAAATGAAATAAAGAATGTATGGCGCATTGTTAGTTCATATTAGCTAATGCATTAACAAATGTGACCTTATTGCAAAGTGTTACCATTACATTAAATAATAATAAAAATAAATATTTTTAAATAGGCCTATATTAATGTTTGGTTTTATTCATTTTCATATGTAAATATTATAATCACATTTTTTTTAAATGTTATTCATTTTTTTGTTTGTTTGTGTTTACGCACCGATTGGTCTTTTTGTTATTGACAATGTAATCATGCTTCTCCTATTTTCCATATATGGCACGCAGCACTCGAAAGAAGCACATCGTGTAAACATCACAAAAATGCATGCCTTATCTTGTCAGATATTAATTTCTAGTTAATTTCACAGGATGAGTTCATGGAGAACAAATGGACCCTTGTGCCTAATAACACAAATCTGACACTTCCGAACAAGAATGGAGGCGATACAAATTTAGCGTGTGCAAGTGTTGATATGTCATCCTCTTGGGTTAGAGAAGCATTAACCTCTGGTCAAAGTCAATTCTACAGCTTAAAATAATCTCAATTATTATCTCATTTTAATCATTCCATTCTGTACGAGAGCAAGCATGCTAAATAAGAAATTCAATTTCCTCCCTGTTATCTGAATATACGGTTCCCCATTGTGAAATTAAGCCGACAATACATCTTTGCTCCACCAAGAAACGATTGTTTAGGCTATGAGCGATTTTCAATCACTTATAGACAGGAAAAGTTTATGGAAACTGTGAGTCTATCAGGAATCCAATTATCATATCATTGGAGGATGACAGTGTCCTGAAAGGTGGCCAACCTTTTTAATAGCCTTGTATAACGCTTTATCAGGAACACATTTATGCACAGGGCGACCACATTGTACAGTCTCCTGCCCTCCCATTCACAATTTTTTCTTTCAATCCATCATATTTTCATTGTTTGGCCCTTGTAATACATCTTTGAGTAGCCTAATATTTCAAACAAATCAGCCGCGGCTTGTCTGTATAAGGGCAGGTGTGGCAGTAAGTGCCCAAC
Source organism: Tiaroga cobitis (assembly GCA_030578255.1). Lineage (NCBI taxonomy): Eukaryota > Metazoa > Chordata > Actinopteri > Cypriniformes > Leuciscidae > Tiaroga > Tiaroga cobitis. The sequence goes on from CM060608.1 coordinate 18,263,008, forward strand.
CAAAATATTCATCCAAACATAGGCTATACACTGAATTACTACAAAATTGTAAACGTGTTAAGCATTCTGCAACAAATATTTTTCAGATTTTCTAGACTATTTTAAGTCGTAAAGTGAGCAGGATATATTAAGATTTCTCCGCATGGATTCGGCCTATCGTGATACTTAGCGGGGCAGCCGGTCTCGGAGCCCTCCCAAGCTCTACAGCGCCCCAAAATTTTCCAATGTAAATCTGTGGTGAAATATGGAACTGCAGCGCGCATTGGGGCAGATTTCAGACTTCCCCGCTTACTTTCACGTTACCTCACGTAAACCTCGCTCCAGAACAAAAGACAAAATCAGTTCGCTTCAGAAATGTCTCTGCATCCGGTCAGTAACTAGTTGGCATGTCTGTTCTTCCTATGTGGAGTAACATATGAAATTAATGAAAGTTTAAAAAATGTATTTAGTTTAAACGTGCTTATGTGAATAGCCTCTATACACAGTAGGCTAGTTCTGTTGTGTTTGTTTTATGTTTGTTCTGAGAACAGACATGACTTTGTTTTCCTCACTGGAATTCCTACACAATTGCAACGTTCTAAAACAACATTCGGAGGCAGTTTATACTACATTAAGGCAATTCTAAGATGACGTGTACTGAAGTCTGTCAACCATCATTAGAGCGCCACCCTCAGGCTGAATAACGCAAGGACGTTGGAATTCTACCAAACGTGTGTCTGGTGTGTTCAGCGATTAGAATATAAAGCGTAATATAACAAAATATAGTTATAGATAAAACAAAAGGTGTATCATAAACTTGCGCTAAGGCCCAGAATATGCCCTACCTACATTTATGGCCAGGAGCCACTACTGACATTCAGACATAAAAGCTTTTTTGAGTTCTCAAATAAATTTGAATTCTCCAACAAATTTGTCCAATATGAATTAGAAATACATTATATATTTATAGATGCATTAAAACTTTTCAGCAATTAGCCAGGTACCTTTTCAACCCAATTTAAGTTTCCTTCACATCCAATATCCAACCATTGCTACAAGCAGGGCTGTAAATACAGTAATCTAGCGACCCCTTGTGGACGGTTACTATTAAAACCTTTCACCTTTCATGCACTGAACAAAATTACTCCGGTATCAAGGCAGTAGGTTCTATAACACAGAAAATAAATAATTTACAACTATTAAATAATGCCTTTTTTATTGAATGATAAACAATACAGTCTCAGGACTTAAATCTGGGCATTAGTTTGAGGCAAAAACATTAGTTTGGTACGGTATTGTAACTGACTGAATAATTCCAAAAAACACAGATAAATTGTGGTATTGAGTTTTGTTAATAATTAGTTAATACCGCCGCAATCATGTCTCTGAATGAGAATGGGTACAACTGCTATGTGAACTGTTCTTTCAAATGTATTACGTATAGTATAAATGATCAGAATGTTTTTAGTCCATTTTACATGATAGATGATAGATTTTTTTAATTTAAAAAATGTAAAACTAAATTAGAGATATAAGTGCACTTTGTAAAAAGTTACTTGGTCAGTAAGGTTTTTCACTTCATTGTTTTTTTTTTTTTTTTACTTTTATAAAAATAAAAAAAGGGTTTAAAACTCATGAACTACGGGGAAGAAACATCTGCCATTACTTTGGTGGAAATGCACCAAAATTAACATTAACAAGATGTAGAACATCATACAAAAATGTATAAAATCACTTCAAAGCAGAGGGCCAAATGACACTGGAATGTTACAGTATAGATTGCAATGGTGAGACACGATTCTTCAGATGAAGCCAGGCTTAACTTAACCCTATGTAAAGTCAAGTGGCCTACAGGTTTAGTGTGGTCAGACTAACCCCACAGAGGCAGCATACATACTTCACTAGTGACTTTATCTACAGTAACGGTGTATTAACAGCACAGCATAACTAACAAAACTTTAAGGGCACTACTGTGGTGTAGCAGGCCTGTTTTTCTTGACCTGCCAGTCCTTTTCTCTCAGACTCAGTTCTGCCTCTGTGAATGCTGCAGGTCCCCAGTTTGTGATTTTCTGAGGGTGCTTAGGACCTGAAAAAAAAAAACATACAATAAGATAAATAAGATATGAAAATGATTTAATTCAGCAGACACTAATCTAAATTTAGTCACAAATTAAGATTAATATGAGCATAAACGGTCAACTGCATTTTCATGGCACTAGATGATCAGTAAATAATAATAATAAACTGTTAATATTATTTAAAAAAATAAACGGTTATTATTGATATTTATTATTATTAATACAGACATTAATTACATCGATAATAATAGCAAATTTATTGTTGTAATAAGTAATAATAATAGAAATGTTATAAATCAAAAAATGATGGTCCATCGCAGTATATTACATAATTGGTGTGAAGGGGTTAATTTAGATGCATTGTTCCATTTTATTATCTTTTGTTGTCAAAAATGTGTGCAGTCTCGATGTGAATAAGGCATAAAAATGATAGTCGTATGTGAAAAGGTCACCTGGCTGAATGAGCCGTATGAGTCCCTCATGGTGGGTCACCTTGTCTTTCCAGCTCTTTGTATTATTAGCAGCATCTGCTAGTTTCTTCATCACCTCCTGCTCAGACAAAAACAGACAAACCCATCATGAGTAGCAGCAATATAAAAGAGTGGTTACATTGCACCAATTCAGCCACTAGATGACAATCTACACAGGAACATTTTTGAGAGCAAGAACGATCGCAACTTGAGCATAATTAGCCTGCAGCTATATTATTCTAGTGTCCTACCTCATATTGCTCCAGAGCCCCCAGTCTGTCCGCCTCGAGCTGCTGCAGCTGCTGCATGGCAGACTCCAAAGCGCTTTCCTTTGCCAGCCGTTCTCGTTCCAGCTCCTGCTTCTCTGCTTGTGTCTGAGAAATGGTCTGCTGTTGATACAGGTGTATCTGCTCCAGCTCTGCACGCTTGGATACCTCCTCCTCCAACAGACTGCAGCAGACAGAGATACACATGATCACATTTAAAAAACATTTCATTTTCAAATGCTATTATACTATATTTACAAGCTTTTTAGATCTTTATTAGGCAACCAGTAGAGAGGCAAACAGAAAAGTGGCGGTAGGAAGTGGTCGCAAGCTCTTGCGTTACTGCTGTGCCACAAAAAGTATACATTCTAAACAATTTGTCATAGTGTGTTAGAGAAATAACACTGCTCAAATACACTCTTATACTGGTACTGGCAGTGTTAGGGGTAACACATTACCAGTTACGTAATCAGAATACTTTTTCATGCAAACAGTTACTTAGCATACACATGACTTTTAAATTAACAAACAATCTGAGTTACTTTTTCAAAAAAAGTAATTTAAGTTACTGTGTCTTCCCATTTATTGACTGACGACACCTCTCCTGTCCCCATTGTTGTGAGAAATCGGGAGTAAGTGCAGAGGCGTTGTTACTGTAGTTCTAGAATAAATGTGAGCATGCATTTACTCATCTGACTTGCACAAAAACAGATTCAGTATTCCTTCAAATTAATAGAAATAGTGAAATGCAAACTCAGAATACCTACAATAATTAAATGTCAAATGACACAAATATAAAAATCTGCTTTTACTGCTGATCTTCGATGATCCAATTCAACCATAGGCAAAAATGACTTCAGCAATAAAAAACAAAAAATTAAACACAAATTTGATGTTTATCTGAAGTAAGAGTGTTGTTGTGCTATGTCCCAATTTGCCTATTTGTACTACACCCTAAAAGTATGTACTCTTTTTGTGAAGAAACTTTTGAGTGTGTAGCAAAAGGGTAGACGCGCTTTTGGACATACTTTCACGAGTTCACACTTACATACAATTAAAGGGAATGAAGTAAAATGCGTATTTGGGGTGCTGTCCGGGGGCGGCTCCAAGCTCGGAATTCGGCCCGAACCCAGAGTACTCCCCCCTGTATGTAAGGTGGTTTAGGACTAGAAGAGTGGAGAAGGGTTGGTGGAGGGATGCTGCTAAACTGTCGGAGAAATGAGGTGAGACTGCTGAGTCTATATATACACGTTTTAATCCACGTTTTAATCCACCCGTGTTAATTATCTGAACGTGCTTCTCCCGAACTTTGTTAAAAAAACATCTTATCGTATTAAATTATGCCTTTTAGAAGGCGTTCTGTCGCATAGTTACACACATCCTGTCACATAACTGGCCAGTCAATCATTCGGTCACAGTTAAATTCCTCCACATTTAATTTCATTTAATTTTCTACTGTATTGGAGAGAAAAGAAGTAGCATATTGATCTGCCATTTGTGGAGAACTCTCCTTGTGTGTTTGCTTTACAATGCATTTAAAATTTTGCCCAAATGGATCTTTATAAAAGTCCACATTGATGTTGCAGATGAATATAACACAGCTAACGTTCAATAACAACCCTGCAAAGTACTGACATACGGTTACAAATGTGAAGTAAAGTAAATTTAAGATACATTTTTACTGTATAGAAACTCATGTGACCTAAAATAGACTGTATAAAGCAAGCATGTACACACTGAATTGTATACATTTTAAACAGAATGGCCTTTGCGAGCCAAGATGTGCAAGATGTGTGGCCATATAAATGAGGGGAATTCACACACGGTTATTAGTGCAGATTGTGACAGTTTGTGTGTGTGTTTGGGTAAGTGATGAGCTTGCAATGGGTCAGCACAAACACAGGAAGAGAGATGGCTTTCGTGGGGTGAGACAGGGAACAGGAACTGCAGACTTGAACAGACATCATGTGTTTGTGACGCTACTGGAACTTCCCACCTTACAAGGAAATGGACGGCCCTTTGTAGGTTGCCCCATTCCAGGTGCCACATGACCTCCATGCCTCAACTGTGCGTCTATGGTATAATAATATGTTTCTTTGGAACTACTGAGCAGATCAAACTACAGCTTATTCTCACATAAGCTACAGTGAGGAACTGAATAAATAAGCTTGGAAGACAGATTCTCTTTACTTAAAGCTGCAGTCCGTAGCTTTTTTGGGGTTAAAAATTATCCAAAATACATATTTAAGAAAATACATAACCAGCCAGTGTTCAAAACTATCTGCTTGCCTTAGCTCGATTCAAAGCGGTTAGCCTGTAATAATGTTTTTAATTCCAGTGGTACTGGAGGATTTCCGCGGGAGATTCGAGCATGTCTTTGCGTCATTACGTCACATCTGTACACATAAAGAAGGAGTCTCGGCTAGTATAAGCTATATTGCGTGTGAGGATGCTGGAGGTGGAGATTTATAGCCTTTTCTCACAGCACTTGATATAATTAAACTTATCAATTTGATGGAGGATCCAGAAAGGTTCAAACGACAATCACCAGTGACAACAGATTCACCCGTTGTAAAATGCAAAAGACTTTGTTCGGACTTCGAAGTGGCTGAAGAAAAAAAGAGACTGCAACCGGACCCATGCGAAAACAAGGATACATATCGTAAGGACATGACATGTAGTCACGTAATGCTTGCTTACGTTGTTAACATTAACAATTTGAGAACAAAGTATAATTTGCACGGTTTTGCATGATATAACTTATAAGCGATTGTTAGATTTAATCAGCGCGATTTACTGCAATGTCAGAACAAGAACAAAGGTGGATGTTTCTTACTTGTGCAGATGACATTTTCCGGTGAAAATTCTTATGTTGGTCATACTTGGTCATACTACTTAAGAATAATCTGTGATTCTGAATGACAGTATCGACACCGGCGCGGTGACTGACAGCCTCACAGTCTCCTCAAACATTGTTCATCCGCGCTGTGCCGTGTCGAGGGTGTTAAAGTACAACTCACGTAAAGTGGATAATTCCGCGAATGACTGCAATTACAGATTTCGAACAGAGATGGCAACAAAGAGGAAAAACGCCGGACTGCAGCTTTAAGTACAGTAACAAAATATTCTGTTCATATGTGAAAATATTAGTCTCCTATCAACTATTTTTGAATAGGCTAATTAATTGTATGTTATTTTGTATGTAGGTGATCATAGGTATGATGGCGGATACGGCAGCCAGCAACCCAGGGGCTCGTGCCTTTAAACAGTCTCGTCTAAAACCAGAGATCTATAGGATGACTGATGGCAAAGTAATAGTGGAGGATGAGTTACTAAACTTCCTTGCAGTGAAAATTAAGACTCTAAGCCAGGATGAGATAGTCTTATTGGCTACAAACACGTTTGAATCTGAGGCAATTGAAGCCTCCAAGAAAGTTTTGTTTGAGCTCTGTCCAGGAACCTCGCAGAGATGTGTTGCATACAAAGGGCAGCACAGAGACGCCAACAACATAAAACTCGGCCTTAAAGTACTGAATGAATGCGGGTCTAATATCCCTAGATTTGTTTCCTATTATTTGGATGAGCGCCTCCCTCTGGTGACTTTTTCGAGTCTAGATGTCTCCTGTTTGCTTCGGAGAATGGAGCAGCTTTGTGCAGAAGTGGGAGCTCTAAAACACATAACCCAGCTCCAGACGGGTGTTTGTGAACAAGTTCGTGCTGAAACTGTGGAAATCAACCATCGGGTATCTGTTCTGGAGTGCAGATCTGGCAATCCGACTGCTAGTGCTATCGCTGCTGCTGCTGCTGGGATCTCTTCAGGATCACAGAAGGGCTTTCACCATGGCCCGGGGAATGCTATGGAGCCGATGCCGGGGGTGCGAGGTAGCGAACATGTGCTGGCTGTGGAGCAGGGAGTTGGAGACTTGGTGGACCTGCACACATTGGGAGACGCATTTGCACGCTGTCCTGAACCGGTGCAGTGCAGTCGCGATGGGACTGTCGTGGTGGATGGAGCTACGGGGAAGGATCCTGCTGGGTCAGTGTTTCCTACTGGTTCTCCAAGTTGGAGTAAAGTTGCGAGAAACGGCATGTTGTTGGTTTATGCCGTGTGCTGCCCGAAAGGGAGGCAAATGGACCCTATGGTGTTAACCCTGTACTGTCCTACAACTGCCATGGCCTGCGCCTGGGACAGAGTGCAGGGGATAAAGCTCGACGTTCTGTGGTGGACAGTTTGTTCGCAGAATGTGACATTTTATGTTTACAAGAGACTTTTATTGCCAAACAAGATCTAGAGAAACTGAACACTCTAAATGAAAATTTTTTGGGAGTGGGAGAGTCAACAACTGATCTTAGCAAGGCAATGGTCAGAGGCAGAATACCAGGTGGGGTGGCTGTGCTCTGGGACAAAAAGCTTGATGCTGGGATAAAGCCGATCAGGCTTGATGTTGACTGGTGTAATGGTATACAATATACTCATACATGTAATCATTTTAAATGTTTATACTCCATATGAGTCTAGTGAGAATGATGTTGAATATCTCAATAGACTGCAGATGCTATGGTCTTGAATAAAAGCATTTATAAAAGCCAGTGTATATGTGGTTGGAGATATGAATGCTGATACCAATGATAGCAACTCATTATTTGCTAAGCATTTGACCTGCTTCAGTGAAGATAATAACTTCACTCTATCAAGTAGAGTACTGTTGCCTGCAGATAGTTATACATACATAATTGAAGCCTGGCTCTCAACATCATGGCTTAACCATTGTTCCCTTTCGTATGGGAACTCCTACGTCTCGTCGGAGGAGTTTCCAACGAATTGGGATCACGCTAGGGAGACCAATTGCCTTCGAGTGAATTAAAACGAGCCAATAAATATTGGCATGCGGGATTTGCATTCCGCGTCCCGCCTATCAATGCGGGTATAAAGCGGAAGCGAGCGCACACACATTTGCTTTTAGCTTCGGAGCCGAACTTAGTGTCCTCTGAGTGATGAGCTACAAAGATTGGTTTGATATCTTCACGCTCAACGAGTCTGCTGTTCCAGGAAGAGCCTCTCTGTGTTGGTGTGACGGCGCTTCAGTGATCTTCGCGATCTCCTGGTGTCAGCTGTTGCTTCACGCGATCTGCTTGTTTTCAAAGAGCTGTTGTAACAGCTGGTATTTGGTTGAGTGCGCGCAGCGGGCTTGCAGTTTCCCCGCTGTGTCGCCGCGTTGGTCCCTGTGTGTCTCGACACAATAAGAGAGCGTTTCTTTTCTGAAAGAGCAACACGAGTGAAGTTCGCGTCCTTTTAAGGATGACGTTTCACCCGTGTGTTTCTGGATGCGGCCAACTTCTGCCTCCGGCTGATGGTCACGATCGCTGTGTCACGTGCTTGGGCCACGCGCACGCTGAAGCAGCGTTCGTGGATGAGTCATGTTCTCATTGCGGGAACATGACCATCACGGTGTTGAGACTGAGACTGCGATCCCTCACCAGAGGGGGAGTCCCGTTGGAGATCCCCCGATCTAGTTGTTCTTCTGGTTCATTCCAGAAGAAAGCTACTTCGGCTGATCCCATCGGTGGTCTGAGGGTTACAGTGAGGAATGATCTGCCGGGTGAAAGACCCCCTCGGACATCCCACTCCTCTTCAGCCGTGCCACTGGGGTCTTCGGAGGAGCGTGCTGGGCCATCACGTGTGGCTCCAGTCGTTTCCTTCGGGGCCCCTCCGGAGGATCAGATGTCGGTCGAGGCATCGGAGGGAGATGAGTCGCGATCTGGGGATGACGACTCGGCTGCATTGCCCCCTTCGGGTGTGGTAGTGTTGTCCGAGCCTGACCCGGAGATGACGCTTATGCTCGCCCGGGCGGCCGAGAAGGTCGGGCTCGTGTGGAACCCTCCACCGCGTCCCGAACCGTCTCGGCTTGATGATTGGTATCTCGGGGCGGCTCGTGCTGGTACTCAGCGCACCGCTCCGGTTCCTTTCTTCCCGGAGGTGCATGAGGAGGTGACGAAATCTTGGTCGAACCCCCTGGCGGCTAGACTGAGGTTGACTCCCTCCTCCTCCCTCACCACTCTCGATGGCGGAGCAGCCCTGGGGTACGAAGGCATCCCCCCAGTGGAGCGCGCGGTGGCGATGCAACTGTGTCCCACCTCCGCTTCCTCCTGGCGGGGTAACCCTTCGCTCCCCTCCCGCGCTTGTAGGTTCTCTTCCAGTCTGACTGGAAAGGCCTACACTGCGTGTGGAGAGGCTGCCTCTGCCCTGCATGCCATGTCGCTCCTGCAGGTCTACCAGGCCCAGGCGCTATGTGACATGCAGGAGGGTGGTGCCGACCCGGGGGTGCTCAAAGAGCTGCGCACGGCGACGGACCTTGCCCTACGGGCGACGAAAGTCACCGCGCGTTCCCTGGGTCGAGCGATGTCCACTCTTGTGGTCCAGGAACGACATCTATGGCTCACCCTGTCGGATATGAAGGACTCGGACAAAAATAAGTTCCTTGCTTCTCCCATATCCCAGGGTGGCCTCTTCGGCGATGTGGTGGAGAACTTCGCCCAACAGTTCTCCTCCGCCCAGAAGCAGTCGGAGGTGATCAAACACATCATGCCTCGGAAGCGGGCTAGGGCTGCCCCGCCTCCGACGGTCGCGCCTCCAGCTGCTCGTCGCCGAGGGCGCCCTCCTGCCGCCGCCTCCGCCCCTGCCCAACCGAAGCAGCAGCCCGCTAAACGACAGGGTGCCGGCCGTAGGAGAGATGCGCAGCCTGCTCAGGCCTCGTCTAAACCCCCCGGCAAGAGGAGAGGTAAGCGACCCTGAGACGGGCCACCCAGAGGACGTGGTTGCTGCTCTTCGGGAGAGGACCTCTGCACCTCTCCTTCCCCCGGAGGAGGGCCGGGTGGAGAATCTTTTGTTTCCTTTTATTTCTGTTCCGCCGCTGACCCCGCGGTCAGCGGTACCCAAATTCTCAATAAAAGAGCAGTTTCCATTTCCTCTGGGTCACCCACGGTCGAGACTGGCAGTCAAGAACGACGCTCAATTGCCTCGTCACTCTCAGTCTCCTCCGTCGAAGAAGGCGAGAATGTCTGTGTGCGCCGCCACGTTGCCTCGCCACTCGCATTCCCTTCGCTCCAGCGCTCAGATGCCAGTGATGCCGCCCCGGCCTCATCACTCTCGTCTGTCGTTGGCCAAGGAGGCGTGGAAGCCAGGACTCGACGCCCCTCAGCCTCGCTCCTCGTTTCCCCTCCGACCTTCGCCACGGGACACTCAGCAGTCGAACGCCCCAGAGAAAGATGGGCCTTCCCTGCTGTTTGCCCCCCGGTGGGGGCAGGTAAGTGTTGCACCACACACACAGACCCCACCTTCGGCCGCAACAATGCCTCCGAGGGCGGGTCCCTGCCTTCCACCTCGCTGCCCCCCCGCGGGTACGCCGGTGGTCCGAGTGGGCTCTTTGGTTCAGTCTCTCGAAGCCTGGATAGCGCTTCCCAGACCGTCCAGATGGCTCATTCGCACCATTCGGTTCGGCTATGCAATTCAGTTTGCCCGCCGGCCTCCCAGGTACAGGGGTGTCCTCTTCACCCAAGTGCGGAGTGGCGACGCCCCTGTCCTGAGGAAAGAGATCGTTGCCCTGCTGGCGAAGGACGCGATCGAGCCGGTCCCTCCAGCCGAGATGAGGTCTGGGTTCTACAGCCCTTACTTCATTGTACCCAAGAAAAGCGGTGGGTTACGACCAATCCTGGATCTGCGTGTTTTGAATCGGGCCCTTCACAAGCTCCCGTTCAAAATGCTTACGCAGAAACGCATCTTCGAGTGCATCCGTCCCCAGGATTGGTTTGCAGCGATCGACCTGAAGGACGCGTACTTTCATGTCTCGATTCTGCCTCGACACAGGCCGTTTCTTCGGTTTGCGTTCGAGGGTCAGGCATATCAGTACAAGGTCCTACCCTTCGGCTTGGCCCTGTCGCCCCGCGTCTTCACGAAGGTCGTGGAGGCGGCCATTGTTCCCTTGAGAGAAAATGGCGTTCGCATTCTCAACTATCTCGACGACTGGCTGATAATAGCTCACTCACGAGATCTGTTGTGCGATCACAGGGACCTGGTGCTCCGGCACCTCAGCCGGTTGGGACTTCAGGTCAACCGGGACAAGAGCAAACTCTGCCCCACGCAGAGGATCTCTTATCTCGGTATGGAGTTGGACTCGGTCAGTCAGACTGCGCGCCTCACAGAGGAGCGCGTCCAGTCAGTGCTCAACTGCCTCAGGTCTTTTCGAGGCAGGTCAGTGGTCCCACTGAAGCAATTTCAGAGGCTCCTGGGGCATATGGCAGCCGCAGCCGCAGTTACGCCGCTCGGTCTGTTGCATATGAGACCACTTCAGCGCTGGCTTCACGATCGAGTCCCGAGATGGGCGTGGCAGAGCGGCACGTTCCGGGTCAACATTACCCCGCACTGTCGCCAAACCTTCAGTCCTTGGTCGGACCCTGCCTTTCTACGGGCCGGAGTACCCTTAGTCCAGGTGTCCAGGCATGCTGTGGTTTTCACGGATGCCTCTGCCAGCGGTTGGGGGGCCACGTACAACGGGCATGCAGTCTCAGGTCTGTGGACGGGGCCTCAGCTGCATTGGCACATCAATTGCCTAGAGTTGCAAGCAGTACGCTTAGCCTTGTGCCGCCTCAAGGGGCTGCTTCTGCACAGGCATGTACTGGTCCGTACGGACAGCACTGCGACCGTTGCGTACATCAACCATCAAGGTGGTCTACGCTCCCGTCGTATGTCGCGACTCGCCCGCCATCTCCTCCTATGGAGTCAGAAGCATCTGAGGTCGCTTCGGGCCATTCACATCCCGGGTGTGCTCAACCGTGCAGCCGACGAGCTCTCACGGCAGCCGCCTCTTCCGGGAGAATGGCGACTCCATCCCCAGGCGGTCCAGCTGATTTGGGGAATCTTCGGAGCCGCTCAGATAGATCTGTTTGCCTCTCCGGACACGACCCATTGCCAGTTGTTCTATTCCCTGACCGCAGGGTCCCTCGGCACGGATGCACTGGCACACAGCTGGCCCCGGGGCCCACGCAAGTATGCGTTTCCCCCAGTGAGCCTTCTCGCACAGACACTGTGCAAAGTCAGGGAGGACGAGGAGCAGGTCTTGCTAGTTGCGCCGTACTGGCCCAACCGGACCTGGTTCCCGGAACTCATGCTCCTTGCGACAGCACCTCCTTGGCCCATTCCTCTGAGGAAGGATCTGCTTTCTCAGAGACGGGGCACTCTTTGGCACCCGCGTCCAGACCTGTGGAGACTCCATGTCTGGTCCCTGGACGGGACGCGGAGGTTCTAGATGGCCTACCACAGGCCGTGGTAGATACCATCGCTTCCGCTAGAGCCCCCTCTACGAGGCGCCTCTATGCGTTAAAGTGGAACCTGTTCGTCGTCTGGTGCTCTTCCCGCCGGGAAGACCCCCGAACTTGCCCGATCAGTGTCGTGCTTTCCTTTTTACAAGACGGGTTGGAGCGAAGGCTGTCTCCCTCCACCCTCAAAGTATATGTGGCCGCAATAGCTGCCCATCATGATGTGATCGACGGGAAGTCGTTAGGGAAGCACGACCTGATCATCAGATTCCTTAAGGGTGCTAGGAGGTTAAATCCTCCTCGTAATTTGCACCCTGTGCCCTCTTGGGACTTAGCCCTCGTGCTGAGAGCGCTTCAAAGGCCCCCATTTGAGCCCTTAAATGACATAGAGTTAAAAGTTTTGTCTGAAAAGACCGCTCTTCTATTGGCTCTAGCTTCCTTCAAGAGGGTCGGGGATCTGCAGGCTTTTTCGGTCAACGAATCGTGCCTGGAGTTCGGACCGGGCCTTTCTCACGTGGTTCTGAGACCCCGGTTCGGATATGTGCCCAAGGTTCCTACCACTCCATTTGCAGATCAGGTAGTGAACCTGCAAGCGCTGCCCGTGGAGGAGGCAGACCCAGCCCTGGCTTTTCTCTGTCCCGTACGTACTCTACGTTGTTATGTGGACAGAACGCAAAGCTTCAGGACCTCAGAGCAGCTCTTCGTCTGTTACGGAGGCCAGCAGAAGGGGAAGGCTGTCTCCAAGCAGAGGTTAGCCCACTGGCTAGTGGATACTATCGTCCGGGCTTATGAATCCCAGGACATGCCTTGCCCTCCCAGGTTGACGGCTCACTCCACTAGGAGTGTTGCTTCCTCCTGGGCATTGGCGCAAGGCGCCTCGCTGACAGATATCTGCAGAGCTGCGGGCTGGGCGACACCTAATACGTTTGCCAGATTTTATAGCTTACGTGTTGAACCGGTTTCCTCCCGTTTACTCGCTACGGTCAGTGGCGCGAGGGAATAGGTTCTGTCGGCTTGCTGCGCCATTCCGCCTTATGAGCTGGATCCGTGCGCCTTTTTGCTCCTTGGTTCCCCAACAAACGGCTAACCTTCTGAGCTCCTCCATTACCCCTCGGCATCAGGCGTGGCGGACCGCCTGATGCTAGGTCTATTACCTCTCTTAAGAAGTTGCTAGTAGACTGGGTGACCTTCACGATGACTTCCTCGTGCTCATTTTCCACGTTCCTGCTACCCTACGGGCTAGCCCCGTGTCTTCCCCTCGACAGACTCACTCTGTCGTCCTTGCTGAGTATGCTCCCCACCCTACGGGCTGGGACTACCTCGAGGACTCCCATATGTTTTACTACCCTACGGGCTAGTTCATATGTGTATTCAGTGCCTCCCTTCAGGCTGGCCGGGGGCTCCGCAACGTTCCCACATGGGCACGTTTCCCCAGTGTTATCCAAATCCTCTGAGCGGGTCTTGCGGAACAGCAGTGTGATTTCTTCCTAGCTAGCCCCCGCCCTAAAGATGAAACTGCTTGGCGGGGAGCTCAGCTGGGCGCTGGAAGGGGCCAGCACCATGGCGTTTTATTTGGGATCCCAATTCGTTGGAAACTCCTCCGACGAGACGTAGGAGTTCCCATACGAAAGGGAACGTCTCGGTTACGTATGGTAACCCTCGTTCCCTGAGTAGGGAACGGAGACGTCTCGTCCCGTCGCCATGCTTGCTGTACCTTCGCGGAGGACTGGACACCGTCCGGCTCCTCAGCGTAAAGCAAATGTGTGTGCGCTCGCTTCCGCTTTATACCCGCATTGATAGGCGGGACGCGGAATGCAAATCCCGCATGCCAATATTTATTGGCTCGTTTTAATTCACTCGAAGGCAATTGGTCTCCCTAGCGTGATCCCAATTCGTTGGAAACTCCTCCGACGAGACGTCTCCGTTCCCTACTCAGGGAACGAGGGTTACCATACGTAACCGAGACGTTTTAGTACAGCTGATGGGCATGCAGCCATAGAGAATATGGGTATTAAGTATGGGGTCACAATAACAGACCATATACCTTTGGCCCTCACAATTAACATTGAAGAATTACCATCCACAGCCAGTAACAACAATGCTATCAGTGGTAATTTGAGTACTAAATTAGACTGGTCAACTCTTTCTGAAGATCTATTGGCTTATTATACTAACACAGACCAATATCTAAGTAATGTTTATCTGCCCAGAGAAGCTATTTTGTGTAAGGATGTCAACTGTCAGATTGAGGAGCATAAGAGTAAACTATGTGCCATGTATGATGATGTTGTGGCTGTTCTGTTTGAGGGTGGTAAACCTCTTCAAAAACATAGGAGAAATAGGGCCTATAATATTAGACCAGGATGGAATGAGCAAGTAGCTCCATATCACACTGAAGCTCGGGAAGCTTACAAGCTTTGGGCCCTGGCTGGGAGACCTAGGCAAGGCCCTGAGCTTGAGAATAAAAAGCTTGCTAATGCCAGATATAAGTATGCTGTTCGTTTTATATCTGGAAATGAGCAAGCCATGAGGGCTGACTCTATGGCCAGTAAAATGATGAGCAACAATATCACTGACTTTTGGAAGGAGGTGAGGTCCCTCAATAACTGTAAATCTTCCCTTCCTTGTACTGTTGAAGGAGTCTCCGGAGAAGATAATGTTGCTGAAACATGGAGACAGCACTATAGCTCCCTCTTTAATTGTTTAAAACATGATCCACTTGTGGAGGACTCTGCTATCAGTAATGCATCTACAAGTATTCTGACACATGAGGTATTTGATGCCAAATGGAAATTACCTAACAACAAAGCATGTGGCATGGATTTTATAACTGCAGAGCATCTGAAAAATGCCAGTCTTAGGCTTGCTTCCCTCCTAGCAATCAACTTTACTGGTTTGTTGATCCATGGCATACTACCAGATTCAATGTTATCTATTCTGCTTGTCCCAGTTATTAAGGACAAAGCTGGAAAAGTTGGCTGCCTGGATAATTATAGACCTATAGCATTGGCCAATCTTGTCCAAGGTAATGGAAGGAATCCTCCTTGATAGAGTGAGTGGGTATATCTCTTCCCTGAATAATCAGTTTGGATTTAAGCCAAACCATGGCACAGACATGTGTATTTATGCTCTTAAAGGCAGGGTAGGTAGAAATTACTTTTTTAACTTTAGAAATTACTAAAAAATTACTTTTTTCCAAATTTGTTTATACCATCTTTATATATCAATGCATAATTAAAATCTAAGTACTCTGGAAAAGAAATTATATAAATCGAGTGTCTGTAGTGCTCTCAGGGCTGTAATAAACACAGCTCATTATTCCATCCGGGACGAATGAAGTGATTGGCTGGGGCGACTGTCAATCTCCCTCGCTACCATGGCTCCTACCCCCTGCTGCAACAGAGCTGCCCACATGCGCGAACCCGTTTGAAGAGGCACGGAAGCTCAAGCTAGTAATAACAATTATGGCAGAGAAAGAACAGTCACAATTCTCAGTACCTGCAGTCAGCGAAGGAAAACAAGTAAAAAAAAGGAAGACAGTATTCGAAAAGGCTATGACCACAAAGTCTCCGGAGTGTAGTCCTCATCAGAGCCAACGGTGCTTTCATCGTGGAACCTCTTACATGCAAAACACCGTATATGTTATGAATCTTACGCGAAATTCACCTACATCAGTGTAAGTGATGATAACGGAAAACGTGTATCAATGAAGCTATTTATAGCTTCGCCTTATTTTAATAGCTCGTTATCGAATCAAACTCAATATATTTTAAACTTTACCAGTATCGATATGCGAGCTTGATAGTGAGTACTAACAGCCATGTTAGTTGTTTATATTCATAATGATAAAGTTAGTTATTTTATTACTTGTGATTCTGACATGATGTCACTACATGCACGGCACTCCTCTCCGCTCGGCGCTGGTAAAAACGCGTCCTCCAGCTGAGCGCGCGTTCATGTGTTTTGGGGGCGTGGCTTTGGAAGGAGCCGAGAAGGGAGGGGGTGGGAGTGAGTGGATTAATGAGCTGTGTTTCTTACAGCCCTGAGAGCATTACAGACACTCGATGTTTATCATTTCTTTTCCAGAGTACTTAGATTTTAATTATGCAATGATATATAAAGACAAATTTGGAAATAATTTTTTTGGGAAATTTCTACCTACCCTACCTTTAAGGAAATAGTGAATTTGTATAAGGCTAAAAATTGCACTATTTTCATGTGTTTTATTGATGCCTCCAAAGCATTGATCGAGTAAATCACAAACAGCTTTTTATTAAGCTAAAGCAAAGGGGAGTGCCTGGGTATATTGTGAGGGTTCTTGCCTATTGGTATACCCACCAGCAGATGCATATCAAATTGTGGTGGGGGTAGTATATCTGCCCCCTTTAGAGTGTCCAATGGTGTTAGGCAGGGAAAAATCTTGTCCCCAGTTTATTTAATTTATATATGGGTGAACTGTCAAGGAGACTTAATGGTTGCAACACTGTCTGTATGATTGGTGACATGCTGGTGAATCATATCATGTATGCAGATGACCTTGTTATTTTTAGCCCGAGTAGTGCTGGGCAGCAGGAGCTTCTTAATACCGTATATGCTCTAACTATGGGGTGGAATTTGATATAAAATACAATTCCAGCAAAAGTGCTGTTTTAATATGCAGAACGAAACAGGATAAATGGCTTAGTTTTCCTGTGTTCATGCTAGCCAATAATTGTCTTGAGGTCCACAAAAAGATTAAATACCTTGGTCATTGTATTACAGATGATATGAATGATGATGATGACATATACAGACAGTGTTATAAGTTATATGCACAGGCAAACATCTTATAGCATGTAAGTCTAGTTACTGCTCTACTCAGGTAAAAGTGGCTCTGTTTAAAGCTTACAAGCAAATCCCTTAGTGAGCTGCTCCAGGTACACATCCAGACTGAGAGTACATTGGCTGAAATGTCTATATGTATTTTAATTCTTGTATTTGTTTTTTTGTTTTGTTTGTTGTTATTTTGTCTTGTCTTGCCGATCATACCATTGATCAGCTCTACCAAACTTGGATGTCTTTTTTTTCCAGTAATAAACAAACATTGTTAAGTTGTTTTGATTGATACTGTGAAGCAGCTTTGATACAATCTGTATTGTGAAAAGCGCTATATAAATATATTTGACTTGACTTGACTTGACTTGCGTGATTTTTTGGACAGGAGTCTGGAAAATAAACTGAATATATGTATTTCTTCAACTATATTGCTGAAATAGGGCACCAAAATGGTCAGAAACGGCCCTGACTTTATACATATTTACCTGGCCTGTAGTTTTCTGACAGTTTCCTCATCCTGTCTGGCCTGTCTTTCGTCCTCTAGTGCTTCTTCTAAGCGGTGGTACATGCTCTCCAACTCACGTACCCGCTGCAGATACTGCTCTAACTCACTGGACTTTTGAGCTACCTGTTCCTCCATTTGCTGCCGCACCTAAAACACACAAAATAATAGTAAAAATCCCTTATTCTGCAGAGCACATAAGACGATATTTCAAATAATGTTTTAATTCTCAAAACAACACCGGACCCCATTGAGTTTCATTGGATAAACACTTTTTTCAAAATATCTTTTGTGTTCCACTTCCACAGAAGAAAGTAAAGTCATTCAGGTTTGGAAACACATGATGATGGCCAAATGATGACAAACTTAATTTTTAGATGAACTCTCCCTTTAAAAAATGCCATAAAATCTAATGTATCAGTTCAGAGAGAATGAGACTGATTATTTATTTATTTTTATCTGTGTGACTGTGTGCACATTTTGTGCTTCCACATTTCCAGTTATAATAGTAGAAAGCAGAACATATGCTGGAGCGTACTTCCTGTAATAATCAAATAAGGCCCCGTGGAGCTGAATGACTGCTATTGGTCAGATTAACATCTCTAGGTGCATGACATCAAAACCATAGAAGAGAGTGCTATGCCAATAGAAAGCTAGCCAAACAGTCACCAATCAGATATACAGAGAAAACAAGTACCATTTTTTCTTTCTCCATTTCCACCCGGTAGAGATCCTGCAGCTCATTCTGGGTCTGCAGACGTCTGTGTTCCTCTTCTGTTGCATTGGCTGCAGCCTCCTCCAGTTTCTGTGCAACACAAACACTTAATTTGTAAATAAAACAGATACACGTGTTGAATTGGATTTTAAGAGTTGGCTATTAAAAGGAGGAAACAAGCAACTTCTCTTCATTGGATCATAATACCACTACCCAGAATGCAAGTGGTCAGAGATGGGCAGTACCATCTGGATTAGGGCCTATCATATGCAAACTTTAGCACAGCAGGATCTAACCAAACCAAACACAAATAAACCACAGAACCACTAAAACTGACACATCCACACCCACAACTCTTGAGCACAATGTTGTAAAAGCCAGAATATTTAGTTAAATATAAACAGCAACAATATCCTCCAGTCTCACCCCTCAATCACTGTCTATATGGTTGTGCTCAGATGGCAGGTCAGTGTGAGATCCCAGGTGGCCGTGCTGAGTGACAGGGCAGGTATTGTTCCAGTTTGAACTCCTCAGGGTTTGGAACATCCCTCTCTAGCTCTCTCCCCAGGCCCCTATTGTCCTGCCATGTATTAGAGGACAGGGGGAGAGGCACTGACACATCAATGCTGGACTGTTCTCCATTCAGACAACAGTTCAGACACAACTGGACCAGACAATAAGAACTTGTCATCACTGTAAATTAAATGATTGTTTCCAGTTAACACTGCATTTACTGTGCCACTGTTTTTTTTTATCAGAGAATATTGTATTGCGTGTAATATACTGTAATCAGCTGTTCGTTTTTTCTTCTGCTGAACGCAAAAGAAAGTATTTTGAAGAATGTGGGTAATAACAGTTGATGGACCCAATTAACTTCCATAGTTTTTTTTCTCATACTATGGAAGTCAATGGGGTCTATCAACTTAGGTAACCCATATTCTTCTACATATCTTCTTTTGTGTTCAGCAGAAGAAGACAAATTAATACAGGTTTGGAACAACCTGAGGGTGAGTAAATGATGACAGAATTTTCATTTTTATACATTAAATGCTTAAATTGAAAGCATGCAGGCAAATGAATAAATACATAAAACACAGTTTAAATTTTAATTTGTCAGTGTTTATAGACTAAATAAACCAATAATGAATATAGAATACTTTCTATTTAAACAGTTCTATTTACAAAACACATTTAAACAGTTTAAAACACTTAAAGTTTTTTTAATACTTCTATGTTTTTAAAATGTTTATATATATATATATATATATATATATATATATATATATATATATATATATATATATATATATATATATATATATATACATTTATGAAAAAAAACTTGTCAAGTAAATGTTTGAATGTTTTTAAATAGTTTATCGTGGTTCTTGTGTATAGCTAGTCAAAGAATCAAGTCTAAATTATTGATTTATATTTGTATGCCAAAAGATTAATTTAGTATTGCTTAAAGTCTATAAACAAATTTCTTTACTGCACATTACTCAACATTTAAATGCTCACCATTAAAATCTCAGTCTTGGTTGATTAGTCGATGTGCTAAATCTGTTCATGGTCATGCTTATATTACAGATTTAAATCCACTTGCTGATGACAAAACTCACTGGGGATAAGTCTGGCTAAACCCTGATTTAGCAATATTAAGTCACTCAACCAGAAAAGATAATTAGGATAACGAGAAATGAGATGAAAGAAGGTTAAGAGGGGTTAAATGAAAAAAAAAAATATTTCTCCAAAATCCGAACCCCCAACTCTCACACATACATACTAAACTCACTTCTTTGCTCAATCCACATCTCTCTATAGGGTGTGAAACCACACACTCAAGCTAATCTGATTTCAGCTTTCAGTACAGGCTGTTTAGGATGAAACAAGTTCTGCTGCAAGTTTCTGTAGAGGGCCTGAATAGGGAAGGTGGTACTTGAAATCAAAGAAAAGAGTTTCAGTGACATCAAAATTCATGAATAGCAGAGAGAGAGATTACTAAGAACCACCGTGGGATCCTGGGGAAACGTTGTTTCATGAATGGTCAGTGGCAAAAGACAAAGTTCCTGTTTCACTCATAGTTTTGTTCATAATACCTACAACACTTTATCTTTTCATTTTAAATGCAAAATGTTTTTGCCATTCCATGCATGACTAAATACAGGTTTTTCTCCAAGTCCCATAGTTGTAGTAAAATGCTCCAGAGATGGTGACATTTTCCAAGGATTGTTATATACAAATATAAATGAAATTTAAAATGTAGAAGGAACAAAACATGCAATTTCCAGTAAAAGGTCTGAGAGACATTTGTTTGTGAGTTGCTAGAAACTCAGAGAGACTGGAAGCTCAGCAACTGTTTATGTAGAACATTACAGACCTTCCTCATGGCCTCCAGCTCTCTCTGTTTGTTCTCATTGGCCGTCTGCAGCTCTCTCATCCTCAGCTCCAGTTCTTCCTGTTCAGCCTGTTGTTTCTGTCGTAACTCTCGGCGTTTCTGCCGTGCCTCATGGTGAGGAGCCGGACGTCCGACCTTCAGAAGTGTGATACAAGTCTGAATAGCTGAGTGGGCATAAATGACAGAAATAATTCAATATTTCAATATTAACATGATAACTCACACAAAAATGTAATATACTAACCTGACAATGGCGTATAACAATAAAGGATAATGAAACAATATAAACAGTATGCGCTCCAGTACACTTTTCTCAAACCTATTCATTCTTCATTGGAGTATTTACCACATTTTAGAATAATACTAAAGTATTCAAAACTACAGTACCACTACACTACCGCAAGGATTAATAAAATTGCTCAAAAGTAAAAAAAAAATTTTTTTTTTAAATTCCTGTTACAAAAGATTTTGGTTTCAAATAAATGCTGTTCTTTTAAACTTTCTACTCAAAGAATTGTATCACGTTTTCACAAAACTATTACGTAGCATAACGGTTTCAACATTGATAATGATAACAAATGTTTTTTGAGCACCAAATCAGCCTATAAGTTATATTTCATCCTAAGACAACTATAATTATATTGAAGTATGTTGCATTAATTGTATTATAAAATCCATTTATAAAATTATATAATAATACTATTTAATTTCATCTTAAATACATTCCATCATATACAGTTAAAGAATAAGAAAAGCTGCGTTATAGCTTCAGCTGCAAGGTTTCTCTGAATAACGCAGATATACGTATGTACAGCTGGCCTATGAGAGGTTTGTAATCTGGGTCTAAAAGGTGTTTATTGTGAGAACTGGTGAGAATGGCACACTTGGCATTGCTCGAGAAACAGACAATAGTGCATCTGCAAACAGCGGCAAGTATGACGAGAGTGACGAGAAGCTGTAAGGAAAGGGTGTGCGAAAAGCCCTTATATGGAGATGGTCTGGTTGTGTTTTATGTAAACTACCGACTACCCTCGGGCACACTGTTGCTCATTTAGAATACTCCAAATTCAATAACATCAGGACGATGTTATTGAAGATTAATGTGTGTACGAACGTGTTGTGAATGTTCTCCTGTGTGCACAAATACGAAATAATCCACGCAATTATTAGTGATTGAAAACCAATGTGACCATTGGACCATATTTCATATCTCACCTTGAATCCATTCTTGTTTTTTCTTCTTATCGGAGGCGCTGATTTCAAAGCTTTTGTCAGAGCACTTAACGTAGAAAAGGCACTTTTTGCCCTCCTTATCGGGTAAGGACTGCAGAGGAATGCATGAGGTCATCATAAGAAGAGGAAAAGGAAATGCGTCCATGAGAATGATGTCACCATAACAATTGCAGACAGATTTCACTTACAGTAAAACCAAAGCTTAGATCATGTTTACAATAAATCATTGCAGAAAAACATTCTTGCCTCAACACAACAGTTTCCATCTAGTAGTATGTCTCCTTTTTTCTCTGTAAGATCTTCACTGGCATAGTATTCAATTACACTGGGCTTCAACAGGAACCACCGCTCGGTCCAGTTCTTCCTTTTGTGGCCCTTTTTCATCATGTAACCCTGTAACAGGTCAAAGGAAGGTCATATTGCAGTTCAGTTGACAGTTCCCTGCTGGTGGAGCCAAAAACTGGAAACAACAGTGAGTCCTGCTCCTCAAATTATCACTCTGTGTCACTGCTACAAGTGCTAAATGGACCAAAAAGTCTGGATACCCATACTGACTCACATGCTCTTTTTTTTCTAAGGCGTCTTTAACACTGAATGCACATTTCATGCACATTTCATGTAAGTATTGCGTCCTGTTTAAGAATCAGTTTCCTATGACTTAGTTAATCGGTATCTTTTCCTGACTGTGTCTGCACAGCTGGCCTTGGCACCAATCTTTCTCTCATTCACAGTCAAAGCAGAAAACAACACTGATGCAAGTGTGCTTTGTTCACACTGCCCTCAGATCTACAAAACATACAGACATCAAAACACAGGAAACTGATTTAATGGCTGATAGCCAGACGCCAATATACTAAAGGCCATTATTAACAGTCAGGCTACACTCTGTTAAGACATTAAGATTCCAGGTATTACTTACATTCTTAACCATGAGGAAATTGAATTGTAACAGGTTTGGCAACAGCCACCACAAACACTGATTATATCAAACCAGATTATCCGTGTTCATTCAAAATGACTTCATGAGCCGAACTGTACATTTTTGCATAGCAAATTAACATACTGTTAATAGTTTACCTTCTGAGAAAGATTTTGACTATACACAATAAAAAAATATGCTTAAATAATGGATAAACACTTTCATTCAAAATTATGCATTAAATTGATCAAAAGTAACAGTAAAGCCACAAGATTTTAAAAAACAAAAACGAATAAATATATCATGGTTTCCACAAAAATATTAAGCAGCGCAACGGTTTTCAACAATAATAAAAAATAGAAATGTTTATTGAACACTAAATCAGCATATCAGAATGATTTCACAGGAATAAATGACCTTTTAAAATAGAAAACAGTTGTTTTAAATTATTTTTTAAAATAACTGTCAATATTACTGTTTTTAATGTGTACATTAAACAGATCCTTCAAAGGGTATGAGCACAACTGTCTATATACTAATTATATATAATAATAATTAAATAATTCAATATAGTAATTAAATTATTTTGGGTCCAAAATGAACACCTGCCAAATGCCAAATAAGACGAAGATTGACTGGTAACTTTATTAGGAAAGATGGCATTATATATCAAATTAAAATATCTAATACATCGAATGATGACATGATGCAAAACAAACTAAAGACACTTGTCTCCTAACAACTTTACCTCAGTGAAAATTGTATTTAAAATGTTTTTTTTCTGCATAACTCCATGTTATGGAGAAGAGCATTTGTGACAGGTGCCAGATCCCTGAAGGATGAACCCTGGCTCAGCTCATATACATCTCAGCTCATAACATTTTTGTCAAAAATATGAAAGGAAAAAATAATACCATTTTCATAGTTTGATAGCCAATTAGAAATATTTATGGCCAGCAGATTTTCTCAATTCTAAGGCCAACGGAAATTATGGCAAAAGGTACATTTTGGACCCTGTCTGCATGTGTATACTGTGTATAGAGTTTACATTATACTGGAGCCATACTCCTTACCTGTTTGAGCACATCCAGAATAAGTTCCTGGAACACTTCATTAATGCCCATGGAGAGGGTCTGGCGGTCCATGCCCTTACTGAAGTGACCCATACCCACCAACTCGATCATCTCCCACACGATCAGACACTGGTGCTTGCTGCTCAGCTGGAGCTTGTACTCTTCAAATTTTTCTTCGATCCAGCTGCCACCCATGGTATCCGTTAGCTTACGAAGGAAGTACTCTATCTGAGAACAAACACATATTTATATCAATACTTTTTTTAATACTTCAATGAAATGTGTAGAAACGGAAAGGGATTTTTGTGGGCCTAAAACAAATGCACGTTTTTTAGTAAGATGATAGTTTTTCATGTGCAACATAGCTATTCTGCTGCACTAATTATAGATTTGAGTTTTTGAGTTTTCTTTGGCACATTCAGTAATTGTATTTGTATGACTAAGAAAAGTATAATGATACTGATATAGTTCCCTCTCTATTACAATATCACAGATATCACACTGACATAAAATAACAGCAAGCTGACAACTTCCTTCTTACAAACTGATCACAATCATAACCAGAATGGGAGAACTTAACAGAAGTTAATAAAACAGAAGTAAAATAAACTGTATACTGTATTTTTTTTTTTTTTTTACATTAAAATATCATGGGTGATTAAAAATACACTATTAATCATGAAATGAGGTTGGGAAAAGGCTGTTCTCTTTCCAGGATTCCCAAAAACATACGGGAATATTGGGGAATTATGATTTGTATGCCTGGAAAAGTCAGGAAAATGGATAAAATATTTTAATTGTTAAAATTGTTGAATACAAATTGTTGTTAAGCTCTAAAATATTTTGTCAGAACGCAACTGCTCTTTGTGTGAAATTAAATAATTATTTATTAAAATCTCGACTCAAAAAGTCATGAAAATAATTCGTCAAAAGGTGTGGAAACCCTCTTTTTAGACAATTGTATGTCCATTTTCAGTATGCAGATCTCTGCATCTACATTTACTAAATAGAAATCTCATGGACATTTAGTAGCACCTTTTTCATATTGCATGTAAGTTTACATCATTTTGCAAATGATTTTACCGAGTTGTTTGGTTCTTTCTTGTAACATTTTGTTTCAGAATTTAGCAAAAATATAGTTATCATTCTCACCTCCTCAGCGACCATGACCAACGGATATTTATCCTCAGACAGGAAGTTGAAAATGCACCAGATCTTAAATGCATCATCATCTGAGATAAGAAGGTGGTTTCTGTTGAGGTTTTTTCTGGCACACAGTGTCCAACACATCCTGTTAAAATCCATTCGGTCAAAGTTGTCCTGGACCTGCAGGGGGGAAAAAGTCCTCATGAGACATTATGGGACTGAAAATGCTAAAAAAATTATGGGCAGAATAAAGTGTTAGATAGGTTCAACTCTAAGCAGATTTGATGTACAGATCAGAATGAACAAAATGTCCTGAATCTGGTTTACAAGTGCAAAGAAGGCCTGAAACCTATTCAAAGCACACACAACACTGCAAATAAGACATGTTTTCCCCTCAGTACTTAACTAGAGTTCCCATGGATACTTTTGGAGAATTCTGGGCACAGTTTGCAACCAGTGCCCATCTGAATAGTGCATCTGAAACATTCTGTTGGGAAAACTGCAAAACATTTTAGCAAAGCAAGCTTTGGGGCCGTTAACACGACAGCGTTTTCAACTAAAAACTAAAAACCATTGTATGCGTTTTGGCCATTCATTTACATGACGACGGCATTTTGGGGACCTGAAAACACAAACTTTTATAAAGTGCACTTTTACAAAGTGCAAGTTTTTTAAACCAATGGTGTTATAGAGTGGTGCAGGTATGATGTCAGAACCCTTTATTCTAATTCGCCGCTGGTTCCTTCATATCTAAATAAAGACAAATGCTCTCAATAACAAATGCGGAACAGTTAGTTCATGTGTTAATGCCCTCAAGGCTAAACGTTTTTAAAAAAAAAACTCCAGTTGCACCAAAACGCAGCAGCAGCAGTTCTTACTAGAACCAGGAAGTATGACCACACTAGCCAAGTTGTGTCAACACGGCATTGGCTCCCTATTACAAATCTCATACATTGTAAAATCTAGCTAATTACTTACAAAGCACTAAATGGTTTAGCTCAGTACTTGAGCAAGCTCTTAACGCATTATAGTCCTTCACGTCTATTGCGATCTAATTCTGGCAAGTTTATACCCAGAATATCAAAATCAACTGCAGGTGGTAGATCCTTTTTTTTATTTTTCAATTTTATTATTCAAATCAGTTAAATTATTGTTAGGCTGCATAAATTAGGTCAACCGGAATAGGGAACACTTCCCATAACACCCGATGTACTTCGTAAGAAGAATATAGCATCTGCGCGAATATTAGTCTGTATGTCTCATCCTTATCCCAAGGTTACCGTAGTCAGTCGGATCCGGTCGAAATCCAGATCCGATGGTGGACCTGCACCTAGACACAACCAAAACGCACCCCAGAATGTCAGCAGAGACCGGGTCTACAGGAAAATCCCGTGAAGGCCTCGTCGAAATGACGGCCATCGGCACAGATCCTCAGCAGAGACCACAAGAACCAGATGGGTCCTCCCACAGACCCTATATGGCCAGCTTCGGCTCCATTCTGGCCTGATGAATCCGATCCTCAAGCAAAAGGAACTGGATGAATATTTGAATGCTACCGATCACGATCTGAATTTTGACATGTTGTGATGAATCATAATCACACCGTGTTTGTTTGTTGGCCTGAGGAGAACTGGCCCCCTGACTGAGCCTGGTTCTGTTTCATTCTTACTGACCGCCAGAGGCAGTGTAAACACTATGGATTATCGCAGCGCCAGCTAGATAGGTCGAGAGAATATACCAACAAAGTCACGTGGCGTGACGTATGCTGAGCCCTGGAGGGTAAAGCTACAGTAGCTCAGCATTCTACCTCTTTCGCTTTCTCGCCTAGTTGAGATAGGTTGTATTGGTTGAGTGACGCGCTGTCAAGTGCAGCTTACAAGAGCAGCGAGATTCGTCCTCACAAGCTGTGACAGCGCGTGTCTACACTCTTCAAGGATTTGGATTTTTTCAAGGATTTGGATTTAAATTAACGGCACTTGGTGAGTTTTGTTTTTTCATATTACTTCGTCGGTAACACTCTGTGCCTCTCGGTGCAATCCGGTGGCTTGTGTTTGCCGCGCTATGAGTTAACGGTCTCCCGTTGACATAAGTTATCTAACGTTACTTAGAGTGTTTTTTCCTCGTATCCATGTAACACTTTTTGTCCCTCGGTTCAATCCGCCGGCCATTTTAGACACTTCTTATCTTTTTTCATAAAATTTTTGTTGGTATTACCTGTCGGTTCACCCGAGGTAATCGTTTTATTTTATTTTTATTATTTTTTCATCCCGCTTAACTTAACCTTACGGTACTATCCGAGGGTGTTATTAGCGAGTAACTATGGCTCACAGCTCGATAGCCACTGGTTTTCCACTGACTTGTAAGCTGTGCCCTAATAATCTTCTCCCTGACGACGGTCATGACATCTGCCCGTCGTGTTTGGGTGTTCAACATCTGCGAGAGGGTCTCACGGACCCGTGCATGCACTGCAGCCTTTTGCCTATGTCGGAACGACGGCTCCGTCTTGCAGAGTTAGACCCTAATTCTACAGTGAAACTAGGGCAGTTAGATGTAGCCCCTTCGCGCACTCGGAAGCGCAGGGCATCGGCGGCAGCTGGTGCTCCCCTCCCAGCTAAGAAGGCCAAATCGCGAGATGATGAACATTCACATGTTGAGAAAGGTTCACTTTCTATGACGGTGTCGGTGCTTTCTTCAGAGATGGCAGAGCTGAAACGCCTGCTTCACTCACTTCAGCCGGTCACATCTGCTACACCTGTG
Organism: Tiaroga cobitis; assembly: GCA_030578255.1. Lineage (NCBI taxonomy): Eukaryota > Metazoa > Chordata > Actinopteri > Cypriniformes > Leuciscidae > Tiaroga > Tiaroga cobitis. The sequence goes on from CM060608.1 coordinate 18,290,671, forward strand.
AGGATGACACAGGAGGATGAGAATGTTCAAAACCAGGGAGCTGGGGAGGAGTCTCTTGATTCCCCTTGTTTTTCTCATCGTTCAGAGTTTGATGTGCTTTCTACAAGTGCTTCAGATTCATTTTTTCACGATCATGGGGATCCTATGGATGTTGCTACACAACCATCACCTCAGGCTGTTTTCACTGGTTACCCAGCAGCAGAGGGCTCTAGTGGGGGGTCAGTTCAGTCGTCTGGACAAGCCCAGTCCTCTTCCGATGACACTTTGGCTGTGCTTCGAATGGCAGCTGCTCGTCTAGGACTTGATGAGTCACCTGTCCAATCTGCACAAACTAATGTGTTTTTCAGACAGACCACAGCTGCAACTTCTTTTGCCATGCCACCATGTAAGGATTTTGTGGCTGAATTCTCAAATGCTCTCACTGGTTCTGGTCCACCTAAGCGGCGCTCAAAGATTGCTCGAACGCTAGCATCTATGGCTGAAGCAGATTCTATCGGGGTAGGTCGTGCTCCGGAAATAGAGCAGCCTGTGGCAGTTTTGGTGGTCTCTCCTGATGAGGCTCTACGAGGGAATGTGCGATGCCCCAGTGCGCAATGCGGTCGTACGGATTCCTTGCTAAAAAAGGCATACGAGTCTGTTGCCTACATTACTCGAGCAGAAAACACGATCTGCCAGTTACTTCTTGCTGCCACCAGTACGCTGGAACCTGCAAATGCAGATCCCTCTATTTCACAATTTCTGCAAACTGCTCTGTTGGCGACAGGCCATGTGACCCGCGAGCTGGGTAGTCTTACAGCCACGCTTCTGGCAGCCCGCCGCCAAGTGTGGCTTGCCCAAGCACGACTGCCGGAGGACTGTAAGAAAACCTTGAGAGATCTTCCTTTTGTTTCCGGGCATATCTTTGGTCCCAATGTTCCGGAACTGTTGGAAAAGCGGGTAAACCTGTCTGAAGCCACTCGTCAGCTGACACAGGTGCAGCGCAACCCTACCTTTAGGATGCCAGCGGTTCAGACCCGACATCACTATGCCGCATCGGAGCAGCGTTTCTGCCGGCACGCTACACCTCAGTCACAGCCCCCTCAAAGACCTCGTGTTCCTGAAGATGCGAGAGTTTTTCGCCCACCTCATCGACAGTTTCCGGGAGGGCCCCGTCAGCGTCCCCCCGCGACCACTAAAAATCGCACACGTAAAGCCTGAGACAGTCAGGCCGGCGGTCGATCGTTTTTCTGTAGAGCAACTGGAGTACTGGAGATCCAACACAGCAAACCCCTGGGTGTTGGCGACTCTGAGCAGAGGATATACTCTACAGTTTCGGCGCCGGCCTCCCAGATTTTCAAGAATTGTTCCTACGATTGTCAGAGACGCGGTTCGCGCAGTGGCTCTCTCTCTGGAAATCTATTCACTGTTAGAGAAGGGAGCCATAGAAAAGATTCATCCCCTCGTTCAGAGAGACGGGTTCTATTCAACTTATTTTCTTGTTCCAAAGAAGGACGGTGGTTTCCGCCCAATTCTCGATTTAAGGCTTCTGAATTTGTTCCTGAAGGTCCTTCCCTTCCGAATGCTGCGCACAGCCGATGTTCTCCGGTCTGTGACAGCAGACGATTGGTTTGTAAGTGTCGATCTGAAAGATGCATACTTTCACGTCCCAATTGCTGTACATCACAGAAAGTTTCTACGCTTCAGTTTCCTGAATCAAGCATACCAGTTCAAAGTGCTACCCTTCGGCCTTTCCCTTGCTCCTCGCGTCTTCACAAGGTGTGTGAGCGCAGCTCTGTCTCCTCTTTGGATGAGAGGTATCCGTATTCTTCCTTATTTGGACAACTGGCTTCTCTGTGCCCCCACAGAGCAGCAGGCCGTACAAGACTCCAGACTGCTCTTGAGACATGTGCAGAAGCTGGGGTTTTCTGTGAACAAGAAAAAGAGCCGTTTGATTCCATCACAGACCACTACGTTCATAGGAATGACCCTGAATTCCTGCCTAATGTCTGCCTCCCTGTCTCAGGAACGTGTGACAAACATTCTACAACTTTTGGCTCGCTTTCGTCCGAGTGTGTCTTTGCAGTACGAGGTGGTCCTACGACTGATAGGGATGTTAACAGCGGCTACAGTTGTGATCCCCCTGGGTTTACTCCATCTCAGACCACTCCAGTTATGGAACAACAGTTTGCGGCTAGATCCCACCAGACATCGTCATCAACTGGTTATAATTTCTCACCGTTGCATATGTGCGTTGAGGCGGTGGAGACAGTTAGAGTTTCTGAAGGCAGGAGTGCCCCTGGGTGTTGTTCCCTCTCGTCGGGAGTTGGTCACGACAGACGCTTCCCTCACAGGATGGGGGGCAACGTGGAATCGGAGGGGTATTTCCGGGCGCTGGACTCCGATCCAGGCCGCGGAACATATCAACCTGCTAGAACTCAGGGCAGTGTTCTTGGCTCTAAAGTACTTCATGCCGGTTCTGGCAGGCCGCCATGTTCTTGTTCGGTCAGACAATACCTCAACAGTGTTCCATCTGAACCACCAGGCCGGCACGAGATCCCGCAGGTCTCTATGGTTGACTCACGAGATCCTGACATGGTGTCAGCCACGACTCGCTTCACTGAGGGCAGCTCATATTCCAGGAGTGTGCAACCAGACAGCAGATGCTCTTTCCAGGGATCAAGTACATCCAGGAGAATGGAGGCTTCATCCAGATGTAGTGGAGGTTTACTGGAGGAAGGAAAAGCAGCTTCCACGTTGAAAGTGTACGTTGCTGCAATTTCTGCATATCATGTTCCAGTTGGTGGCTCTTCTCTTGGCTCTCACCGTCTTGTCTGCAGTTTTCTGAAGGGTGCACGCCGTCTGAACCCTGCTCGGAATCCTCATTTTCCTGTGTGGGATTTGTCACTCGTACTTGCATTCCTGTGCTCACCCCAGTTTGAGCCCTTGCAAAATGTTGACATTAAATGGTTGTCCTTGAAGACTTCTTTTTTGTTAGCTATTGCTACTGCGAAACGAGTCAGTGAGTTGCACGCGTTGTCTGTTAGTGAACTGTGCTTGCGTTGGTTACCGGATGGCTCCGGGGTGGTTCTACGACCCAATCCTTCTTTTCTTCCGAAGGTCCTTCTTCCTCAGTTCATAAATCAGCATATTGAACTGGCCTCCTTTCAGACTTCTTCAGGGTCCGATTCAAGTGCCCAACTCTTGTGTCCTGTTCGGGCCTTGAAGTGTTATGTGAACTCTACTGTTCAATTTAGACGGTCAGACCAGTTATTTGTCTGCCATGGTGGTGTGAAGAAAGGTGCTCCAGTGTCGAAACAGAGGTTGTCGAACTGGATAGTGGAGACCATTACGCTGGCTTACAAGGCGGCAGGGAGACCACTGCCCTGGAGACTAACTTGCCATTCCACTAGGGCCATTTCATCTTCATGGGCTGTTTTTAGAGGAGTTTCCCTGGTGGATATCTCCACTGCTGCTACCTGGGCTTCTCCATGCACGTTTGCCCGGTTTTATAAGGTCAACGTTGCTGCTCATCATGCCGTTAGTTCTGCGGTTCTTCTGGAGCAGCCTTAATTTCATCAGGTGGGTGGCATTCCTCATGACTATGTTGGTATGTGTCATCCATAGTGTTTACACTGCCTCTGGCGGTCAGTAAGAATGAAACAGAACGCTAGTTACGCATGTAACTGTGGTTCTGTGAATTCTGGATGACCGCCAGAGTTCTCTGTCACTCGGAATGCGCGAGAAAGGCGTACCGAGGTAGAGTGCTGAGCTACTGTAGCTTTACCCTCCAGGGCTCAGCATACGTCATGCCACGTGACTTTGTTGGTATATTCTCTCGACCTATCTAGCTGGCGCTGCGATAATCCATAGTGTTTACACTGCCTCTGGCGGTCATCCAGAATTCACAGAACCACAGTTACATGCGTAACTAGCGTTTCTCCCAAGGTTTTTTTCTCCATTCTGTCACCTGATGGAGTTTGGGTTCCAACATGGCACTGGCTTGCTTAGTCGGGGACACTTCATACTCAACAATACAATTGATCTGACTGTACTAACGCTGTTGTATAAGAACTGATCTGAGCTGGAGAATGACATCATTTTTGCAGAACTGCTTTATACATGAAATGAACTAATTTATTAATTGATGATCTTTTACAACGGAACTGAACCAACTTGAACTGACTTGAACTGACTTCAACTGAACAACAGATGAAATTAATAATGTTTCCTGTTATCACGGTTAAGATGCTTTGAAACAATCTGTAGCCTATTGTATAAAGTGCTACATCATTAAAGTTGACTTGACTTGAAGTTTTGTTCTACAACGCACACTGCACACACTCACACCCCAAGCTGTATGACGAAAACGTATGTTTGCAAAAATGAACATAACTGCTTCAAAATATATGTTTTCGCTATGTGTGTGTAATTTATGCTGTAGATCACAATGTCAAAGGGTCAAGTTATGTTTACAACACAGCTTTATTTTACACAAAAAAAAAACACCAAAACCCCATTATAAGACCCCAGAGGAAAACCTCGAAGGAACCAGCGGCGAATTAGACGTCCAGGTTCTGATGTCATACCTGCACCACTCTATTGTCTCTGTGACATGTAAACTACAAAAACGTCAAACGTCAAAAGTCATGTCCTAAAAAAAACTGACAAACCTAATTAAACAAAAGTAGTTATGCCTTTAAATGATAGGGCAAAATTCAAATGATTAAGTACTGAACACAAGTCTGTCACAATGTGTATTGAACGCAAGTCTGACTAAAGCTAATGAAAGCTAGTCTACTCTGGAACACATTACAGTCATTATTCAACATAAACCTACAACATATTAATAAAACCTATATACATTATTGACAAAGAATAAGAAAAGATAAAATACAAATAATTGAAAAGAAATAACCTGGGGTGCGTTTCCCAAAACCATGGTTAGCCAACTTTGGTTGCAGGTTCCGTTGAACTCTATTGGTAACTACGTAACTTGAGACCATAGTTGGCTTTGGGAAACCCCAGATCAGCAGCACAATTACAACTCAACAAATATCTACAACATTTTAACAGCAGTTGTTCGCAAATGTTTTATGTTTGTTTTTTTTATATTTTGTGTAAATTGAATATCTTTTTAGCTTCAAAGGAAGAAAATGCATTCAGCAGAATGGATAAAAAAAAATGCAAACGTTTGCAACAAAAGAGAGACCAGACAACTCCCATTAAACACTGTCACTGTAATCCACTGTAAACTCAAGCGCCGTCTCAGTTCCAGTGGTGTAAGTCTGTTTGTTTTGAAATGGCAGCTCCTCTTTACTAATATATGTGCCAGATTTGATCCCTCGCTTACACGCACACCTCCCATCGCGCCCCTGCTTTCTCCGGGAGCCTCACAATAGGGGCCTTGTGGAGACCTGAGAGGCCAGTGGAGCCTCTGTTCTTCTCCAGATGAAGCTGTTCATTTGTATTCAGTGGAGCTTGGGCTCCATCACATTCATAAATAGACTTTATCACGCCTGTGAATAACTGCTTTATGGTTTCTCTGACTGTATAGTGTTTGGGATAAGCAAGACAGCTACAGCTGAAAACTAGTCAATGCAATCAGTTCTTTGAGTGAATATTTCTAACTATAGAAGATTTCATTTGCATGTATATTTGACCTGTTATAATGGTACAAACTGAATATTGTGAGCTAGAAGTTCACAAAACAGTGTCAACTAACTTCAACAACTATGGTCAACAACTTTAATATAACAAAGAAGTAAAGAATAAAAACCAATTGCACATACATTATCTCACTTTACACAGCTACTGGAATGGACATAAAGTTTTAATTTTACTTCAAAGTATTTTATTATGTGAGGTGAAAGACAGAGTAATGTAAAATACGTTAAACTAACACATGTAGAAAATCAATTGCCATACACTTTAGTGGATCTCCAAGGCTGCATTTCATAATTACAGTAATAATAATAATTTAAAAAAAAAACATTATATTGTAAAACATGATAAGGATTTAAAATGGCTCTGGTCTATTTTAATATTAACAGTTGTTCTGCTTAATATTTTGGTAACACTTTATTTTAAGGTGCTTGTAATAAGCAGTAATTAACAGTTAATAAGACACTTATAAGACCTTATAAGATGCATATAAGTTGCATATAAGCATTAACTACTTCATATAAGGGTTAATTAAAGGTCCAGGCCCTGAAGAGATCAGGGAAACCACTCCCTCTTGAGAAGGTCAATTTTTAAGTGACTGGGAGTTTGTGTTACCATTTATGTTTATTTGGCTGTTCTAAAAGTGCAATGTATTGATACTTGAGAAATTTATTATTTAATTTAATTTATTTATTATCATTAGTTAATGCTTATATGCATCTTATATGCATCTTATAAGGTCTTATAAGTGTCTAATTAACCTTTTAATTACTGCTTATTACAAGCACCTTAAAATAAAGTGTTACCTAAATTATTATTGCTGAAAAAAGTATTACTTTTTATTAATTAATATTACTAAATCCCAAACTTTTGAAAGGTAGCATATGTTTCCTGTCATTTGGACAAGTTTTTGAGCATCATTTAACCATAATCTCAAGTAAAACATAGCTGAGAAACAAACACATTTTGAACTCTAAACATATTGTGGCCACAGCATGTTATACCGGAGCACAACCACACTACGTACTAGAAGAAATGGGTCACACAGCACTAGTCAACCCATTTTGATATAGCGTCAATCTATTTTGGTCTTGTGTTGGTTTGCGCTCTTTTGTTCCTCATTTGACATCATAGCATTTTACAGACAATGCATTTCTGGAATCAAAAGAGCTGAAAGGCTATGAAAGATGTGGAGCATAATTTACCACCCAAAAAAATCCCACAATCATATCTTGCAATGAGAATTAAGATGTGTGACTAAGCTGTTTGTGTACTGACAGAAGGCCATGACTGTGTGTGTAGGATGTGAATGTATGAGTGTAAAACTAAGTGAAGCACTATAACTTGTTTTCTCCCACTGACCACAAGTTAAATTACTTGGCTGGGAATCAAAATGGAATGCTGGGAAAGGGGAAAGGCGGGTCTCTTTGCAGCAGGGTGGAGTGAGTGTTTGGTCAGTCATACAACTATACAATTAGAGGCAGAAGTGTGACCAGAGAAAGCTGACAATACGTGGCTAGTGATGTAAATGCCCCAAAGTTTGTTAAACATGAGACCTCAGATAAACATAAATAGGCAAAGGGTATAATTTGCCTTTCCACTGTAGGAATTTTAGGCATTAAAATTCAATGTGGCTTATATGATACCTTTTTCAACAACAAATCTTGCCTAAACAGCAGAATTAAACTGCTTTGTGGTGCATTGAGAAATCTCTTCCCTCCCTCTGTTTCCTTTTGCATAAGAAAATGAGAAATTACAAAGAAAGTAATTCTTCCATGTTACTTTCAACATAATTTCTCTTGCAAAATGAAACACAAATTCTCATGCTTGGATGCCTTTTATTACTTTATCTAACACTTACTTTAAAGAGATCTAAATGCAGTTGTTTTAGTCAAGTGTTCCATGAAGATGACACATTTTCACATAAGAAAATGAACAAAAGAATTACAGCATTTATGATAAAGTGCATGGCTCGGCATGAAAAACCGCATGCTGTTTGTAATAAGAATGGCTCTCAAAAGCATTATTTGTCAGTATAGTCAACATATATTATGTTGGAATGCCCTGCCCTCTGAGATTAGGAATGCAGAATCCCTTAACGTTTTTAAATCGTCCCTTAAAACTTACTTTTTTTGGGGTGGCTTTTATGTGATTCATGTGATTACTTTGTTATTATATTGGCTTTTTATTTGTATTGCTTGTTTAGTTTTTACTGCCTGGACTGTTATGTGTATCTTTTTAATTTCATTATTTTTATGTAAAGTGCTTTGTGATGCTACTTTTTAAAGGCACTATATCAAATAAAGTTTATTATTATTGTTATTTATCTATAGAAAAGCTAAGATCTAAAATGTCTTAGTCCAAAATGTGGGAAATCCAGACATTTTTGTCGTAAGATCATTTTTCCACTCAGTGATGGCCCACAATCCTCAAAACTTTGGACAATGAAAGAAGTGCTCACCTTGTCCAGAATGAATCTGTTCAGGTAGGGCATGTATCCCTGATTGGAAACAGGACCTTCATCATCATCTCTAAAGTGTTCCTCTAGAGCTACAGGATCATGAGGGATCTTCATCACTGTGCAGAGGTTATGGGAAAGCACCTGCAAGGCAACACTGAGATTAACACCAAAACGTATCCAATAGGAATTCAATAATGGAAATTCATCTATTCAATAATAGTTATCTAAATCAGTGCTCAAACACTTTAGGCCTAGTGTTTTTTTAGCCGCTTTTTTTAGACGTCATTGACTATTTTTGTGAGAAGCTTTTCATGTGTTGGACAAAATGTTGATATAATTACCTTAATTAATTTGCATAACTTCCATTTCATCTGAATGTTTTTAAATATTGGATACAGTTTTAGAGGTCTGTAACAAAGTCAACGTTTTGGGAGCGATTAGAAAATAACTCAAACTCTTTAAATAGTCAGGCTGCATTTGTATATTATCTATTACCTCATCTGTAACGCACAACAATAAAATCGGACCTCAGAAACAGCACTCTCGGTCCAAGAGTAGGCTACTTTATAACGTTGTGAAGTTTTGAAACAAACCAAAGTTTGAAATTCTAAAGACAACGTCACATGAAACATTGTTACATTTACAGTCAGTGCGTCTATAATTCACGCGTCCTTAAACACTAATAATTTCCCGCACTGAGCTATTGAAACAACTGTTACACTCCAGTGCCCAAACTTAAAAGAACGATGCAAAGGCAAAAACAAACCTTTAACTGTGACTTAGACACTTTCCCACTTTTATCCACATCCAGAGCTGTGAATGCATGCCATATTGCCTTGAGAAGTTCGTCCCTTAGTCCCATTTTCAGAGGTAGTGTTTCCCGACTACTGTCTCGGCTCTTGATGTGAACTGTTTTCTCATGAGGTTTTACAATAGAGCGGTCACATGACCTCAGAACTAGAACTACACAACTCGTAGTTAGAGCACCACTCAGCGATGAGCGCGTGCTGCTGAAAGACTTGCCAGGAATTTATGACATCAATAGTCAGTCGGCAGGGTGATAATTTTGAATAATATTTTTTTTTACATAATACGTTTCGACGACATTTCCAAACATTTTAGTACCCGCAAAATGCGATATTCACGAAAGGCAGTTGGGTTCGCCTGAGCGTAACCATAGAAACGGTAATCTGCCTGTTCTTCTAGCGCCTTCAGAATGTGAAGGTTTAATTACAAACATTGTTTCAAATGTACGTTAACTGTTAAAAGTTCAAATAAAGCAAACTAGTCGCGTTTTGGTGAAAACAGTTTATTAAAATGAACATATTTACAGACAAAATGAAGTTTTGAGGATTAACAAAACCAAAGTATCTAAACAGTACCCTATCAATGTAGTTTATGTAGCACATAAGTCAAAACTATACATTATTAACTAAAGACATAAGATGAACTGGACAGATTGTTTTAATGCTACAAAAATAGGGTTGAAGATTTGAATGGCATATGTACATTTAAATCATTTGCTTCCAGTTTTAAGCATACATTTGTCACATGGTTAAATTCAAGATTTGACAAGATTGAACAAAGCAAAGAAACGGATGAATGTAATTGCAAAAAAGGTCACTGGAGCACAGACACTTTAATGATGACGATATTTTGAAATATTGCTTGTTTGAAAGGATAAAATGATTTAAAAGTTATTTAAAGAAGAAAAAAAATCTTCCAACCCTGACAGGATACAGACGAACATGAATAGCAGCAGGCTTTCTGTGGCAAGCTCACCATTGCCTCCAAAGTGCTCATTTTAATGGCAATATAACTCGACCCCCAAGTTCTGTGGCACAACAGGCATTTTTCACAGGCAGTAAGGTGCACAAATCTTCGATCTGGTACATTCACATATCAGGGCTCAATAGGGGGACACATCTCCAATTTGGTAAAGAGCACACTGCAGCTTTGAGAAAGCAAGTGCAGGGAGACCATTTTGACTCTTACCTATGGAACTTAAAGCAAGGATTAGGAAGACAGATCTATACTAAAAATGTGTCCATTATAAAGGCAATTCTGTCAAGAGAATTTGAAATGGCAAACCTAATTGATAAGGCAGATCTGCATTACATATTCAAAGGCTATTGCCAAAACAATGCAGAAGGACCCAAGCTTAAGTATAGACCATGGTACTTGTGTCAAACAGTGTAAGCACTATAAGTCACAGGACAGTCTGTGTCATCCTTCTGGCTACAGACAAAACTGTCTGTGTGCAGTGCACAATCTTTCATAGGCACCACTGTAGTTCTCACTCAGGATTGGTCATCTCCTTTGTCTGGAGTTCAACTCAGTAAATTGTGAGGCTAACAGAGCGGTTCATCTTCTTTCCGATGAGTCGAGAAGCTCTCGAGCTGGATTGGACTGTGGAACGTGTAAGAACGCGATCCGTGGACAGAACCCTCTCCTCCGCTGCAGCCTTTGCCATCTGAGCTTTCTTTAGCTCCCTGAGAAACAAAAACCGAAAATTAATTCAATCCAAAGCAGTAGTTTCCACCAGATTTAGTATGTTTATAACAAGTGAAAGACTTCTTAAAGCCCGGAATTTGCCTTTTTTTATTTTTATGAAAGAATATATCACATACTTCTGCAAAAGTGCGTTCTTGAATTTCTCAGCGTTGAGCTCTACACGCAGCTGGTCAGCACTCATTCTGGAAGCAGTCAGAAGAACGGGATGTCTGACTAGGTCAGTGGTTGAGGGTCGCCGTGTTGGGTCAGGATGGATCATAAGCTGTCAGAAGGATATATACATTTTAATCAAACATTCAAGACCCCATTCAACAGTTCTGCCAAAAAAAAAAAAAAAAAAAAAAAAAAAAAGCAAAAGGCACTACAGATTTTGTGTTTTAGAATTACTTATATTTAGGACTACTTTATAGAAGAAACCTTACCTTCAACAAGCTTAAAAATTCCTGAGAAAGCACTTGTGGAATATGGGGCAGAATGCCCTGTCGGATTTTGTGCCACTTTTCTCCATTGGTGGGAAGGGGCTCTGCTCCAGAGGCACTGACTAAAGTCAGAGCAAGGGCAAATATGTCTGCTTTTTTCAGGTTACTGTAGTCCTGTGGGTAAGAACAGCTAAATGAGTACATGATTTCACAGAAGATTGTGACCTGCCAGGAATTCTTAAGAATAATAAAAAAGAAAAGTGTTTACCTCCTGAAGAACTTCATTTGCCAGGTATCTGCTGTCACCTTCTTCAACTTGTGGATTGGTAACTGTTGTAACATGACCTAGATCACCTGAAACAGAAGAGATTGTTAAAATCTTGTCCACTTCATTAAGCCATGTCTGTATTAAACAATCAACTAGGCATGTAATTTCAGCATCTTACCTATTTTGTACACCACACTTGTGGTGGGCCCATCTTCTTCATCTTCAAATTCCTCTACACTTGGAGCAGGTTTGCGTGAAATGAATATATTGCCTGAAAAAAAAAAAAAAAAAATTAAAGCATAATTAAATGACAATTTAACAATGCATCAACAAGATATTTTAGGCTAAAGGGCTGTAATGATCAAATACATACTTGGCTTGATATCCATGTGAACAAGTGCTGTAGAGTGAATGTACTTCAGTCCACGAGAGACTTGCAGTAGCAGATCCTTCAACTCCAGCTCAGACAGGAAGTGTATGCGTCGGTTGTTCTCAGCGATGACATCAGACAGGGTTCCACCATTGCAGTACTCATTCTGAATCAGCATGTGGTCATCTTCTGCCCAAGCAGAGTAATACCTCACAACATGGGGGTGCTGTCCAAGAACTGCATGTGCATATACCTCACGAAGTGCATTTTGCCTATTGGGAGAGAATTCACAGAAATAATTAGAAAACAATAAGAACCTCAATTCAATATAGTCAGTGTTGTTGAAAACGCATTCATAAAGGACCACTTACTCATCCACAGAGCCTGCCAGGGGTTTTTTAGAACGTTTGATTGCGTAGATACACCCGTCCAACCTCTTGACGCATTTGAAAACAGAACCAAACTCTCCAGAGCCAATCTTCTCCAGCTCATGGAATTCAGATGCATATCTGGACATCATGTTATTTTCCATCATTGTGATCCTCTGTGGGAAAATCAGTTTTTATGAGGGCAGAAAAAAATACAGTAGTACTTATCTAACTAGATTTTCGAGAGATTAAAGTAGGGATGCACCAAAAAAAAAGAAGAAGAAAAAGAAGCCATTTCCTGTTCTCGCTCAAAAGTGTTATTGTTGAAAATCCAGACTGAAACTGACCAGAAACTGTTACTTTAAAATCCAGTAAGAGGATCTTTGACAAAGAGAAAATGAAAAGTCCTAAGTTTAAAGTTATCATGAAATCAAAATTGACCCCATTTACTTTGTTAGCGGGCATTACATTACTAGTCTTGTGGTGAACAATTAATCCGTAACATTAACACACAGAAAAAAAACTGTTTGTCACGGTAATCTATATTCAAAATCTGAAAAAACTTGTTCCTTCTCAGATAACATCAGTGGGTCGAAAAAACCTTGACCACTCCCCTCCAACCGTCAGTCAGCTATGAGCAAGGGATGGAGAGGAGGTGCGCTAAAGTAAAACCCCGCCTTCTATTCAATATTCCAGTTCACTTGGAAATACATCACAGCACTGAAGTAAAGTCGGTTGCAACTACCAGTTCACGGGAACTTTTCATTTAAGTATCAGGTCATTTCAGTTTCTGCCAAATTTTATTTCTGTGCTTCATTGGATAAAAAGCAAAGTATTTAAGAGTATAACTCCTAATCACTCACAGCTACAATTAATAATAAAAAAATACCTTTGGGGGCGGAATCAGCTCCTCTTCTATTTCAGCGTCACTTGCATCCATGTCCTCTCCACAGGAGCTACAGAATGAAAATACATTATTAGAACGCTAGGAGGCAGCAGAGAGGCCTGACTAAGCACATGGCGTGTAGATGGAGCGAACACGAGGAGCTGGTTCCTCGCCAACTTTTTGTCTCGTAACAGAATTAGTAAACGGATTTAACGAACGGCCCTGCAACCTGTGCCACACCTGTCCAGTATCGGCATAGTCTATCATTTTATTAAAACTACTTCACAGCAGTCAGTAACCTCCTGTAGGTTAACTCATTTAAAAAAAACGAGGAAAAGCTAGAAAAGACATTTAAAGTGCATTATGATCAACATACTCATTCCAGTGTGATCGTTTCCTGTTGTTTCTTTGTAGTGTCGAGGACTGCACCAGAATGGAGTCCGGGGTGAAGGGGTTGATGTTTACTAGAGGTGTCTGGTTTCGTCTTCCGTCCAGACAGGCTTTGCTCGTGGAATCCACATTCTTAAACAGGGCGACTCTCCGGTTCGTCGACCCCATCGTCCTGGCCCTCGACAACAAGCTCTGTAGATGCATAATTAATACTCATTTTAAAACGTATTTAAAGTTTTAAACCACATTCCTAAAGCAAAGGCTACAGCACAATACAATTCAAAACAAACCGACACAGTCAAAAAGAAAGAAAACACGGGGGGAAACGGAACACTGCACAATTTTAAATGATGTAATGATGTGCTAGTAAGTTAGTATCAATAGACTGATTCACTCAAGCGGTTACGCAACTTTGTACAGCAAGTCCAATATCTGTGTCACTAGGTGAAGTCATCCACCTAGTAACGTTAAAGGCTGGACTGTTTTTTCAAATCATAACTAACGTTACTTAATTCGCTTTTTGAATATTAACAATGGCCGAGGAGAAATGTAATGTAATTATACAAATGTAAACAACAAAAATGTTCTCTTGCGTAAGTATTTGAGTAGAACCGAAGTTAAAAAAAAAAAAAAAACGTGATTAAGTTAACATGAAAACAAACCTTTGGGGTGTGAGGGGTATCAAACAGACGGAGTTTTCTGAAGGTTTTATGGGGTGGTGTATCAGGACAGTCCGGGACAGGGGAGCTGGATCCTTCCATGTCATCATGAATGTAACTCCTCTCGGGTGAACTGTCGTAAGCCTGGGGACTTTTCCTTGGCGATGGAGAGCCTTTCATGTAAAAAGTTTGTTTCGCGCGAGACGGTGAGCCAAATCCCTCCTCGTCCCAGGACTCGTCGTCGTCTCTGGTTCGGCTAAGCGGGCTGCTGCTGCCCAGGTCCTCCGGCCTCTTATCGCTGCTGCGCCGCACGGACACCGGGGAGTCCAGCTCCGTGAAGCCCGACTCGGCCCCGGTGCTGTTGTTTGCGTCTTCGATGCTGTCCTCTTCACCATCACTTGCCGAAAACTGCAACTTTTGGCGAACGGGTTTAAGATTTGGAGACTTGCCGTGCCTCCGTGGGCCGAAACTCATCTTTCCAGGCAAATGTTCAGTTTATGTAAAAAGATCAAACTTAAAAACACACAACGCAAGTTGTGTAAGGGTATAAAACCAGCCCAACTGGCTGGAAAATCAGGTAGAGATTATGTAACTTAATTTAGATAAACATATCTAATACTGCTCGTGCAATGCAACAACCGGAGCTCTGATGAACAGTCCCAAAAACGGCGATGCGATGTTCCAGGAGGAAAACTGCTACAGATTGTCCGAGAAAATATCTCCTTTTGACGACTGATATCTCCGTGACAAGTCCAAACAAGTTCAGTTTAAACGCATATCGATGCTGATAACGACGTTGAAATCGTATAAAACAAGCGTCCACGGCGGAGTTTCGACTGAAAAAATGGCTGCTCCACAAACTTCCAACTGATTTAGACAGAACTAGAAAAAATAAATTCCTAGAAGTAACTACGCGATATTTAAGACGCCGAATTAAAAGGTAAACTTCTCAAAACACCCAAAATAGTATCGTTTAACACAATAATGTTTACAAAACTAGTTTGAATGGTGAGCTACTCCTCCCACCAACACGCGTGGTCAAAGCCTTCCCGCGACCGTTGGTCATGTGACGTGATGCACACCAATGAGCGACGACTTCCAAAGTTTAAAAGATAGGAGGTTCTGTAAGTGCTACGTCAGTAAGCCCCTCCCCTGAAATGCCCACTGACTGTGACCTCAATTTGGCGCGAATGCTCTTCTTTCGTCTACGAAATGGTCTCGTTTGATCATGGAGTTGATCAGATGAATGTTTTAGTGAGCTTTCACTATGGCACATTGTCTTCCGTTCTAGGTGACACACAGGAACACGTTACATTAATTCCATTGCATTATATTTGATTAAATTAACCATTTTGTTAGTGTTTTTAAGGTGGTGTAAATTAGCCACATGGTTTTGTTTTGATGGCAGAGCTTCTCCAGTGGAATTCACTGGCAATCAGTTAACAATAGCAATCACTTAATTGCTAACTTAACACCATATTAATGGGAATTTCCAGTATTGGTCATGACAACTCAGTACATAAAACCCTCAATCACAATACTGAAATTAGATACCATGTTTGGGTAGTCTCTAGAATTTATATGGTAAATATGAAGTGAATTCCACCAGTTTTTTCTTTTTTTTTAAGCTGAAAGACATTTTACTCTATGATGTCAAACAATACAATACAATTATATTGGTTTTTTTTTCATCAATATATTTGTAGACCTTTTCTTAACAGTTTGCAAAAAAATAGCATAATCAAATATATACAGAAAAACTCTACTTTTAAAACAGTTATGTACATATCCACACAAAAATATCTTCTTGATATATTGCATTCATGATGTCTGCATTAGAAAAAACAATGATGCTTGACAGGTTTTCAATACCCAGACTTACATACACACAGACACACACACACACACACACACACACCCTTGAGATGTTTAGTTCATTGTGTTATACAATGTGAGTTAATCGTCCATGCCAGGAGTTTCTCCTTGCTGTATTCTTGATGCTATTCTGATGGCTTCTTCTAGAGAGGGCTGATCACTGAGCTGATAGGGGGAAAAGTTGAAATTCAATTTAATACAACTAAACTGTTTGCAATTGTAGAACAACAAATACTTTCAAAATTGTCCATCTTGCAATGCACAATGGCACCACCCACCAAACACAGAGTGACCCTCCCCTTTTCTAGAGAGTGACACATTGCCCCTTTGTTGGCAATAAAGGCTCATTAATCAGGAGTGAATGGCAAACCAGTCAACAAGGTTGATTGGACTAGGTTGGTCAGTTAGTTCTCCATTAGTGCAAAAAAGACAAGTGATACAATCACTAATCATAATTATTAGATCATTATCTGCAACTGATTTCAGCTATTGTTACACACCAAGAGCTGGAATCGGTGCTTCATTAAATAGTATTATTTGGAAGCCAGGATTAAAAAAAAAAAAAAAAGATTATGGCCTGGTTCCACAGACAGGGCTTAGATTAAGCCAGGATTAGGCCTTAGTTCAATTAGGACATTTAAGTAGCTTTTATAAATATGCCTTAGAAAAAAAAAACATTACTGGTGTGCATCTTGAGACAAAAAAAAAGACATTGACATTTTTAGATGCACATAAATCATTTAAAAAAATTACTCTAGCTTTGGTGTTTTTTTTAAAGAAATATCATTTCTAATATAATACATAATATTACATATAAAATATAATATTAAATACATTTGATCTGGCTTATCTTAAAATTACTTATATCATGCTGAGAGGCTTAGTGCATTTCATTTAAAATGCTTCCAAACGTTAGACCTACAGAACAGTCCACAATACTAATTCGGTTGAGAGACGTACATCTTTAACACACATCCTAAAAACACTCTCAATGGAAAGGTTACAACCACCAACAAACAGTCTTTTGGAAATAATTGCATGTTCCCACCCTAAAAGTGGCTTAAAGGTTTACAGCATTAACTAGAGATTTTATTATTTATTAACAGGCAAAGTAAACACATGATTTAAGCTCTGTGACCGCTCCTAACTTTGTGTGTTAATGTAACACTGTCTGTGAGAGTAAGATTCCATAACGCGTGTGTATATGTTCTATACCTGCACAGCTATGTGTGTGCCGTTAGAGGTAGCCAGCAGCGTGACTGGGTGTGGTCTTGTGGAAACCACATGCTGTTCGTGATCCTGCACAAGCTCCCCTTCTTCTGTCTGGTATGCAGATAGATCTGGCGTCACAATAGCCACCTAAAACGCAAATAAAGTTTACAAATTAGCTCAACTTATTTGTGTATTTAGCAAAGTAATGGAGTCCCTAGGTAGGAAACCAGCTAGTAACATCACCTACCTGTCCCTCTGTACCGTCTGCAGACACCATAGTGACAGAATGTGCTCCCCCTGAGGAAAGCATTGCTTCATGTGCTGGGATGGTTATGGTGGTTCCCTCTTGTGTTACCATAGTAATCGTGCCTCCCATAGCTTGCATATCTGCTTGAGACAGAACCTAAGAGGGAAAAGACAATAAGTATTTACCTGGAAGTAACAGCATATCCACCACCCTGACAGATTTTACTACACCAACAAATGTTTTACGTTTCCATTTTCCAACTGTTTACACCGGACGCGAATGGCGCGACACGACAAAAGCAAATAGGACCTATTATAACCAGTGGCATGGTATGATGCGAAACAAATTCCTGACAGTAAACTGATTTCCCGTTCTATTTCTTACATACTCCAAGCACCTACGCTATTTCTGACATGAAGAACAAATGGATTTGCAAAGGTCACTTAGTTGCGTCCATTGTGGACAGCTTCTAGCTACTGTGGTGCGACACGACAACAACGATCTCGTCTTGGTGCAGACACAGTGCAAGTCATCACTGACCTGTTGTGTGCCATCCTGAGATATGAGAGCCACATGATGTTGTCCCATGACTTCTGATCCTGACACCTGCTCAGACCCAGAGTCATCTTCCACCACTGTTGGAGTGTACATTAACCCAGGCTCATCAATGGCCTCTGAAAAAGGTGCAATTTTAAAATTAATTTAATCAATTAAGTTAATCAATATCATTTGGTCATTGACTAACATTTACATGCACCGTCGTAATGCGATTCTAATGAGATTTAAGCAATACTGCGATTAAATTGTAAACCTTCATGTAAACACAATATTATTCACATATTTTAAATCACAATAAAAAGGCATGTAAACAACACTTTAATCGCATCTATTCCACTCTGACCTATGTGCTTGTCACGTATATGGATGATGTTGATGTTACGCAACATGAATATAATGCAGTATACTGATGGTTGAAAACATAAAAATGAAGACATTTTTATGCCCGTCACAGAAAAAATCCAATACATCCATAGAAATGTTTTACATTTGACGTAAGTAGATTAAAACAGTGGCCAGTAACACACCCACTGTATGTAAGTTTATTGGGGTATGTAAATAATGACGGTTAAAATGACCACAATTCTTTTCATCAGAATAATGAAAATTGCATGTAAACAAGAGTAAAGCGGTTTGCTCATGTCATGTACACATCTTACCGCATTAAGTAAGTAATAATCCTGATTATTGGAAATAATCACATTATTGGTGCACATGTAATTGTTTGTGACTGGAGATTTAAGTAAACAGACCTGCAGGGGGCTCAAAATAAGCTTCTTGTTCCTCTTCTATTGGCTCTGTGTCATTGTGTGCTGTGCGTTTATGCATGGCTAATGTAGAAATCTGCTTATACGTCTTTCCGCAGTGGTTACAGTTGTAGGGTTTACAAGGCGTATGAACCACATGGTGCTTGTACAGGCTGGAGTACTCAGTGAAACGCTTGTCACAGCCAGGAACAGTGCAGACGTAAGGCTTCTCACCTAAAGATGATGAGACAAACTTTTGAGCTTATGGTCTGAAATTATACCTTATTTCTATACAAAATAAATCCATGCAAATTCAAAGTGTCTTCAGGTTTCATTATAATGATACTTTTATATGTTGGAAGCAGTTAAGAGCAGACAAGACAAGTACCTGTGTGGATCCTCATGTGATTTTTGTAATTGGTGGCACTTGCAAAGGCTCTTCCACAGCTGGGTTCGGAGCAGTAATAAGGCCTCTCACCTGTGTGAGTACGGATGTGGACTTTACGAATGTTGGAAGTGGTGAAAGATCTCCCACAGCCTTCAAATGGACATTTAAAAGGTTTTTCTCCTACAAAATGAAATGTTATGCAATTTAAACAACAAATTTAAAAACAGAGCAAAAACTTCAATTTATCAAAATTTTTATGACAAAATAATTTTATAAGTCAGATGAAACCCTTATCGCAGACAAGGTAAATATGAAAACCACCTGTATGTGTTCTTGTGTGTTTTTGTAAGTCTCCAGAGGTTTTGAAAGACTTGAGGCAGTTAAGTTCCTGACAGCGATACGGTTTCTCTCCAGTGTGTGTTCTGACGTGACTCTTGAGACCATACCCTGAAGAAAGCGGAAAGAAAAATAAAATGCTCGTACAAAAAAATTGGAGGACAATAGAAACATGCTTGTGGAAACAATCTTTACCTGTTGCAAACTTTTTGCCACAACCTATATGTTCACAAATGTATGGTTTATCCCCAGTATGCGATCTTTCATGCACCTAAAAATATTTGGAAAACAACATGGTCAAGAAATTAATTTTAAAATGTACAGCAGAGACAAAGGGCACATTTGAACAGAAAACTTTTAGAAAATCTTCTCTCTTGCACAACTTCACCTTCAGATGGTGAGCAGTAGTATAGAGTTTTCCACATCCCTCATGTTCACATCGGAAGGCCTTTTCCCCAACATGCTGGATTCTAGGTGACCGGCTGTCTTGACCCTGCAGTACAATCTGAGTACACAAAGTGGGGCACAGCTTCATTAACATGCAAAGCATTCATTTGATTAGTTACTCATTTAATAAATAAATAAATAGAGACGGTACCTGCATATGCACACTGCCATCAGAGTCTCCTCGACCAAGTAACCCAGTACTACATTCTGTGGCCTCCATCTACAAAAAGGCACACATTTTAAAATAGATTTGTAGTTACATTACATAAGCATAATCCCTTTCTTTAAATTAACAAACAATTTAAGAGTAACAAAATACATGTATAAGTTTATACATATACAAGTTTAAATCGGTTTAGTATTCCAATACATGTTTGTTTCTGTTAGAGTGGGTGAATTAAACCATATAAATAGAATAAATAAAAAGAATGCAGAATAAGTGACAGGGCAATGATCTTAACCTTAGTAGAGTATTGCTCCAGCACACTGATGGTCTCTGCATCAATTGTCCCATCCGTCTGTAAGTCTGCTACAGTACCATCTGCTTGGATGGCCAAGATGGTGTTGGATGGAGGCATATGCTGAATATATGCAGTGGTGCCATCCTCCAACTGAACAGCCTGTAAACCGCCCTGATCATATGTTTCTAAAAAGATTGAACATGTGGAGATTTTCTTACTTGATATCATCATAGCGAATCTAACATTTAAACTGATTTTTTTCTTCTTCTAGTGTCTGTAAATGCCGATTCACACCTCACCGACAGACGGCAACAGACACTTCGTCGGGTTTTCTTGGATCAGTGAGTTAATCCTGTCGGAGTCTGTTGGCGTCTGTCGGACCTTGTTTTCACCGACTGAACATGCTGAATCGGAATTAGAATGTCTGAGAAGCGACAAGTTGTAATCACAATACACAGTAGTAGATAGTTTTTCAGAGACAGACCTTTGGGTGCATGAATGTAAGCAGTCGTTCCGTCCTCCAGTTGCACAGCTTGCCCATCTTCTAGTCTTAATCCTTCTCCACCTGAAAAATAAATGTTAAAGCATAAAGGCAAATGTATGGTCTTTAAAATACAGAAGTAGTCTGCGTTTTATCAAAATAGTGCAATTAGACAGTCACTGATCATAGAGCTGCATCCATTAGAATGAAATCCATATGAAATACCAGTTTTAGACATTGGTAGGTGCTGGACGTAAGCAGCAGATCCATCCTCCAGTTGAATCACTTGTCCTTCCATTAATTTGTTTTCTGTGAAAGAAACTATTATATGCTGTAAGATTTGGATGGTGACTGAGCAAGAAAATTTGTGCATGCTTTGTAACTACACAATGTTTGTTGTAAGCTGAATGAAATACAGAACATCTGGACATTTTGTATAGAAATGGTCAATCAGAAGAAGAACTGAATTAGCTAATGCATGCCAAAAAGTACACATTAATGTTTAGTTACAGTACCTTTAGGGCTATGTTGGATGTATGCTGTGGAGCCATCGACCAAAGTCACCGCCTGCAAGCTCACTGTGTCCATTCCTTCCATGTTGTCATCTGTGTGGTAACAGTTGACCATAATGGGTCTACATTGCACGATCTACAAATTATAATACGGTTACAGAGATTTTATACATATCCATCTCACCTCCAACTGTTACTGCCTCCGTCAGACAAAGGGTGACCTGCTGCGGGTCCCCGTCCATGCTGTGAAACTCCATGCCCTGGGTGTCTCGATTCACCTGGGCTAAGAGCATGATCAGCCTGTACAAACCAACCAATAACCATCAATGATTTTGTGTTAAAACTCAGAGGCAATCAAAGGCCTGTGATGATTTATTGTCACGGTTGGTTTTGAAGTACTCCTGTCATTTTACAAAATTTAGACAGTGCATGAACTAATTTTTTTTGTCCCTAAATGTATTATAATTTAGCAATATTCAGATTACAAACTGCAAAAACACATTGAAAAAAATTACAGGATATTACATTTGTTATAGTTAACCTTTCTGTATGACCTCATTTTTAAAGATTTCTACATATTTAAATAAAATTAAGTCATAGTGAACATGACCCCTACCGTACTATATTGTTCAGAATTGTACATGCATTTCCTAAAACCAGCATATATTTTTGTCCTAGTACTTTTTAAATATAGTATTCATTTAATCAGTACATAAATGTATTATAAATACTAGTAACCAATCAAGTAGTGACAGTGAATCTGTTATTCAGATATCAACTACTCCCCAAGTAATTTGTTTCATTTAAAATTATTTCTAGTAATATTAAACATGTAACTTGTAGCATGATAACTGGTATAGACTCTAGTGTCTATTCAATAGTGCTGGGAAAATTGAAATAGATTACAGCAACAACTAGTGTACATACTAGTCAGAGGTGATCAGGTGAAGGACAGATCCCCAAAAGATTCAACGGCAAAAATGTGTAATTTGCACCACACCAGTAACAATAGAACATTACTAGACACTATTTAAGTAATTAAAAAAAATAATAATAATAATAATTTGACAAGTACTAGTGAGATAAATAATAGACCGTAGTTA
Source organism: Tiaroga cobitis (assembly GCA_030578255.1). Taxonomy (NCBI): domain Eukaryota; kingdom Metazoa; phylum Chordata; class Actinopteri; order Cypriniformes; family Leuciscidae; genus Tiaroga; species Tiaroga cobitis. The sequence continues at coordinate 18,313,012 of CM060608.1, forward strand.
TTGTATGGAATAAACATTAAAAACGCCTTGGCGCAGAATATATTGCTTAGCAATCTGCAAAGAGTATATTTCTCAAATGGTACAATAATGAAAATGTTGTTTAATGCACTTGTATCGAATTCAAGTATGTGCTAACGCGGGCATTTCATTGCTAATGTCCATTTTAGCCAAATAGCTACGTACATATCTCTGTAAATAACACGTAAGAGTACAAAATAATTAGAAAATTACGGAAAATTGCGGGAATGCAAAGGCAGCCCGGGTAAAGTTGCTCACAAGTTTTTAGTTTTATTAGTTGACAGGACATCTGTCATGCTAACTCGTCCTCACATGTTAGCAAAAATGCTACAATAAAGCTCGCGTTTTAGTTTGACTGTTTCCTAACGTTTCCATAACATAATCGCCGTTGAGATTCATATAACTAACACCATTTCCCAAACTAACGCAAAGCAATACTGTCCTTTATAAAGGCGTTTAGCATAAACAAACAGCCGTTAGCCCATATTAAGTTCGTTGCTGCGGTAAATTGACAATCACAATCGGAACGTTACAATGTTTCAACCGATTACAACCCTGCGTCCAACTGCCTTTAAAAAATAAAACACCGCTTCCGATGCATTTTCACTATTTTATTTCGTTTTGCATCCCACTTTGACTTCCACCACACTTCCACAGCCGCACTTTCCGGCTAAGCGGCATCTGAGGAAATAAGGCACACTGGGTAAAAACACATTTATATACTAACCTCCGAAAATTTTCCAACAATCCCTTCGTTCGACCACCATGCACCAGGGCAGGAAACGCTATGCAGAAAATTCAACCCCAGAACCTGAATAACGGCAGCATTCCTCCAACTGATCAGTAATACGTATATGCGATTGGCTGAAGGAGGCTGTTGATGCGCTCCCATTGGATGAACGCCAGTCCATGCGAACTCGTGCTCCCAGAAATTCATGTTCAGGGGCACCTTAGGGACGCCATTCGCGTCTGCGGAGTTTATTGTTCAAACGTGAATAAGCAAATCTAGCACAGCAGCGTCTGGGCATAATATGTTCATTGGGCGGATAGATGCCGCGGGTTTTGTGTACATTTCTTCGAACGCCATAACTTGACCAGTGTTTTTATTGGTTTTATAGCAGCACATTTTTACAGTGTGTCACAAAAGGCTTGGTAGCCATTTTGAATTGCGTCATGGCCGGAGTGAGGATGCATGGGCAATGCAGTGCAGTAGAAAGGCTCCACTCTTTCTCAGTTTGTCTGATGGAGAACGTGGAGTACCCAGTTTGAAATTATGAAGTTTTGTATCTGAATGACGTACCATGCTTATCTTTATATATAAAATGTTATGCAACATTTTTAATGCCTTTTCAATGCATTCACAATAATGTTTTGTTTATATATGGCTGCATTTGTTTGATGAAAAATACAGTAAACACAGTTATTATTACAATTTAAAATAACTGTTTTAAACTATTAGAATACCTTTTAAAATGGTATTTATTAGTTATTAGTGTGACGGTAAAGTTGAATTTTCAGCAGGTTATAGGCCTACTCCAGTCTTCGTCACATGATCTTTCAGAAATCAGTGTTTTCTCTGCTGTCCGGAGGGCTACTTTTTTACATTTTCAACATTTCCACAAAAAAAAAAAAAAAAACGTGTATTTTTCATTAGCTTTTCTCACCTCAGTGTCTTTTTCACATTTCAGCCTCTGTGGAAGAGAGGATGACAGCACATAATCTATTTTTGGATTGAGAGTCTCTCATTGGGATGCCGGGCATCATAGCTCTGAAATCAGGTTCAGGTGACCCTTTCTGGTGCAGGATCTCAAATGGCATTTCTCTCAAAGCCATCAAACACATTTTTAACAGTTTCATCTTTTATACTGCAGCCTCATTAAATGTGCTTTTCTACTGTTTCCAAGATATTTAAGTTTTTACATTTTACTTCCATGTATATTGTGTAGAATAGATAGTACCTGACACCTGTCCTGTTTATGTAACACTTTAAAAATCAACAAAAGGGTTATATAAATCACATTTACTATGTAACAAAAGGCAAAAAAAACGTATGCAAATAGTTTAGTCTTAGTCAGTATCTACTGCGCTTCTTGGCTCATCTCTTGTCTTGTGTTCATTAAATGGAGCATCTCTTATCACTGTCCAGCAATAGTCTCCAAGCATTGATGGGCTCCATTTGCCCTGATAGCGTTTCTCCATTGTTGCAATGTCCTGGTGAAATCGCATGCCGTGCTCGTCGCTCACTGCTCCGCAGTTCGGTAGGGAAAAAATCAAGATAAAATGTAACTTTAGGGACATGTTCCAACAAAGGCTTTTGACTTGAGGTTTTCCACTAACCTATTGTCTTCCTTCTTGTTTCTGATAAAATGTATTGCCATTAACTGGAAGGCTTTCCATGCTGTCTTTTCCTTGCCACACATTGTTTGGTCAAATGGATCATCTCGAAGATGTTCATTAATCTGAGGACCAAAAGGCCGGTGGTATAACTTTGTTTATCCAATCTGAAAGCAAAAGAGCAACAACCTTCAAATCGCCACAAAGTTGCCATTAATGTTGGCCATAGTTTATGCACCTCAAAAGTTGTTTCATGTTGTGATATATTTCCTTCATATGACCAACTGGAATTGATGGATAATCATTGCCATTATGTAGCAAAACTGCTTTAAAACTGTTTATACTGTTGGATGTCATATATAGCTAATGACTCAATAGCATATCTTGAAAACTAGAGCAAATCAACAATTTTAATCATAATTTCCGTTCAAAGTGACCCAGAATTAGTAAAGTTTGACTACATTTATTTCAGAAGCATAAAATAGTCTGTATACCAGTGATATTAAAGCAACAACTTGCATGTTTTAATCTTTTTTTTTTTTCTATTATTTTATGTGACTTAGGTGATTAGAGAAACACCAGTCTCCAGAATGTTCCCATTCCCTTCAGACATACATAGACCATGTTCCCAAATGCACATCAGATGCTCTCTGTCACCACTAGATGGATGTAATGGCATTCTAATAGTTTAAGGCTGGTCAGTGCCTCACTATGGCAACCTCAGTACACAGTAGAGACAGAGATCCATGTTCAGTGGATTATTCTAACAAAACTTGCTACAGTTTGCAAGTGTGTTCTGGGAGTCAAGAAAGGTATGAATACTTTTTAATTGTTTTTATATGTATTTCCATTCTAAAAAAAAATCTTTAGTTTTGCTTATAACAAAAAAACTAACAGCAAATTCAATTGTGTTGCAGATCATTAGATGCGAGAAACAATGTCATCTCAGGTATCTCACAGCCAAAGTGTCCTTCCCTTGTTCATGGGTAAAAGCAGAAATATCACCTTTATTCTGGACTCATCTGTGGGAATGAATGGATTTTTGGGATCAGTGAAGAATCTTATCATCCAAACCTTAATTACTAAAGCTTCACTCAGAGACTCGCTCTTCAACATTATCAGCTTTTCATACAAGGTAAATTTACAATGTATCACAATGAACACGTCTCAAAAGGTTACTTATATATTCTAAATTAAAATAAAAAAAGAGAGTTTTTAAAGTGTATGATAATTGTCCATGAAGTCTCCATATTGATGATGCTGTAAGTTTGTTTGGTAACCGTTTTAAATACAATTGAATCATTATTTTTCTCTTAAATTGTTGAGTTTATTAAAGTCAGCATGAAACGGAAGCAGCAAATGTCTTTTCTTCCCAATACGTGACGTATATCCAAGAGAAACGGCTTCTCGAACAAGAAAAAATTTAGGGCTGGACTTGATTTTGTACGGAGCCCCTAAAGAGACATGGTGGTGAGAAAAAAAATATGAGATGGAAGGAAAAATAATAAGCAATGCTTTTGTGTGCTCTCGCAAATGTTTTACGTTCCCCCGAAAAACTTTATGTTTGCTCGCAAAACCTTTGCATTCCACTGAGAGACTTTGCTTTCACTCAATAAAACCTTTGCGTTCCCCCAAGAACCTTTGTTTCCCCGAGAAACTTTGCGTTCCTTCGCAAAACCTTTGCGTTCCCCCTGGAAAATTTCGTTCCTTCGCAAAACCTTTGCGTTCCCCCTGGAAAATTTCGTTCCTTCGCAAAACCTATGCGTTCCCCCGAGAAACTTTGCGTTCCTTCGCAAAACCTTTGCAAACTTTTTTGCGAGGAAATGCAAAGTTTCTAAACGCAAAATGGTGAATTTTTTCCTCCATCTCATATTATCTCCCTTTAGGGCCTCAGTAATTCTGTCCATCAGGAATTGATTGGATTAATAGATTGTTGTGGTGTGATATTGTTCGATCTCAAGTGAAAATTTGTCCCGCCCTCGCACCAGTAAACACGTAATCAGAGAAGAGATGAGATGTCACTTCAAGAGGGAAGTTATTTTGATTAAAGATGACAAGGGCACACGAATTTAAAAAAAATATTGACGTGCACAGATGAATCATTTATAATACTGCAATATTCCATAAAAACTGATATATATTTCACTAGGCAACACCATGGTCTTCTCACATGATCCCCTGCACTCCTGATGTAGTCTATGAAGCCTTGAGCTGGATCCACACATTACAGACAAGTCCTGGCAGAGACCTCCACACAGCACTGGCCTTAGCATTCTCTGACCCTGCCTGTCAGTCTGTCCATTTGGTGACCAGCGGTCTCCCAGACAACCCCACACAATGCTTGGGTTCATTATCAACCTTGGTGACAAGGCCTGTCCATACATTTTACATATCTGACAAAACTCCCATAAACACTGACATATCAGACTTCTTGCAGTGCATCACCTCCACCACTAGAGGAAGCTGTTATGTGATGTCTCTCAACTCTGCTGGCAATGTGGACCAGGTAAGATGATGTTTGTATGGTGACCGACCACCACTTATACTAGCCATCCTTTATTAGTTAATCGGATATTTGTCACCATTTAATGTTTTATAATATGTCAGATCAGCTTGTTGCATTCAATCGATGACCTGATTCAAAATCCATCATACTCAGAAGAGCCAAGGCATTCAGTGGACTTCTATCAGGTCCCATACCACAACTGCACAAGCTGTGTCTGGTCTACACCATACTGGTATTCTTTAATTTAACTAAACTAAAAAGAGAGAAAGAAATAAAAACAACAATTATATTGTGGGAAATATATATCTCTACAGGTGTTCCTCTATGAATCCCTTTAGTTCAGTATCATGTGTATCTGGAAGGGTAATGCGAGGTGCTGCGCTGTTTTCCGGCTGCCGTGTGTTAGCCAGGAAAGAGATAGACGGGTTTTATTACCTGGGGACAATCATACATCAGGTACTGAGAAAAAAAAATGATTATGAACATGCTCTACCAGTCAATAGTTTTAGGGTCTGTACGATTTTTTATGTTTCTGAAATGAGTCTCTTATGTTTAACAAGGCTGCATTTAAAAAACAGTAGAATTTAATCAATTAAAATCTATTTAAAATAACTCTTTTCTATTTCAATTAAAAATGTAATTAATTTTTTACCATCAATACTCCAGTCTTCAGTGTCACATGATCCTTCAGAAATCATTCTAATATGCTGATTTGCTCAAGAAATATCTTATCAATGTTGAAATCTGTTGTGCTAGTTACTATTTTAGTGAAAAACGTTATACTTTTTATTCAGAATTTTGATGAATAGAAAGTTCAAAAGAACAGCATTTAAAATGGAAATCTTTTGTAACATTGTGTAAGTATTTACTGTACCTTTTGATCAATTTAAATATATCCTTGCTTAAATCCTTGTATTAATTTCAGAAAAAATTCCAACTGACCCTAATGTTTTTGAAATGTAGTGCATCTTTAAATATAGTAAGCTCTTTAATTCAAATTCAATTGAGAATTTAGTTCAAATCTAGATGTATAATCATAGTTTGTTAAACATTTCTCTCGATCTCTATAGGGCAGAGGAAATATTTATATGGTGGAGTTTGATAAGTTTGGACCTAAAGGAAATACATTTAAGGAAACATTAAATACAGTTCAACCAACCTGCCAGCCTGATATAGTTAATCTTGCCAGTGCACATGGGCACAGTATAGTACCAGGGGACACCGTTTTAGCATCATGGGAGCAAGATCTGAGAAGATATGGGCCTGGAAGAGTCGTCTCCGGTGTGGAGCTAAGATATCCACTAAAAAGTACGATTTTTTTTTTTTTTGTTAAAAATTTTAAACCAATACTACATCATAAGAGTTATCTGTATAACTGAATAAACCCAGGGGAATTTGCTCAGATCTGTTGTCTCATTAAAGGTGATGAAGGTCTTTTGGGACTTCAGGTTCTCTTCTGGAACGGGATGACAATTCATGTCCCCAAGGAGCTTGCAGTATGGATTCCAGCCTCTTACCATGAGCAAATTATCAAAGACCTCCAGCATTATTCATCTAGGCCATGTTGCTACAGGGCTTCCCACTGCAGCACCATAAATTGTTTTGAGTTGCCATGTCACCAGTGCAACCACCACAGTCTGTCCTCCATTCCACTGCTCCACTGTCCAGTCAAGAGATGCTGGCCAATGTTCATGTCACCACCACTACTGAACAACCAGAGGAGAGATGAGGTGGAAAGGAAAGTTGATCTCCAACTGAAAGAACTACGGTGCTTTCAACAGACACAAGTGCCTTCATCTTCCTCATCATCAACCTCTGACTCAGATGAGAATGAGGATACTGCAGCTGAAAAACACAGGCCTCTGGGGTCAGGACTGGTGAGCTGCTCAATAAACACAGATATTTCCTGTCTGAGAAAGCCATACAGTCAAACTGAGTCCAGACCAGCCTGGAGATACTGGAAAAGCGGTTCTGCAGAACCACAGCACAAGCAACCAGGTAATGACAAAATATTTACAATATAGCTGTCAAAATTGACAAATACAATACATTAAAAACACTGATCATGATCTGACATATAGTATATTTTATCATATACACTACCATTCAAAAATTTGGGGTCAGTATGTTGTTGTTGTTGTTTTTTTCAGAAAGGATGCATTAAATTGATCAACAGTTAAAGTAAAGACATTTATAATCTTACAAAATATTTACATTTCAAATAAATGCAGTTCTTTTGAATTCTTTTTATTAAGCCCAGACTTTTTTCTATCCTAAAGCAACAACCTTTTTCAACTGATAATAATAAGAAATGTTTCTTGAGCACCAAATCAGCATATAAGAATGCTTTCTGAAGGATCATGTGACAATGATGACTGTAGTAATGATGCTGAAAATCCAGCTTTGCCATCACAGGCATTACATTTTAAAAGACATTAAAATAGAAAACAGTTATTTTAATTGTAATAAAATTTCACAATATTACTGTTTTAGCTGTATTTTTGACCAAATAAATACAGCCTTGGTGAGCATAAGAGACTTCTTTCAAGAACATTTTGAAAATATTAAGACCCCAAACATTTTAATGGTATGGCAGACATACAATTTAGAAACATTTGGTCTAAATACAAGTGCCAGAAAAAAATATATTTTATTGTCTTTCAAAATAAATTTAATTTGTACTGCCTGGGTGTTCTTGGTATTTCAGGAAGAGCAGTCAGGTGTTCAAATGTAACCCATTCTTGGCCAAGAGACACTGGGAATTCTGGGAGCTCTACAGATAACTCTATGACCACCAATCACAGCTCTGTATTTAAACTGGTTCGTGAATCACCAAAACGAGGAGTCAATATGAGGGACATATTTGCATCAACTGAACCAAAGTCATCACCATCACCAATATCTGTAGCAATCAGCACAAGGCCAAATAAACGGATACTAGTTCCACAGCCAAAGTTCAAAGTATTATGAGAATTGCCAGTCAGCTTTTGCTGATTTTTTTTCTTCAGGGATGATATTTGTTGTTAATTCAAACATCTTATGGCTGTGTAGTAATTGAATAGAAAATACTATTATGTAAAATCATGCAAAAGTTTATTAAAATGCAACATCTGTAAGACGTATAAAGAAAGTAAAAATTAAATGTAAATTTTTGTCTTGCTGTATAATCTCATTATGGCTTCTGTGCGTCAATATAAACTCATGATTACTTTAAAAATGAATAAAAAAATATTTCTGAGTATTAGCAATAACACTTATGAACACAACAACACTTATTAACACTTATTAACAACACTCAAGCAGAAATAAAAAAAAAGTCAGTGCATTTTAACATTTTAGTGCAAGTCCTAAATTAAGGCATTCATTTTCACCCATACTTCAGAGGTTGAATGTAAGGCTCATGCTTTCTCCTGCGTTGATGTGGACAGTTTTCGTCTCTGGCCTTGTGTCCTGCATTGCTGCCGTGATGGAATAGGTTCCTGGAGGCACTTCAATAAGAAAATCCTCTGGTTCTGATGAACCCTTCAATAAAATGTGTAGATGAACCACTGAGTTGATTTGCAGAGCAAATATGGAATCAACTCAAAAATAAACTTTTGTACACTGCCTTCACAGTTCAAGTTCACACACAACATGACAAGAAAAATGTGTAATTTTTAATTTATTTATTTTTTGCAAAGCTCAATACTTACAATGTCTCGTTTGATGGCGGCAGTAGCATTCTGTTTCAGGTCTGCAGTCCTCAACATCTGCTGTGAATGGTAGCGACAGATGTGTTCTCGCTCACTGGGCTGAGCCAGGTGAACAGTCTTATAAAACTTCTGTTAAAGAAACACAGGCTATTTCTTCTCATTCATATCTCAACACAATTAAAGTAAATTAATGAATAAAGCATTTTTCCACCTGGCACTGTCTCGTAGTTTCAGACATGTACTCCACTATTGTAGCAAAAGCATGGTCCAAGTTTAAATGGGAAATTTCTCTCTGTAACACAGGACAAAAAGAATTAGTGTCACGGACGTTATTGACCTAACTCATGTGAATTGAGTCTACTCACTTCTGAGCCCCTCTCATAGTGATTGAACATGGGTGATGGTCTTGGTTTTGCACTTGAACTGCTAGACCGTCTTTTTGCCTTTTCCAACACTTCCTGCCCGAGTTTAGATGAACGGCGCAGGGAAGACTCCAGCCAGGATTCACTGGCCATGTAAACAAGCGGAGTGCACTGGAATTGCACATGACCAATATTAGCCTGCATCTCATATAGCCTAAGTGATTCTCACAACAATTACGTAATAATACGAAAAACTATTTGCAGCCGAGCTATAATTCTGATTTTGAACGTATTTGCATTCTTGAAAACCATGCTACGATTTAGAATGTTAAGCGCATAGCAAACATCTGAACACTTAAGTTAGAAAATATGTCTGCATTTTAAACGCGAAACTTACGATTAAATGACGCCCAAAATGTCAGGTGTTTGTTCGTTTAACTGTATAAAATAATCGTCGCATTTAGTCCAAAACTGTTGCTGCTGTATGTTAGTGATGGGTGTGTGTCGCTAAAGTGAAAGTTCAAATGCATTTCCTTCTCTCCCACGTGTTGCTGGGAAATGGAGTCTTTTGTCCGCGGTTTAAACCCGACACTAACAAGAATACCATATTACATCAATTCCCTACTTTTTGTAAAACCTACACATCTAGCCTATATTTTATCATAATAATAATAATAAATAATTGCTTTGTTGTGCGTTAGAACCACACCAGGCATTTAGTCATATTACAAAATAATGTATTGAGTCTAAATATAAAAAATAATTTATTGAGGCCAAACATATAAAATAAGTTATTGAGGCCAAAAATATAAAATAACATTATAAACTGAAAAAAAGCGGGCCTGTCACCACACATGGTCGTCTTAAAGGTGCAATCAGTAAAAATTTTGAGTATCTATTAACAGAAATGCAAAATGACATCCATAACTATGTTTTCAGTGGTGTATAAAGAACTTACTTAATAAACCGTAATGTTTTTATTACCTTAGAATGAGACATTTATATCTACATAACCGCGGGAATCCCCTTCTATGAAGGTCGACATATTGTGACGTCATGTTTCTGGTTTGGTCATGTTTGGGCTCATGCGGACGTGTCAAGTATAGAGGGAATGCATTAACGTCACTTCCCCGCCGGAACACGCCCCCCTCAGCCGGACTGAGTGCCAAAAGAGCTGCTGCGTGGCTGGAGTTAATAGGGGAAACAGCGAAAACGCGAGTAAAACAAACTATTATCAGTTTAAACTAAAAGTTGGACTCGATATAGTGTTCCTTACAACTTATCAAAGATCCAGTGATCCATGGATATTGACATGCAGCCAGGAATCGTGTTTCCTGACATTTATATGTGCCTGATTTCGACGCCCGGGAAATAAATTAAGAGAATTTGCCTGTAAACGTTTTATATAAATAGAATATAGATAGGTCTAAATCCGAGTGATCACTTACATTAATGTTATACTGTATATCATCATATCGTCCAGCCCTAAAACTTGTATAGTTTTTTGTCAGTGTTTATTTAAAAACATCCAATTATGCAGAATATAGTCTGTTCTGTAGCTTTTTGCAGTCTGTAAAAATATACAGTACCTCAGATTTCTGGTCAAATCTAGTTGTACAGTCAATCGCAAAGCTCTTTCCAGTTTTAGATGTGTTTTGTGTGTTTTTCACGGCATTCACGCTGAAAACAAATGCCGCCGCTCAGTCTTTTTGCCACTTGTGGGCGTGACCGCATTCACCCCGGCCGACGGTGACGTCATACGCATACCCTCTATAAACAAGGCTTTACGCTTTAACCAGCTCAGCCACAGTAACAGCTCATATTAGCCTGCTAAACTTTTACTAGCACCTACCCTGTTAGAAAAATATATAGTTGCCTAGTTTAATGTGGTTCTTCTCCCTCGCTGTATTATGGGTTTAGACAATCAGCTGATTACTATTATTATATTATAGACCCTTGATCCTCACCTGACTATGGCTTTGAAAACGTTATCCATGATGTGGTTTATAATGGACTGTGGTACAGAAACAGTGACAATGTTACACACTCTTGGCTTACTCTGGCTATTCTCTGCTGTCTCAGACGACGATATATTTGTCCCGTTTTAGCCACCGTAGCTTCTTCGAAAGGGAGGGGTGAGCAGTGGGCTGAGCCCTTAGTGCAAACTCGCAACCGAACCGCTAGATGCCGCTAAAAATCACACACTGCACCTTTAATACGCTGAGAAATAGGCCTTAGTATCTTTATGGGGGATTTGCATTAAGTTAGGAAACAGACTATCTTAAATATATATTTTACATATATCAGTCTCATTACTTTTTCGTTCAGAACTGCAGAAGGCATTAATAAAGACTTGGTTTATTCATTGTATTAATTCATTCGTTATTCCAGTTCTTGAATACAGTGCTGAACGTTCTCGATTGTAATGCGTGTTGTCTCTACATTTACATTTATTCATTTAGCAGACGCTTTTATCCAAAGCGACTTACAAATGAGAACAATAGAAGCAGTTAAACTAACAGTAGGACAACAATATGCAAGTGCTATGACCCCTCTCTCAGTTTAATCTAACGCAGTACATGTAATTCTTTTTTTTTTTTTAAATAAAAAAATAGAATAGAAGAGAAAGTGTTACTATTACTGGATCAAGTGCTGCCGAAAAAGATGCGTCTTCAGCCGTTTCTTGAAAGAGGCTACGGACTCAGCAGCTCTGGTTGAGTTAGGCAGATCATTCCACCAGCAGGGAACAGTCATGGTAAAGGTCAGAGAAAGAGATTTTGTGCCTCTTTGAGATGGTACCACAAGACGACATTCGCTTGCAGAGCGCAAGTTTCTGGATGGCACATAAGTCTGAAGTAATGAGTTTAGGTAAAAGGGAGCAGAGCCAGTGGTTGTTCTGTAGGCTAACGTCAGTGACTTGAATTTAATGCGAGCGGCAACTGGCAACCAGTGCAATTTTGTGTGGAGAGGAGTGACGTGTGCTCTCTTCAGCTCTGGCTGCAGCATTCTGGATCAGTTGCAGAGGTTTGACAGAGCAAGCTGGAAGACCCCTTTATGTTTTAACACTTTGGAGACCTTTCTCAAACAAAAAAACAAAACAAAAACAAATCCCTATTTCATTTCTGGAAGCCGGGGTAAATAAGCAAGCACTGTTACTGCATTTAGATATCAAATACAGACATTAAAGAATACATGAAAAGAACATTTCAGTAATCACACTGGTAATTTCTATAACAAAGTAAAATCTCACAAGTCTAGAGAAGTCATTCAACTCATTTAATATGTAGAAGGAAAATATTGATTAATACCTTGATTATAATTACTCATCATTGCATATACATTGAAGCAGCAGTGAATTTCAGTCCACCCCCTTCAACAGCCAGGAGAGCATTACAATAGTCCAGTCTGGATAGAACAAGTGCTTGGACAAGGAGTTGTGTAGCATGCTCTGTTAGGGAGGGCCTGGTCCTCCTAATGTTGTGCAAGGCAAATCTACATGACCGGGCAGTTCTAGCAATGTGGTCTGTGATGTTCAATTGATCATCAATTACAACCTCAAGGTTCCTGGCTGACCTTGATGGAGTTATGGATGACGAGCCTATAGCTGACTGGTGAAGTTGTGATGAAGTGTTTGGGTTGGCCACAAGTAGCTCTGTCTTCGCAATGTTTAGTTGAAGGTGGTGGTCCTTCATCCAGCCAGAAATGTCCGTCTGCAGGCAGGCTGAGATACGAGCAGCTACCGTCGGATCGTCAGGCTGGAATGAGAGGTAGAGTTGTGTGTCATCAGCGTAGCAGTGATAGGAAAAGCCATGTTTCTGAATCACAGATCCAGTGATGTCATGTAGATGGAGAAGAGAAGTGGTCCAAGCACTGAGCCCTGATGCACCCCAGTAGCTAGATGTTGGGTCTTAGACATCACACCCCTCCACAACACCCTAAATGACCTACCTGAGAGGTAAGACTTGAACCATTGGAGTGCGGTTCCCGAGAAGCCCTTCATCTTTAGGATTGACAGGAGGATCTGGTGGTGAACTGTGTCAAAGGCAGCAGACAGATCACGCAAGATGAGAACTGAGGATTTGGAAGCTGCTCTTGCCAGTCTCAGAGCTTCAATTACTGAGAGCATTGCAGTCTCAGTTGAGGGTCCACTTTTGAAACCATGACTGATTGTTGTCCAAGAGGTTGTTCTGTGTACGAAAGGAAGAGATCTGGTTGAAAACAACTCGTTCAAGTGTTTTTGCGA